>JANAVB010006199.1:529541-829541 GCA_029216955.1 Iris pallida | reverse complement strand
GGTAACATTCTATATGTGACCTTGCCGTATATTCTGATCCCGCGTTTGTGTATGGATATACACCGATGCCGTTCGTGCACGTATGTGCATGCCAGAAAACTTGATATGTACCGCTGTACATCCTATTCACCTATTGACCGATTCACGTACATACTACGATTTTAAACTTTTAAACTATATGTTGTCATTTCTAAAAAGAACCAATTAAAACCATGATATGCCATGATTCCAATTTATTACATTTCTGTTCATGCTTCGTATATTTAGTTTGCTAGAATCAGTACTTGCTTCCGTCCTGACAGGATAACGTTGTAGGTATCCTTACTGAGGAGGAGTTGCTCTGTGACCATATTATGGAGTTACTGCCGAGGACCAGGCCTTGTCTTACGAGAATGTACCTGCGGAGAACCTCGTCTATTGTCACTCCCCGTTCCCAGAATACGTATTTTATACGTGTACTGCTTGAATGTATTTATTTAATATTTATCATGTATTTGTTCTGTATTTAAAGTCTTTAATTTTGCGCTTATTAATTTTTTTGTATTTTATTTTCTGCTTTTGCTTTAGCCCTTGGCTTAGTCTGTTCATTAAACCAATTTGGTTTAGCTTGGTTTATCATGAATAGGAGTGGATGGCCTAGATCTTGTAGGAAGGAATGGGTGGTGGAGATTGACTTGGCTTGATATTTATGCCCCTTTTTACTTTTTTCTCTCTTCATTACTCACATTTACTTCTTCTTCTTCATCCTCCATTACTCTCCCACCCACTCATTTGGAGAGGCAAGTACATCTTGCACACCATGAGGGATTTCATACATTCCCATTTATTTTTAATCCATGTTGTTTATCTTTTCTTCCTCTACAAGTTTAGGTCTTGAAGTTCTTGATTTCCATGGATGGTTGGGTATAGATCTAAGTTTTAAGTTTTAGTTTTTATATGGATTTTGTGGTTTTGATCTATCAAACTTTGTTGTTTTCGAAAATAAGTGGTTCAATGTTGTAGAGAATTTAATTATACCAAAGTTTGGCTTTTGAAAAGTTAGATTTTGACTTATTTTGAGGAAGTTATGGCCAAAAGCATTTTTGGTCATTTCTATGTTCATCTGTCTGCATGTCGCAGTAGGCCGCATATGGTGTCGCGAATGAGCCGCATAAGGTACATGTCGCAGTAGGTCGCATATGGTGTCGCAAATGAGCCGCATAAGGCACATGTCGCAGTTGAGCCGCATATGGTGTCGCGAATGAGCCGCATAAGGCACATGTCGCAGTTGAGCCGCATATGGTGTCGCGAATGAGCCGCATAAGCTGCATGTCGCAATAGACCGCATATGGTGTCGCGATTGGGCCGTATGAGCCGCATGTCGCAGTTGAGCCGCATATGGTATCGCAGTTGGGCCGCATAAGCTGTATATCGCAGTAGGCCGCATATGGTGTCGCGGTTTGGGCCACATAAGCTGCATGTCGCAGTAGGCCGCATATGGTGTCGCGATTGGGCCGCATGAGCCGCATGTCATAGTTGAGCCGCATATGGTGTCGCGGTTTGGGCCGCATAAGCTGCATGTCGCAGTAGGCCGCATATGGTGTCGCGATTGGGCCGCATGAGCCGCATGTCGCAGTTGAGCCGCATATGGTGTCGCTGTTGGGCCGCATAAGCTGCATGTCGCAGTAGGCCGCATATGGTGTCGCGGTTGGGCCGTATAGGCCGCATGTCGCAGTTGAGCCGCATATGGTGTCGCAGAATAGGCCACATAATGCCTATTTTGGCTGTTTCTGACTGTTATATGTCCTAATTGACTGAATTGTGGCTAGAATTTCTTCCAACTTCCAACATAAAATTTGTAGATCTTTTCCTTGGCTTCAAGAATATGTTACCAACTATTTTATGCAAGTTATAGACTCGATCATGCTTAATACTAGTTTGACTTTCATGCCTTTGTACGAATTGACATTGATTGTTACCTTCACTAAATGATTGACCATGCATTCCTAGTTGAAACTAAGAGACTGGCTAATCGTCTTATTGAAATTGAATAAGACACGTTCATAGGAACTATGAACTATTGCAATCGACTGGCTGATCCCGAATAGTGGCTTACAGACACATGCATGCTTCAATTTTTTTTACAAAGCAGTATGTGTACTTTATGGTCAAGGCATGATTATTTTGTGGTTAGTTTGATTGTTGCATTACGATATGTAAGACCTACAACCTAACCGCACGGGTAATCGTTGTAGAGTTGGACATATCGTACTTTGTACGGAAGTACTCATTTCTGAATGACCATGACCCACGGCATGGGATTTTACTTAACACAGAGGCTACTAAGTTAAATAAAATAATAATTGCATGGAGAGGATGGATTTTCGAGTTCTTACATGGCAGCCCTCTTTGGGACTATTAGTGTCCGACAGGCCGGCTGGTCTCCACAGATACTGTAAATCTGCCACACGGGCAGGAAGCGGTATCTGCTTTTATTATTTATTGTATGTAGATAACGGGCGTCCCGCTGGGACTCGTCTAATTCATGATTGGCGCAATTGATCGACTGGGTAAACTAGCCTTGCTTGCACATAGTAAGAACTGAGGAATCCTTATTGTATAATTCCAGGATAACTTGAAACTCACAGTAGCAAGCCGTAGTAGTTGCATGGCCGTTTAAGTTAACTTGTTTGTGTATTGTACTTACTCAGTTCACTAACTGAGATGAGCAGAACGTCAAGACATGACGGGTCAACTTCTGTCCTTGTTTGGTTGGAAAGTTGGCTTGAAGTGTCGTGAGGTTGTGCGAACCCCAGTAGCAAGCAGAGATCTATTTTATTCTTAATTCTTACCACTGGTTCTAATTCCTCATGTCGTGCTTCCTTGTGGTACTTGCTATTAGAGGTCTAACCTCTCTGGTTTTGCATGGCCAGATTTAGATCCAGTTTCCGAGGACTCAGCTTACTTCCACCTCCAAGATGGTCAATACTAGAGGAATGATCGCCGGAGGACACGAGTGGGTCCCTTACTTTCCTGCTCGTCTTTACTATTTACTTTGGCCGTTTGGCACCGACATGTTAGTCGGATTATCTAGTACTTACTTTTACATAATTGTAATTAAGTCAGACTGCAGCTGATAACAATTGTGTATACCTTGCTATATCATCTGGCTAAGTTTTGTACAGCCAGATCTCAAGAACATTTTGACTAAGCATTTGGGACGCCTTACTGCTTTATCTTACATGTTCTCTATCTTACTGGTTCTTGTTGGAATGATTGAGACAATAGATGTTGAGTAACCCTAGTAAGACTTTCATGTAGTATGCACCCCCTCGTCTTTTAAACAGCATTGATCGTATTATACGGTATTCATCTACCCGTAATACGTAGCTGGCTGAGTCATTCCCCCGCTCTCCGGTATTCTGGTTCTGGGGCGTGACATCTAGTTTGTGATGTTGCTCGGGATATTTAGTGTAGTCATGTGTTAGACTACATATTTTGTAACTGGACCTGTATCCAGTTTTACATTTCAGACTTGTACTTGGACTTATTACTATATGAGACGACTTTTGTGTTTGGAGCATTTATGACTTTTTATTACTTATAGAACTGTTTGCACATTTAGTCTTATCTTGTTACTTCTAGAACAGCTTACTGCGCTTTAACTCAAGCATAGGCTGGACATGACTCGGCCCGGCCCAACAATTTGGGTAGCGGGTCGTGACATGAGCCCATCTCGTCGGCCAGGCCCGGGATCCTGTTGTCGGATTGGTACTTGGCGATCGCTGCAGGATCGTTGCGGTCGAACCGGACCTTCTCCTTCCACCAGCCCCGGAGGTTGTCTGAGGCCCCTCCCACGGGCTTGCCGTTCTCCGGGATGATGCCGTACACGAAGTCCTGGGCGGGAGAGGGAATTAGGGTTTGGAGAAGGGAAGAGAAGAAAAGTGGTGGAGGAAGGAGGCGGCGGTGGCTGTGGCTGCTGGTAGTGGTGGTGGCACCGCCACCGGAGGAAGGAGGAGGAGGAGGAGGGAAGAAATTAGGGTTTGGGGGTTGGGCTGCCCCCTAGCAAATTTTGGGTGTCCCCTAGCAAATTCTCCACCTTCTTGGACTGCCCCCAAGTAAGTGATGCCCCCAAGCAATTTTTGTAGTGCCCTTAGAAAAAACCATCAAAATTAGGGAGAGCTAGTTGTAAATTGATAGATACGAAAACACAAGCATCCCACCGTATAAATTTTTTTTTCTTAGAATTTTTTTTTTTTGAGGTGTCATTTTTTCTCGGCTGACTAACGCCTTTATTTAAAGTAGTACTTTAAATTCAAACATAAAAAATAAAACACAACCAAAGAACATTAAAAAAAACCAAAACTTTTTTTTCAAAATATTGGGACGGACTACAGCCCTCCTTGTCCAGGGGTAGCTCCCCCTGCATATGAATAACTAATTAATTAGGACACCACAAAATTGGAGGCTCAGGTCATGGCGGTGAATTGTTGCGAGGAAAAAGATTGTCAAATCGAAGGAGACGGTATGCATCAGACTGCGCGTGCTAACGTAACACTCTCCGATTAGCACCGGATCCTATTGGAGTCGATAGAGACCGTCCCGTTAGCACGGTCTGACAGTCTGACGCACGTGGTCCTCCCCTCCCCTCCCCTCTGATCGACAAACAACACTGTTGTTGCAATCACTGTTAGAGAGGACTTACATTACTATCGGTCATGGTGATAGGTGGGCCGGTTTTGCCCGAGCCCGACCCAGGCCCGGACCGGCTCGCCCCCCTTGAAGCCCGGCTCGGACCGGCAGTGGCCCGAACCGGCCCGGCCCCCACTCCCGAACGGGTCGAGTCGGGCCTCCCCCCCCCCAGCCCGAGCCCGGACCGGCCCGGCCCGCTCCTAATTTTTTTTTTTAATTCTGGAGGCCCGGCCCGAAGCCCGGCCCGCTGGGACCGGTCCAGCCGACCGTTGGGCCATTTTTAATTTTAATTTTTTTGGCTTTCTTGACCGTTGGAGGGGGGTTCTTTTACAAAATTGCCCCTCCCATATAGCCGTTATTAAAACGTTGGGAGGGGCATTTTGGTCATTTTTGGCGTAAAATTACCAAAATAATCCCAAAAAATTCCTATAAATAGGCCAAAAATCCCATTTTTCAAACACAACTCATTCCTCACAAATTTTCTACATTTCTCTACGGTGCTCTGGTGTTCTACTACTTTCCCTCTCCGGTGCTCTGGTGTTCTACGGCTTTCCCTCCCCGGTGCTCTGGTGCTCTACGGCTTCCCGATCTCCCTCCCAACTCCATTCCGGCTCTACGGCTTCCTGATCTTCCTCTCAATCCCTTACTTTCTTCTAACGTAGTTTTACTTTATTTTATTTTATATATGGCTGGTGAAGGTTCAAACCCACCTGATCTTGCTGGACAGACTTACCAATATTTTAGTACTTTTTTTGACGGTACTGAAATTCCACCTGAGCAAGTAGCCACCAATCCGATTCCGGAAGGGTTCCAACCATCTCCTCCGGAAGTCGCTAGTTCCACCCAACGTCCTGAAAAGAAAAAAAGGTCTAAGTATTGGGAATATTTTACTTTGATTTATGAAACTAATCCTGATGGTTCGCTTGTTGTAGATGCCAAGGGCGAACCGATACCGTACAAGGCGCAATGCAAGAAATATTGCAACTAGTACGCATGGAAGAAAGGCGGTGGCACCGGGACCATATCCAGACACTACGACACTTGCTACGGGAAGGACACACTTCAAGCGTCCCAAACCCAAATAAGCTTCGGCGCCACTGGTTCTTCAATGGATAACTTTACTTACTCAGCTGCTCGGCATGAAACTGAATTAACTAAACATATTATTCGTGACGAACTTCCTTTCACGACGGGTGAAAGCGAATCTTTACGAGATTATGCATCACTTTCTCTAAACCCCTCCTTTACTAGAGGGAGTAGACAACAAGCTCGAAATGAGGCTATTCGTCTCTTTAACGAGCGAAAAGCCGCTTTGAAAGCAAATTTTCAAAATGTTAGTAAGTTGGCTATTACTTCTGATATTTGGACTACTAAGTGGAGTTATGCTTATATTTGTATTACTGCACACTATATAGATGCACAATGGATGTTGCAAAAATGCATCATCTCTCTTAAACTTATAGAATATCCACACACGGGCGCTATAATTTCAAGTGAGATTTCAAGACACGTGCGTGAATATGATATTCACCCTAAAAAATTTTCTATCTCTTTAGACAATGCATCAAACAATACTGCTGCTATGTATTCTTTGTCAGTAATTTTTAGCCTATTTTAGAAGGTAGACTTATGCATGTTAGGTGTGCTTGCTATATAATTAACTTAGTTGTTAAAGAATGTTTAAAATTTTTTGATCCCCATTTAGACACTCTGCGACAATGCTTGCTCCACCTAAACTCGTCTCCAAGTAGACAACAAAGTTTTGCATGCACGTGCGCACATTTTGGTATTACTTTTAGAAGATTTGTGAAGGATATACCAAATAGGTGGAACTCCACCTACTTGATGTTGAAATCTGCAATTCCTTTTAAGAGTGCTATTACCTATTTTTGTAGTTCGGATGTCATCTTTGACTATCAAGTTACTACTGATGATTGGGTAGCAGCTGAAAGTATTTGTGAATTTTTAGAAGTTTTTTACAATGCTACATGTACTCTTTCTGGTGTTTATTATCCCACACCATGCTTAGCTTTACGTGAACTTTGTAACATGTCTTATTTATTTTCTAAATATAGAGATCATCCAAATTTTGAATATGCGGTAAGAAATATGGAAGCCAAATTCAAGAAATATTGGGGTGAAGTACCTCTTTTATATTGTTTGGCTTTCATATTTGATCCTACAATCAAATTGGATGGCGTAGAGGTTTTATTAGATGAATATGGAGAATATATGGGTATAGACGTTACTGACATGAAGGTAGAAGTTAAAGTTGCGTTGAACAGGTTAGTTATACTGTACGAAGAATGAGCAACGTCGACCCGACCAACTCAGGGGGGGCTAGTAGTAGCTCCGGTTTGGCGTCTAAGCTATCAGCAGCCGGTCGCATACTACAAAGGAAGAAACAAAAGCATTCTTCCCAACCTACTCAAGAGTTGTCTCTTTACCTTAATTCTTATCAAGACGAAGATGAGACTCCAGATCACTTTGCCGTTTTAGAATGGTAGAAGAGATACGACAAGAGATTTCCTGTTCTTTCTAACATAGCACGTGATCTACTGATGGTTCCGGTGTCGACGGTAGCATCGGAGTCCTATTTTAGTGCAAGTTCGAGGATGTTGAGCGATAGGAGGAGCCGCTTGAAGCCCGATATCTTGGAAGCAATCGTGTGTGTACAAGATTGGATGAAAGCCGATAGAAGAACACAAAACCAGAAAGATGAAGAAGATAATGATGTCTACGAGCTGGATTTGGAATCGCTTTCATTGCATGAAGGCGAACAACAATGAGGCTACGGTGCAAGGTATTAGGTATGTACTTTTAAACTTATACATTTCAATTTTAAATTTTAACTTATACTTGTCACGTCCCGCTCTCGTAGGAGCGATCGTCCTCGCTAAGGCATGATGCCGCACGAGCCTAGATTGCGCTCGTGCAAGGCGGGTTCCATAATGGCCGATTACAGCGGTGGCGACGGGGTCGTCACCCAGAGGTTCCGAGCAGAGACATTGAACACGCAACAAAATTTAGAACAAAATACAAGTTATTCAAAAGAAGCTCTTTATTGATATCGAAACAACGGTTACATTGGGAGCACAAGGCCGAGATTACAATCACTCAAATTCACTCTTCTCACTTTATAAATCACTCTGCTCTCTCTCATCTCTCGATACAATACTTGAATCCAGCGGAAGCTTCGAAAGGCGATGTCCATACATTATGTCCCGTATAAGTCTTCAATTCCATGCGTTCGTACGCTTCGAATCGCCAAGGAACTCCGTGCCTCGACGCATCCAAGCGAGCTCTGCGCCACGAGCTTCTACCTGTGCCTGCACATAGAAACTGTGTGGTTGTCAGTACTTAACTGTATTGGTGTAGTGAGCTCCTCGCCCACCCATACAAAACTGACACGTTTATTTACTTTGTGCAGCTTAAACCCTTTCGATTGTCTTTCTAGTCTTACCTTAGGATCGATTTTAAGACCGACGCTCGGCCTATTTTGTGTCTTTAGACCATCTTTGTGCCTTGCACTAATAACGTACTCATACTTTGCCTCTAGACCTGTCTCGTGCTTGCATTGTCAATGTACCAACTCATACTTATCTTTCGTACCATACTCTTGGACGTAACGACTAGGTCGTGTCAAATACTTGCCCGTGCCTCAAACATCGTGGCCGTGCCTCATAGCGTAACCTGACTTATCCAAACTCGACTTACGGCCCTTCTCGACTTAACTCGAAACGTATAACTCACTTATGGAACCGGTGTTGAGAACTCAAGCACGACGCCGTATCTCGTGCCGAAGCACATGTCTTTACGTGTAGCCGAATCGTAGGCTTTATAATACTTTGGGTGCAACCGAGCATACATTTCACTATTCAACGCATACCGTGGTTACACTTCCTTTGTTATGACCGACATCGTGCATGCGGATTCGCCGCTTAGTACGCCAATTATCTATATGAAAGGCCACTGACATGACAAGCCATCGCGGACATAGCTCGGATAGGTGGTGGGTCCTTCAGCGTAGGTAGCGAGCCCCGTTGAAAGCCCCCGACTACCCACGCAATAAAAGCCTGCGTTGCTATAACGTCTACCCCCTAGGATGACTGGGCCCGGTGCCCCGGCGTATAACCAGTCTAGGCAGAAATCCTTGTCGACAAGGTGTCCAATGACCACGCACCTATGAGACATCTAGACTCATGTAAATGTATGGCCTACTTGTTGGTACGACCGAAACTATACTTAGCAACTCGTGCTCCGAATCACACTTGGCATAACGTGCCTCGGGATCGCGAGACTCCCAACCAAGGGACCGCCTCGAACTTCTTAACGTGGATAGGAACGCGAGACTCCCAACCGAGGGACCGCCTCGAATACTTAACGTGGATAGGAACGCGAGACTCCCAACCGAGGGACCGCCTCGAACTTCTTTGAACTCGAGGGAACGACTACTACGTAGCCTTCCAACTTAACTTGAACAAAACGTGTTCCTTAAGTGCCATGGACCGTGGCTAACTTTACATCGTGCCAACCGTGGCTCGTGCCTTTAACTGACTTACGTCTTACGCGACGCTATCACCCAAGTCATACGTTATATGACGGCTCGTGAGATCGTGGGACTTTTTGACTTGACAACCGCAGAACGAGCGGGACGGCACTTGGAATAACTTAGGTCGACCGGCATAACTTTGCCTAACTTACTCAAGCCTACAACTTAACCCGAGGGACGAGCCAAGGCTATGCCAAGCCTGGCACAGTAGAAACGTGCATGCTTTATCGAGCATTTACGCGGGCGACGCCTATGACTTAGGCTAACTCCCCGTTTGTGTCGAATACCAACTTTTCTTTCTCCCAAGCCGCGGGACGAAGGATCGAGTGTCATTTTTAAAGCACGCTGAGCACCAACTCTAATCAGACCGTGGGACGTTTTCCATGTTCTAAACTCGATTCGATCTGTCGGGATAATTTCCTTTAGCTATGTGGATTCGTCTCTTTTATTATTAAGCCTACTTGTGCAAGTTGAAAACACATGAATTATTATGTGAAGGCAAAGATGAGGCAAGTTTACCGAAACTACCCCACCTGAGCGATATCTTCGAGTCGCCGTTGTAAGGCCAAGTCCGAACGCCGTCGGCGTTTCGATTCCTCCGATTGACTTTGCGGGACGGGGTACTACAACATACACCACTCAGAACAAGTCTCGTCCTCGAGACTTTCCTGAAGGCAAACCCTCCTACCATTTCTATGGCCAAGACTTAATCATACACACTCTGCCTACGCGTTTCTTCGATTTCGAGCCACGCTCGTACTTATCGCTAACTTAGTCGTAAGGCACACCAACCGATCAACCAACATTCGAACTCGTCTCAATTCAATGATCGCGTTACCGTCAACATTTCTTCAAAACTTACGATTTCAAAATCCTCGACACTTTCTCATTCCTCAAGTCTCACTTGATTCAACGTATCACTTAGTTGGATCGTGCACATATTCCAGGCATCCCCAAAATACATACATTTTAGCCAAGCCTCGGGATAGAGAATCCGCCATCACCACTCGAGTCGGATCGTGCACATATTCGGGCATCCCTGATATACGTGCATGTCAGCCGAGACTCGCGAGTGGTGCCTCCGTAACTCCTATCGCTTCGTGCTGGAACGCCTGCCTAACCGCTAGACTATGTCTTTTCGTCAGTACTGGAATCATAGTTCCCAAACAACGATATCAACACTGACCCCATCCTAAGGTCAAACCAAATCGTCGGTACGGAGTTTTCTACCCAAGCTCGCATCACTCCGATTTCTAAACATCGAACATCGATTCCCTATACACATCCCAATATTCGTAGCACGTGGTCCGAGTCGTTCAGTAAAGCCATTCTATGATAAATCACGTTTCAACCGATTTCCTCGATAAGAACGTATCACTCATTCATCAAGCTATTTCGTATCGTCTACTCTTCGAACACGTTCGACATTAGTTCGCCTATCATTCATTCTCAAATCAAGCACGCTATGACACATTTCATCTCTAAACCGTAATTCACATTTCACGTTTCCGAAATCATCTATTCCAATTCACGTAATCGATCACAAGGTCGTCTGACTTAATAATATGTTGTGCCCCAATCTCACGCGAGTCAGATTATCCACGGTGGGCACGAATCACCATGCACGCTCCCGCGAGATAATCATTCTCATCGGGACGTAACTCTTGTTTTGTGTCTAGACTAATTCATTCTCGATGCACGGATTGGACCTACTCAATCCTCAAGTTTTATTCAATCATCAATCACAATTCCTAACATTCTCGAGTTCTCCTTCGCATCAAGCCAACAAGTCGAGACAATCAAAGTTGCCGCGTCCTGATTTTCTGAGTTCGATTATTCCCGTGACATAAATCACCATGTCAGCGCTCACGCGGAATGATCGTCCCAAATCCGACGCAACGCATGTGCGAGGCTGGAGTTACGCTCGTGCAAGACAAGACCGTCGACATTGTGGTTATCAACGCAACCATCAAATCATGATTTCTTTCACCCAACATTCATCTCAATCAAAATCTTAAGTATTGCATCCAATTGGAACGATAACACTTGCGCGATCGTCATTCACCGTGTCAGATTACCCCCGAGTTATCGCATATCATCTTTGATACGCCTCAATATCATCGATGATATACGTTACCTGACGATCTTCGTTTGCAACAAATTCTGAGTCGTACGAATGATGCTATCGTCCGACTGGATAATCTCCTCGATATTTAAACTCAATTTCAATTATTACCCCTCGAATCGTTTACAACATCAATTTCGACGAACCCAAATTCACGTATCGTTCATCCGTCTATCTTAAGTCATCGACCAACGTATTTTCTCAATTTGTAATATTTCTTGCTAACTCAATCATCGAGCAACATCGATTTCAATCCTCGGAGTCGTTTGCGTAACTTTAAAATTGAACATTTCATGCACGCTACCTACCCTTCGTGTCAACTTTTCGTATAAGATCCGTATCAATTTCCTCGATTCGATTTCACCTACACAATAGTTTTTGCGTTTCATACTCGTGCAATCTTCAATCTTTTTCTCAAATTATTTCCAAGACGGACCGGCACCGTTCGGCCCAAAGGCCATCACCTATCGATGCGTTCGATTGAACGCTTGTACGAGCTTTCAAAAATATTAGACTTATTGTATGGACATGCCGAGGGACGTTTGAGAGAGAGCGCACCAACGATATCACGTTGCGGAAGCACAATTCAGAGTTTGCAGAACAACGGAATTAAAGAATTCAATCGATAGTCCAAGAACGTAAAGCCGTGCTCTGATACCACTATGTCACGCCCCGCTCCCGTAGGAGCGATCGTCCTCGCTAAGGCATGATGCCGCACGAGCCTAGATTGCGCTCGTGCAAGGCGGGTTCCATAATGGCCGATTACAGCAGTGGCGACGGGGTCGTCGCCCAGAGGTTTCGAGCAGAGACATTGAATACGCAGCGAAATTTAGAACAAAACATAAGTTATTCAAAAGAAGCTCTTTATTGATATCGAAATAACGGTTACTTTGGGAGCACAAGGCCGAGATTACAATCACTCAAATTCACTCTTCTCACTTTACAAATCACTCTGCTCTCTCTCATCTCTCGATACAATACTTGAATCCAGCGGAAGCTTCGAAAGGCGATGTCTATACATTATGTCCCGTATAAGTCTTCAATTCCATGCGTCCGCACGCTTCGAATCGCCAAGGAACTCCGTGCCTCGACGCATCCAAGCGAGCTCTGCGCTACGAGCTTCTACCTGTGCCTGCACATAAAAACTGTGTGGTTGTCAGTACTCAACTGTACTGGTGGAGTGAGCTCCTCGCCCACCTATACAAAATCGACACGTTCATTTACTTTGTGCAGCTTAAACCCTTTCGATTGTCTTTCTAGTCTTGCCTTAGGATCGATTTTTAGACCGACGCTCGGCCTATTTTGTGTCTTTAGATCATCTTTGTGCCTTGCACTAATAACGTACTCATACTTTGCCTCTAGACCTGTTACGACCCGCACCCGCTATAAGGGCACATGACGCGACAACGCCCAGCCCTCGCCAAAAAAAACGACGTGGAATGCTGTAGATTTTCTACTCTAACAACAGTTTATATATAATATCAAAACCTGTCGAGAATATGGTCAACTCCGAACGGAGGACAAGCAATGATAATATATGAATACTCAATCACAACTCTAAGATAATAAAGTAAAGACTGAAAGATAAAGACAACATGACGATAAAATATAACCTGCCAAGTCCAAACACAAATAATATACAAGTCTAAGTCCAAGTCTCTAATACAATCCAAAATATAATATAATAACATAAGAAGCAAGCTGGAGACAAGGTCCAGTCCAAAATGTCTAGTCTAACTAAACTAAGCTAGAGGCTCGTCGGGCGGAGCTAAGCCCTGCTGAACTAAGGTCTCCAAGTCTACGCCCACTACGTCAACCGAACCGTAGTAGGTAGGACAATCCTCCTCGCCACAATCTGTAAAATTTTGTCAACATATCCAGTCAGGATGGAACGAGCACAAATCTCAATAATAGTTCTAGTTAGACGATATTGAAAATGTAGCAGTAAATAGAGAGAATCTACGAAGTAAATACTGTGTACATGAATCATGGTAAGGCATGTCAAGACTGTAATCTGAATGTAAGAACAGAAAAAACAGTATAAATCATGTACAAAAATCTGGAACCATATCTATATGAGTTTAGTATTAGTTTCAACATGTGGTCGGCTTAGAACTTGATACAATGTTTGGCCTGGCTAATCATACGTGAGTGTATGATTAATACTATACAATGATGACACAATATAATACTGTGGGGTATTGATCACATATCTACGCTAACACCCCCATCCCTGACCAATATAGTGGATCCAGTCATGACACGTCATGATACGTATTCTCTGAGGAGGTCGCCGAGCCTACACAGGAATCGTATCTATACAATGAACAATAAACAATGAAGACTTGCCCAGTGTATACCATATATAAGAGGAATAACATCTTATGACGGGATCCAGACAAATATCAATCCGTGTGAACAATGTGTCAAAAGAACAAGGATAATCTACACTAAATACTAGAAACAAAGACGATATCATAAAACAGAAATGTTATCAGAGAATGTACTCGCCTGTGATGTGATGAATAGGTCGACTGAGTCCAAGAACAGTGCCTCGAGGACCTATAGATGGAATACTGTATCAATATAATGGTTTGGAAGTGAAATTAAGTCATACTGAGTCAAATAGGTCAAGACACGTCACACTAAGTCAATCTAGGTCAAACAAGGTCAAACTAGATTATACGGGGTCAATCTAAGTCATATTAGACCTAACAAAGTCATACTAGGTCAAGACAAGTCTAGTTGGGTCATACTTGGTCATGGAAGGATATTGGAAATCAATCCGAATCAAACTAGGTCGGAAATTGGCTTACCGTTGACTTTTGGTCAACGGGTCAACTCTAGGTCAACTCTAGGTCAACCCTAGGTCACTGGTGACTAATAGTTGACTTTCGGTCAACTGTCCAAGTTTAATGGAATTTGGGACTAAATTGGGTAAAGCGTTGACCCATAGTTGACTTTTGGTCTAAAAAGTCAACTGTGGTCAACCGGGGTCAAGACTAGGTCTAGGCGACTATTTCTAACTATTACCAACCCTTACAACCCATATCCAAGTCTATCTTGGACTTCAAAACTCAAATTATGGCCGTAGGCCAATATCCTATTTTACCCTTAAAAATGGTAAAATTCTACCTTAGGCGATTATCAAGTTAGCCTACCTACGCTTGATATTTTGACCCGATCTCCCTAGGGTAGTAAGATACTAACCTATACATACGTTACCTACCAAGATACCAAGGAAAAGTGGACATCCAGTCCATCTTACGGCCTATTGCCGATATCTTGAATATTTCAAGATACGCAATGATACGGCACGATACCGGCGCCCTACGACCCCGATTTCCACTCGGGAGCCTACCCGCAAAATCTAATTCATATAATCTAGGTCTACGCCAAGTTTTAACGCGTTCCGATACTCGGAGCTCGATTTCACTCTCTAACTCGATTTCCCCCTAAAACTCCCTTCTAGCTCTTATTCTAATTCTTCTTCTTAACTCTTCTTCTAACTTCTTCTTCTAACTTCTTCTTCCTATTTCTCCTCTAATTCTTCTTCTAACTTCTTCTTCCTATTTCTCCTCTAATTCTTCTTCTAACTTCTTTCTTCCTATTCTTCTACTAAATTTTCTAACTTCTTCTAATTTTCTTCTTCTCTAACTTCTTTCTAACTTCTTGGATTTCTTAGTCTTCTTCTTATTCTTCTTCTTACAACTCATAACTTCTTCCTCTAATTCCCTTCCTCTAACTATCTATTTATCCATCTATACATATATATATACATACTTATATATATATATACATATATATATATACACTAGGGTGGGTTTATAGGGCAAATGGGAGGCTAAAATGGGGAGAAGGACTGCTGTAGCTGCTGCTACAGCAGCTATTCCTGCTATGGCTGCTGTTTCTTCTTCTTTTTCTTCTCTAATTCTTCTTCTATTTCATCTCCCACTCCCTCTATTTATATATCTATATCTATATATCAATATACCTATCTATCTAACCATATATATATATATATATATATATATATATATATATATATATATATATATATATATATATATATATCCATATACCTATCTATCTATAAATCTATATACATACTCATATATATACTCTACATATATATTTACATACACACACGCATATAGACATATATATAAATACACACACACACTCTCCCTACCACACAAACACACACTTACTCTCACACACACACATACTCCTAAACGACCCAAAACCTTATCCGAATACCCAAATCTTGCAATTCTACCCTCTAGGGCCTAGACACGTGCCCCACACAAGAAATCTAACTCGCGCACGCGAGCGGAAAACGAGAAACGAGGCCCGAATGGCCAAATGGCCATTTTGGCGACTTCGGGGTGTCCGATTCGCGATACCGCGTGATACGGACGCCAAACCTATCCGGATTCGATCCAAACTCTACCCACGAGTTCTAAATAATGATTAGAACCTATTCTAAGTACTAGCTTGCCGATTCTAGTGTCGGTGCAAAAAGTCACCTGTGTGTTGGAACCCGAAAACTCCGAAAAAGCCTATTTTTATGATTTCTTGCGAAACGACCCCACGTATCCAAATATGGACACGTACCTAGCCTCATCTCACCCAAACTAATCTAATTAGGTCTAATTAGGTTAGGGATAACACCCAAATATGTCAATTTAGGATTTTCTCCAAAATTGGCACTAAACCTAGCCCGAAAGTCCCGAATTGAGTCCAATGGGTTCCAAACCTCTTCTAATGGGTTGTCCTACGCCTCGGATATCCTCTAATATACAAATAACATTAATTAGGAGCAATTACAAGAGTTAGAGTTAGGGTTTACCTCTTGGGAGTTGGAATCCCAAGGAAAAGCCCCAAAATTGGTTCTTTTTGGGTCAAGAGCCAAATCTAAGCCTCCAACCCCTCCATGCTAGGTTCTACTTAGATAAAAATCACAAATAAGAGATAAACAAGGGTTAGCACCAAGATTAGAGAGAGATCTAGAGAAATGGAAGAGATTGGAAGAGATTTCACTTACTTTTGAGCCTAAAATCCAAAGGAGGAAGGAAGAGATCTTTGTAAAATGAGAGAAGGAAGAGAGAGAGAGGGTTTTTCTTGAAATGGGAAGAAAGTAGAGGGGTTTGCTGCTGGACGGCCATGTAGGGGGGGATATTGGGTTTGGGTGAAGCCCATTAAGCCTCCAAACCCAATAGACTTAGGTTGGGTTGGTTCGGGTTTGGTTCGGTTTGTTTCGGTCTAATTTCTAAATACTAATTAAGCTCTAAAATGACTAATTAAGCCATGGAAATAGGGTTTATGGTTTCTAGCCCAATTATGATAGTGTGTGGGCCAAGCCCAGCTAGTATGTGGGTCCCACTAGTGTCTAGGCTACCCGGGTCTCCAACTTAAGTCCAAATTGGATAAAATCCAAACCAAACCAAATAAATCCCTAAAAATCATATAAAATAAATAAAAATTCCTAAAAATCATAAAACTCAAAAAATGACAAAAATACCCCTAATTCGAAAACTGGGGGTGACAAATCTACCCTCCTTAAAAAAAATTTCGTCCTTGAAATTCAAACGGTCGTACTCTTCTCTAAGTCAAGCACCCAACAATCAAGGTCTACTAAATTTATCCTAAGTTATATAACATGTAATCCAGGAAATCAGAACACATGCATGGTTTTAAATCTCTACAGTATCATGTTATTACAGTCTTCATTGGGGTTTTCTATTTAATCTAGCATGATCATCACATATACAAACTAAAGATACTAAGAAAGCAATCATCAATCAATGGGCAGAAAGAACAGGTAAAAGAAAGAGCAAGACCCTACCTCCTAGTCCAATGCGTGCAGGATCCTCAACTGCCATCGCAAAAGCCCTGTCCTGGCGGGGTATATCCCGCTGCTGGTGGAGGGCGTGATGCGGTGCCATAGGTGGCCTACCCTGTGCTCCCTGAGCTGCACGGCGATGGTTCGAAGGACTATCCCTCGCCTGATGTCCTTCGGTGCCACAGTATAGGCACACACCCAAACGTCTCCTGCAAACCTCCCAGAGATGTCCGGACCTCTTGCAGTAGTGGCAAGTAGGTGCCTGCTGCGTCGGTCCCTGCTGCTGCTGCCGGGGCACCTGCTGAACTGGTGCCCTAATCGGAGCAGGAATCTGCTACGAGCGTTGCGGAATAGAATGATGTTGGAGTTGAGGACGCTTAGCAGCCCCCGCGCTGCTAGTAGTCCCCGAAAACAGATCCCGGTCCCTCTTGGGCTTCAGGCCCCACTCCCGCTCTACCTTGCAGGCCTCCACGTAGATCTGGGTATAAGTCTCATAAAAGGAGGGAATGAGGATCTTGATGTCCCAGATCAGCCCCTCTCTGAAATGGCTCGCCTTGATCTCCGGGTCGCGAACCATGTACTCCGCGTATCAGCTCAGACGGCCGAACTCCGCTGCGTACTCCTCCACAGATAGACTGCCCTGCTGCAGATCCTGAAACTGTCGCACCAGGTCAATCTTGTCCGTGGAAGAAAAGAACTTCTTCTTGAAGAGGAGCTTGAACTCTGTCCAAGTACGGCCCTCTCCAGCTAGGGCTGGCTCGTTTCTGAACCAGGTGCGTGCAATGTCTAGCAACTGCAAACCTACCGCCTCGACCTTTAGGTCGTCTGCCAGGCGGGTGGCCCTCATCTGTCCCTCGATATCCTCGAGCCAATCATCTGCATAGACCACACCCTCGGTCCCGCTAAAGTCACGGGGCCCGAGCTTCTTGAAGTCCTGGATATCTCCGTACCTAGTACGCGTCCCCGGATGCGGAGCCCTCTGCTCCACGGCTGCAAGGGCCAAATAATGGGCATCCTCCATGCCCTGACACATCGCGTCTGTCTGCCTATACTGAGCCTCGGCCTGGGCTCTCTGAGTCTCCAGCATCTGCTGGAGGAAGGTAAGCATCTGCCCCATATCTGTAGACAGAGGAGGTGGAGGTAGAAGTATGTCTGCAACTAGCGGAGGAATCCGCTGCTGAGGAGGAAGAACGCCCCCGACAACTCCCGTCGTAGCCCCCGGCACTGCGGGAAGAGCACCCGCAACCCCAGGGACGGTCATCAAGAGCACTGGAGGAGTACCCCCGAGAGCCCCAACAGAAGTCCCAACTGCAGGAGAAGTGACCGGAGCCTGTCCGCCAGAAGTAGCAGACCTCTCCGTCTCCCCGTGCTCCTCGCCAGGAGAATGAGTCATAACCATCCTGGAGACGGATTGAAAAGAAGATATCAATATGGCACAAGAAGGATTATATCAAGGGAGGACAGCTAGAAAACAGTAAATCAATATCAAAGACGATAAGCAAGATAAGCAAGGAAAGATCCTACTGTGATTGAGCACTCTTAGCCTATAGCCTATCCTAGATACGTACCGCAGGCTCGTAATAGCACTCTAAGTCGAGCGCCACTACGATATCGCACTAATTGCGACTTCAGGACCTGCGTGGGCCACCACTAAAACGTGTCACGATCCGCACCCGCTATAAGGGCACGTGACACGACAACGCCCAGCCCTCGCCAAAAAAAGGCGTGGAACGCTGTAGATTTTCTACTCTAACAACAGTTTATATATAATATCAAAACCTATCAAGAATATGGTCAACTCCGAACGGAGGACAAGCAATGATAATATATGAATACTCAATCACAACTCTATGATAATAAAGTAAAGACTGAAAGATAAAGACAACATGACGATAAAATATAACCTGCCAAGTCCAAACACAAATAATATACAAGTCTAAGTCCAAGTCTCTAATACAATCCAAAATATAATATAATAACATAAGAAGCAAGCTGGAGACAAGGTCCAGTCCAAAATGTCTAGTCTAACTAAACTAAGCTAGAGGCTCGTCGGGCGGAGCTAAGCCCTGCTGAACCAAGGTCTCCAAGTCTACGCCCACTACGTCAACCGAACCGTAGTAGGTAGGACAATCCTCCTCGCCACAATCTGTAAAATTTTGTCTATATATCCAGTCAGGATGGAACGAGCACAAATCTCAATAACAGTTCTAGTTAGACGATATTGAAAATGTAGCAGTAAATAGAAAGAATCTA
Organism: Iris pallida; assembly: GCA_029216955.1. Taxonomy (NCBI): domain Eukaryota; kingdom Viridiplantae; phylum Streptophyta; class Magnoliopsida; order Asparagales; family Iridaceae; genus Iris; species Iris pallida. The sequence continues at coordinate 810,095 of JANAVB010006199.1, read as the reverse complement.
CGAAGTAAATACTGTGTACATGAATCATGGTAAGGCATGTCAAGACTATAATATGAATGTAAGAACAGGAAAAACAGTATAAATCATGTACAAAAATCTGGAACCATATCTATGTGAGTTTAGTATTAGTTTCAACATGTGATCGGCTTAGAACTTGATACAATGTTTGGCCTGGCTAATCATACGTGAGTGTATGATTAACACTATACAATGATGATACAATATAATACTGTAGGGTATTGATCACATATCTACGCTAACACCCCCATCCCTGACCAATATAGTGGATCTAGTCATGACACGTCATGATACGTATTCTCTGAGGAGGTCGCGAGCCTACACAGGAATCGTATCTATACAATGAACAATAAACAATGAAGACTTGCCCAGTGTATACCATATATAAGAGGAATAACATCTTATGACGGGATCCAGATAAATATCAATCCGTGTGAACAATGTGTCAAGAGAACAAGGATAATCTACACTAAATACTAGAAACAAAGACGATATCATAAAACAGAAATGTTATCAGAGAATGTACTCGCCTGTGATGTGATGGATAGGTCGATTGAGTCCAAGAACAGTGCCTTGAGGACCTATAGATGGAATACTGTATCAATATAATGGTTTGGAAGTAAAATTAAGTCATACTGAGTCAAATAGGTCAAGACACGTCAAACTAAGTTAATCTAGGTCAAACTAGATTGTACGGGGTCAATCTAAGTCATATTAGACCTAACAAAGTCATACTAGGTCAAGACAAGTCTAGTTGGGTCATACTTGGTCATGGAAGGACATTGGAAATCAATCCGAATCAAACTAGGTCGGAAATTGGCTTACCGTTGACTTTTGGTCAACGGGTCAACTCTAGGTCAACTCTAGGTCAACCGTAGGTCACTGGTGACTAATAGTTGACTTTCGGTCAACTGTCCAAGTTTAATGGAATTTGGGACTAAATTGGGTAAAGCGTTGACCCATAGTTGACTTTTGGTCTAAAAAGTCAATTGTGGTCAACCGGGGTCAAGACTAGGTCTAGGCGACTATTTATAACTATTACCAACCCTTACAACCCATATCCAAGTCCATCTTGGACTTCGAAACTCAAATCTTGGCCGTAGGCCAATATCCTATTTTATCCTTAAAAGGGTAAAATTCTACCTTAGGCAATTATCAAGTTAGCCTACCTACGCTTGATATTTTGACCCAATCTACCTAGGGTAGTAAGATACTAACATATACATACGTTACCTACCAAGATACCTAGGAAAAGTGGACATCCAGTCCATCTTACGGCCTATTGCCGATATCTTGAATATTTCAAGATACGCAATGATACGGCGCGATACCGGCGCCCTACGACCTCGATTTCCACTCGGGAGCCTACCCACAAAATTTAATTCATATAATCTAGGTCTACGCCAAGTTTCAACGCGTTCCGATACTCTGAGCTCGATTTCACTCTCTAACTCGATTTCCCCTAAAACTCCCTTCTAGCTCTTATTCTAATTCTTCTTCTTAACTCTTCTTCTAACTTCTTCTTCTAACTTCTTCTTCCTATTTCTCCTCTAATTCTTCTTCTAACTTCTTCTTCCTATTTCTTCTCTAATTCTTCTTCTAACTTCTTTCTTCCTATTCTTCTACTAAATTTTCTAACTTCTTCTAATTTCCTTCTTCTCTAACTTCTTTCTAACTTCTTGGATTTCTTAGTCTTCTTCTTATTCTTCTTCTTACAATTCATAACTTCTTCCTCTAATTCCCTTCCTCTAACTATCTATTTATCCATCTATACATATATATATACATACTTATATATATATACATATATATATACACTAGGGGGGTTTATAGGGCAAATGGGAGGCTAAAATGGGGGGAAGGACTGCTGTAGCTGCTGCTACAGCAGCTATTCCTGCTGTGGCTGTTGTTTCTTCTTCTTTTTCTTCTCTAATTCTTCTTCTATTTCATCTCCCACTCCCTCTATATATATATCTATATCTATATATCAATATACCTATCTATCTAACCATCTATCTATATATATATATATACTCTACATATATATTTACATACACACACGCATATAGACATATATATAAATACACACACACACTCTCCCTACCACACAAACACACACTTACTCTCACACACACACATACTCCTAAACGACCCAAAACCTTATCCGAATACCCAAATCTTGCAATTCTACCCTCTAGGGCCTAGACACGTGCCCCATACAAGAAATCTAACTCGCGCACGCGAGCGAAAACGAGAAACGAGGCCCGAATGGCCAAATGGCCATTTTGGCGACTTCGGGGTGTCCGATTCGCGATACCGCATGATACGGACGCCAAACCTATCCGGATTCGATCCAAACTCTACCCACGAGTTCTAAATAATGATTAGAACCTATTCTAAGTACTAGCTTGCCGATTCTAGTGTCGGTGCAAAAAGTCACCCGTGTGTTGGAACCCGAAAACCCCGAAAAAAGCCTATTTTTATGATTTCTTGCGAAATGACCCCACGTATCCAAATATGGACACGTACCTAGCCTCATCTCACCCAAACTAATCTAATTAGGTCTAATTAGGTTAGGGGTAACACCCAAATATGTCAATTTAGGATTTTCCTCAAAATTGGCACTAAACCTAGTCCGAAAGTCCCGAATTGAGTCCAATGGGTTCCAAACCTCTTCTAATGGGTTGTCCTATGCCTCGGATATCCTCTAATATACAAATAACATTAATTAGGAGCAATTACAAGAGTTAGAGTTAGGGTTTACCTCTTGGGAGTTGGAATCCCAAGGAAAAGCCCCAAAATTGGTTCTTTTTGGGTCAAGAGCCAAATCTAAGCCTCCAAACCCTCCATGCTAGGTTCTACTTAGATAAAAATCATAAATAAGAGATAAACAAGGGTTAGCACCAAGATTAGAGAGAGATCTAGAGAAATGGAAGAGATTGGAAGAGATTTCACTTACTTTTGAGCCTAAAATCCAAAGGAGGAAGGAAGAGATCTTTGTAAAATGAGAGAAGGAAGAGAGAGAGAGGGTTTTTCTTGAAATGGGAAGAAAGTAGAGGGGTTTGCTGCTGGCCGGCCATGTAGGGGTGATATTGGGTTTGGGTGAAGCCCATTAAGCCTCCAAACCCAATAGACTTAGGTTGGGTTGGTTCGGGTTTGGTTCGGTTTGTTTCGGTCTAATTTCTAAATACTAATTAAGCTCTAAAATAACTAATTAAGCCATGGAAATAGGGTTTATGATTTCTAGCCCAATTATGATAGTGTGTGGGCCAAGTCCAGCTAGTATGTGGGTCCCACTAGTGTCCAGGCTACCCGGGTCTCCAACATAAATCCAAATTGGATAAAATCCAAACCAAACCATATAAATCCCTAAAAATCATATAAAATAAATAAAAATTCCTAATATCATAAAACTCAAAAAATGACGAAAATACCCCTAATTCGAAAACTGGGGGTGACAAGACCTGTCTCGTGCTTGCATTGTCAACGTAGCGACTCATACTTATCTTTCGTACCATACTCTTGGACGTAACGACTAGGTCGTGTCAAATACTTGCCCGTGCCTCAAACATCGTGTCCGTGCCTCATAGCGTAACCTGACTTATCCAAACTCGACTTACGTCCCTTCTCGACTTAACTCGAAACGTATAACTCACTTGTGGAACCGGTGTTGAGAACAAAAGTACGACGCCGTATCTCGTGCCGAAGCACATGTCTTTACGTGTAGCCGAATCGTAGGCTTTATAATACTTTGGGTGCAACCGAGCACACATTTCGCTATTCAACGCATTCCGTGCTTACACTTCCTTTGTTATGACTGACATCGTGCATGCGAATTCGCCGCTTAGCACGCCAATTATCTATATGAAAGGCCACTGGCATGACAAGCCATCGCAGACATAGCTCGGATAGGCGGCGGGTCCTTCAGCGCAGGTAGCGAGCCCCGTTGAAAGCTTCCGACTACCCACGCAATAAAAGCAAGCGTTGCTATAACGTCTACCCCCTAGGATGACTGGGCCCGGTGCTCCGGCGTATAACCAGTCTAGGCAGAAATCCTTGTCGACAAGGTGTCCAATGACCACGCACCTACGAGACATCTAGACTCACGTAAATGCATGGCCTACTTGTTGGTACGACCAAAACTATACTTAGCAACTCGTGCTCCGAATCACACTTGGCATAACGTGCCTCGGGACCGCGAGACTCCCAACCAAGGGACCGCCTCGAACTTCTTAACGTGGATAGGAACGCGAAACTCCCAACCGAGGGACCGCCTCGAATACTTAACGTGGATAGGAACGCGAGACTCCCAACCGAGGGACCGCCTCGAACTTCTTTGAACTCGAGGGAACGACTACTACGTAGCCTTTCAACTTAACTTGAACAAACGTGTTCCTTAAGTGCCATGGACCGTGGCTAACTTTACATCGTGCCAACCGTGGCTCGTGCCTTTAACTGACTTACGTCTTACGCGACGCTATCACCCAAGTCATACGTTATATGACGGCTCGTGAGATCGTGGGACTTTTTGACTTGACAACCGCAGAACGAGCGGAACGGCACTTGGAATAACTTAGGTCGACCGGCATAACTTTGCCTAACTTACTCAAGCTTACAACTTAACCCGAGGGACGAGCCAAGGCTATACCAAGCCTGGCGCAGTAGAAACGTGCATGCTTTATCAAGCATTTACGCGGGCGACGCCTATGACTTAGGCTAACTCCCCGTTTGTGTCGAATACCAACTTTTCCTTCTCCCAAGCCGCGGGACGAAGGATCGAGTGTCATTTTTAAAGCACGCTGACCACCAACTCTAATCAGACCGTGGGACGTTTTCCATGTTCTAAACTCGATTCGATCCGTCGGGATAATTTCCTTTAGCTATGTGGATTCGTCTCTTTTATTATTAAGCCTACTTGTGCAAGTTGAAAACTGTCACGACCCGCTATCCAAATTGTTGGGCCAGGCCGAGGCATGCCCAGCCTACGTTGAGATAAACGTAGTAAGCTGTTCTAAAGACAACAGGATAAGACTAAATGTGCTAACAGTTCTATAAGTGAAGAAAAATCATAAATGCTCCAAACACAAAAGTCGTCGTATATAGTAAAATGTCCAAGTACAAGTGAACTGCAAAGTAAAACTGGATACATGTCCAGTTACAAAAGATATAGTCTAATACATGTCTACTCTCAAAAGTCTAAGTAAACAAAAGACAACTAGGCAAGGTTCCCCGCAGGAACATCCTCGTAAAGCAGAGCTGTGTCCTCGGCAGTAACCCCATAATATGTGTCGCAGAGTAACTCCTCCTCAGTAAGGACACCTACAACGTTATCCTGTCAGGACGGGAGCAAGTACTGAATCTAACAAACTAGCATATGAAACATGGAAATGAACATGAGAGGAATAACTAGAAAGCATGGCATCACACAGTCTATCATGGCAAGGACACATATGTCATAGAGACAGATGTATATGTAATGTTTAAAACTGTAGCAGGTACGTGATCGGTCAATAGATGTACAATGTACTGAGGCACAATGTAAATAAAATGTACATACGTACAAGTGAAAACAAGCGATAGATGTACATACGTACAAATACAGCTGGTGCGCCTATGACAAGGTATACATAAAATGTCAACCTTGCTCGGTACGTACGTACGAGTAAGGGGGCATGATCACGTACGCTACTAACAGTTTCCCCATAACCCATATTTTAATCATGTGAGAGATACATCAAGACTGTTCTAAGCATGGTAGTAACTGAAAGTACAACATGTAGAGATCTAACTTGCTACCCCAAGGATCAGCATTTAACATGGTGGGGTTTGCAGTTCATTTTATGTGACAATATGTAAAGTTCGTAGAAAGTACTTGCCTCTAGCAAAGCAAAATAAAACAAGCTGCGATAACAGTGCTATGGATGTCCGATAACTCGTCGCTGTAGAAGTAAATACAATAACTTAGTTTTTATACTAAGCTAAAACACTAGGACACTAATTGGTGAAATACGACTTGTGACTGGGCACCTAGCCAAAATAATGACTTTGGCATAGGAGACCAATGTGGGGTGACACACTACTTTAACTAACTTTCTAGGGTCTTTACACTAGTGAGGGATGGGGTTCAACACGGCTAAAACTCCAAATAACACAAAAAGCTACAAGTCGTAATTAATCAATAAATAAATCAAAAGACCATTGTGTTCTAACAATTTTTGAAGTAGACAAAAAGCCTAGTTTTTCTTAAAGTAAAGTACCAAGGTGATCCTTGTTAATCATAGAAATTTATTATAATTTTTCTGGAATTTATTAACCAGTACAAATATTTTATAAAAATCAGTTTTCCTAAGTATACAGAAAATGAGTTTTGGTTTCATATGCCAAACTAGTAGCAAAACAGTAAATTAAATACTACAAAAATTATACTAAATTAGCTAACTTAACATAGTATCTAAAAACTATTTTTCCATAATTTTAGCAGTACTTTAAGTATTTTTAGAAAATCAAAAACAGCATTGCACACAATAATTAATTATCTGCGTATTTTGTCCATGTATATAATTTGAACCAAAGTTCAAATACAGGACCCAAGGCCATGAATCAAGTCCAATATGACTTGTACAGGTCTTGAATGTGAAAACACATTTGAGCCCAAATACCCATGCTAGGCTTGGACACCAAATGGTTGCAGTAATTTAAATACAATAAAAATACAATTTGGTAATAGTCAAAATAAATATTATTATTTTAATAAGGTAAAATTTTACATAGTAACTATAAAAGTATGAATATTATTTTATAAAGATAATTTACACTAAGCTAAGTAAAATATATATAAGATAATATATATATACATTAATATAGGGATATTTACATAATGGATATATATATATATATGTAAAAATTACATATATATATATATATATATATATATATATATATATATATATATATATATATATACATATAAGAAAAATACTCAACTATATAATATATATATATATATATATATATATATATATATATATATATATATATATATATATTATATACAAAATTAATGTATACATATACATATAATAGTATATATATGATAATATATATACACAAGGAAATATATATACATAAATATATATGTCTACATAAGACATATATATATATATATATATATATATATATATATATATATATATATATATATATATATATATATATATATATATATAATATACATAAAATAATGAAGTACATATATATATATATATATATATATATATATAAAAATAGCAACTATATATACATAATTATAGTATATATAATAATACATATATATATACAAATATATGTATATACATATATATATAAATATATAAAAGAAAAAGAAAAGAAAAAGAAAAAGAAAAAAGAAAACAAAGACAGCAGTGGCAGGGCTCGAACCCGAGCCAACAGAGCGCGGGGGGGAGGGGGGGGATGTTAGGTCGGGTCGGGCTGGCCAGGGGGTCAGCCCGTTAGTTTTGTTAGGATTAGGGTTTAGTTTTGTTTTATTTCGTTTAGGTTAGATTATATAAAAAAAAAATATATAAAACGGTCCTGTGTCCAGACAGTTTAGGACACAGGTATCTATGTGTCCGTGCTACGCACGACACGCACGGACTGAATCGGTCGTGTCCACGTTTACCCAAAGACTGCCTATGTCCTGGCGAGTCGTCCACAGGAAAACGAGACACAAATGAGACACAAAAATACGACTGACACATACGTGTCCGGAGATGGGCTGCTGTCGGGGTGGCGCCTGGGCGGAGGAGGCGTCGTGGTCAGGGCGGTCGGGTGGCGCTGGGGTCAGCGTGACAGGGCGAGTCGAACGGTGGCGGTTGTGGTCGATGTAGGTGGCTGTGGAGCTGGTGGTGGTGTGTCGCCGGAGTTAGGGTTAGGTCTAGGGTTTAGGTCGGAGACGAGGGGCTGCGGTGGTTGTGGTCGGGTGTAGAGCTAGGGTTTGGGTTTAGGAAGGAAGGGGGGTTTATTTATAGGTTTTTAGGGCGGTGGGAATGGCCGGGAAAGGCGGGGGGTCAGCCGACGTCGAGTCGTCGGTCAGTCGGGGTAGGTGAGCCCGATCGTGGGGGGGGGGGGGGGGGGGTTTAGGTTTACACTTAGGTCCCCCAGATTTTTGGTTATTGCATAATAGGTCCCCACAGTAGTAAATGCAAATAATCATTTGCATTTATTAGTTTAAAACAATTAACAAATTACAAACTGATTTAAAAATAATTTAAAAAATTACTAAGTACAATTTAAATAATCTAATTAATTACAAAAGTCAATTAAAATATTTTTAGAAAATTTGTAAATCAATATTTTAATATATAAAACTCATTTAAAAATTTTAAAAATTCTAGAAAAATTCCCAAAAATTCTAATAATTCTTTTAAAGCCATAATGACATTTAAATTTTAATTAACACTAATTAAAAATGAATTTGAAAAACAGGGGCTTACAAGTCTTCCCTCATTGAAAAATTTTGTCCTCGAAATTCACAAGGATTGAAGACCCTACAATATTCTAACATAGCAAGTAATGCAATTAAATGACTAAGGCTACGATCGAAACTAACCTCTAAGGTATCAAGCGGGAACGGGTGGTTCCCTCGCAGCGGTTGGATCGAACAAGTAAGGGTATCTCTTCCTCATGTCCGACTCCCTCTCCTAAGTAGATTCACCTGGGGAGTGACGGCTCCAATCTACTCGCACTAGGGGTATAACCTTGTTCCTCAGCCTCTTCTCTCTCCGGTCTAATATCTCCACTGGCTGCTCAGAAACTGTAAGGCTCGGTCCGACCTCCAACTCTGAATGATCTAGCACATGACTGGGGTCTGGAACATATCTCCTCAGCTGAGATACGTGAAAGACATCGTGAACTCCTGCTAGATTGGGTGGAAGTACAACCCTGTAAGCTACCTCTCCGATCCTGCCAAGTACCTCGAATGGCCCGATGTATCTGGGGCTCAGCTTCCCTCCTCGTCCGAACCGGATCGTCCCTCGAGTAGGTGATATCTTCACTAGCACCATATCACCGTCTGTGAACTCCATCGGCCTGCGACTAGCATCAGCCCAGTGTTTCTGCCTATCCTGAGCTACTCTGAGCCTGTCTCTGATCATCCCGACTTTCTCTGCTGTATCCGTGATCATCTCTGGCCCAAGCATAACTCTGTCTCCGACATCATCCCAAAAGAGCGGTGTGCGGCATCGTCGTCCATATAGCGCCTCGAAAGGAGACATACCAATACTGGCCTGGTAGCTGTTGTTGTATGAAAACTCTACCAAGTGTAGATGGCTCTTCCATGATCCTTCGAAGTCCAGCACGCAGGTCCTCAGCATATCCTCCAGTGTCTGTATCGTCCTCTCGGACTGCCCATCTGTCTGCGGGTGGTACGCCGTACTGAACTTGAGCCTACTGCCCAACTCCTCCTGCAAGCTCCTCCAGTAGTGGGATGTGAATCTGCTGTCTCTGTCTGACACGATGCTCACCGGCACTCCGTGTAGGCGAACTATCTGCTGCATGTATAGCTCTACCAACTTTTCGGTGGAAAGCCCCACCTTGAAGGGTATGAAGTGCGCACACTTCGTCAGCCTGTCTACGATGACCCAGATGGCATCCTTCCCTCCTTGGGAACGAGGAAGCCCTGAAATGAAGTCCATCGTAATATGTTCCCACTTCCACTCGGGAATGGGTAACGGCTGCAACAAACCAGCTGGCCTCTGGCGCTCCGCCTTGACATGCTGGCAAACTAGACATCTCGAGATAAAATGTGACACATCCCTCTTCATCCCGTGCCACCAAAGATGTTCCCGCAAGTCACGGTACATCTTGTTAGCACTAGGGTGAATAGAATATCTCGATCGGTGCGCCTCCTGCAAGACTGCCTCTACTAGCTCTCCCTTCGGCACGCACAATCGGCTGCCATGCCTCAAGGATCCATCCTCTGTTATAGTGAAGTCATCCAGCAATCCAGCTAAAGCCTGGGGTCGAAGTCTGCGAAGGCTCTCATCTGTAGACTGTGGCCTCCCGGATCTGCTCCATCAAACCTGACTGAATGTCAAGCGCCATCATCTGTATCACTGATCCTGGCCGAACTAGCTCGATACCGAGCTTCTCCAGATCCTCCCGCAAATGCCGATCAATCATCAGGTACCATGCCATCGGATGCCTGCTCAACGCATCTGCCACCACATTTGCCTTCCCGGGGTGATACTGTAAATCGATGTCGAAGTCCTTTATCAACTCCAACCATCGTCTTTGCCTCATGTTCAGCTCTTTCTGCGTGAACACATACTTCAAGCTTTTCTGGTCAGTAAAGATTTCCACACGCTCTCCGTATAAGTAATGTTTCCATAACTTGAGTGCAAAGATCACCGCAGCTAACTCTAGGTCATGGGTAGGATAATTCCTCTCATGAGTCCGCAACTGCCTAGATGCATAAGCAATTACTTTCCCATGCTGCTGTAGAACACATCCTAGCCCCTTCCCAGAAGCATCACTGTATATGGTGAAACCTCCAGAACCTGAAGGTAAAGTCAGAACTGGAGCGGTCGTCAGCCTCCTCTTCAGCTCCTCAAATGCTTTCTGGCAGTCCTCTGACCAAATGTACTCTGCGTCCTTCCGCGTCAGCTTCGTTATGGGTTCAGCTATCCTAGCAAAGTCCTAGACGAACTTTCTATAATAGCCTGCTAAACCCAGAAAACTCCTGATCTCTGAAACTGACGTCGGAGCCTTCCACGTCTCAACTGCAGCAATCTTCTTGGGATCCATCGAGATTCCATCTCCAGTGACAACATGGCCGAGAAACTCTACTCGGTCTAAAAAGAACTCGCACTTCGACAATTTGGCAAACAATCTCTCCTGCCTCAGAATCCCCAAAACTATTCGTAAGTGCTCTGCATGCTCCTCCGGCGTCTTCGAGTATATCAGGATGTCGTCGATAAACAGTACGACAAACTTATCCAGATACTGGTGAAATGTCTTATTCATCAAGTTCATAAAGACAGCTGGCGTATTTGTGAGACCAAATGGCATCACCAGAAACTCGTACTGCCCGTACTTCGTATTGAACGCCGTCTTCTGGATGTCTGCTGGCCTAACCTTCACCTGGTGGTACCCGGATCTCAAGTCTATCCTGGAAAACACCTTCGCCCCGCTCAACTGGTCGAACAAATCATCTATCCTGGGCAGAGGATATTTGTTCTTGATGGTGATGGCATTCAAGGCCCGGTAGTCAATACACAACCGGACTGTACCATCCTTCTTAGGCACAAAGAGCACTGGCGCTCCCCATGGAGAAGCAATGGATCGGATGAAACCCTTTTTCAACAGGTCATCAATTGCTCTTTCATCTCTATGGCCTCCTTGGGATTCACTCTATAGCAAGCCCGGGATACTGGTGATGAACCCGGCACTAAATCTATAGTGAACTCCACATCTCTGTCAGGCGGAAGTCCTGGAAGATCCTCTGGGAATACATCCATAAACTCCCTAATGATAGGGTGTGGCGGTGCTGCGTCCCCGACTGTCGCACAACAGTTCGGCTCTAGGCTGATCTCCGGCCCTGTCCTCCTGACACTGAATGGTGCTGTGCCTGGGGGACTGAACAAAATACTACCCTCATGGCAATCTATAGATGCATGGGCATAGCTAAGCCAGTCCATCCCCAATATGATATCATAACCGGGGAGTGGCATCACAAAAAATTGCCCCCTGAACTCTCTCCCGGCTATAAAAATAGAACATCTATAGATAGATCTAATAGGCACTGGTCCTCCTCCCGTCATCACTCTACTAATCTCCGCAGTAGGTGTAGCTACTAGATGATGTTTATGCATAAACTCTAATGATAGGAAGCTATGAGATGCACCAAAATCAAACAAACATACAGCTAGAAAAGTATACAAATAAACATGACCTGTGATGACGTCAGCTAAGTAATCCGGCTCCGAAACCTGCTCCGGCTCCGGCTCAATGGCTAGACTATAAACCCTCCCCTGAGGTCCCTTCTGCTGCTGCAGATGCTGCCCGAACCTCTGCTGCTGAGTCGAAAGCGATCCTCTAGTCTTCGCTACTGGGCATTCCCGTATCATGTGGGTGGCAGACCCACAAACTAAGCACTGCTTCAGCCTCTTCCTGCAGATGGAGTACTCGTGCCCTGGTCTTCCGCAGAAAGAACATATAGCTCCCTTCTGCTGCTGTCGGGGTCCCGGGGCTCGAATTGGCAGGGTCGGGTGATGTGGTGTAGGGGGACGGTAAGTCTGCTGGGGTGGCGTCGGTGCTCTCTGCTGGAAAGCCTGACGCTTGGACGGTCCCTCATGATGTACAGAAGCCGGCCTCTTGCATGACAGAAGACGCTCCTCAATACTCCGGGCCAACTCTAGGCTCTGGTAGTAGTCAGTCGTACCGTTCGCCACTATAAGAATGCCAATGTCTGGAACTAGACCATGGCAAAACCTACGGGTCATCTCCTCTGGATCAGCAACCAGACTAGGAGCGAAACGGCTCAGGCGACTAAACTCTGCCGCATACTCGTCAACAGAACGGTTCTCCTGCTGGATGTTCTGGAATTGTAGCCCCATGGCTACTCTAGCAGTGGTCGAGAAGAATTTCTTCTTGAACTGGGTCTTGAACTGGTCCCAGGTGGCTCTACCTCTCGCGAACAACGGCTCATTCCGGAACCAGACTCCTGCTAAGTCTATCAGCAGAAATCCTGCTGCCTCGACCTGGAGGTCATCCGGCATCCTAACTCCCATAAGCTTCCTCTTTACTGAATCTAGCCAGTCATCAGCTACTACTATGCCCTCAGTCCCTGAGAACTCCTTGGGATTCAGACCCATGAAGTCCTTGATCGTCCCCGTTCTCTGCCGTGGCTCTACATGTGGTGGAACTACGGGACGTCCCTCAGAACGCTCCATGCTCTGGCGGAGTAGGGTAGTCTGCTCCTGATGGGTTGTTAGGAACCCCTGGATCAGTGTGAGCAGCTGGGTCCCGTCGAGTGTGATGGAAGCCTGGGTGGGTATAGTGATAGGGGGCGGTGGAAGTATCGGGGCCTGCTGGGACTGGGATGTGGAAGGTGGTATCTGGGTCTGTGGATCTGTGGAGTGGGGAAATGTGGTAGGTGGAGGTGTATCAGTCAACTGGTCAGCTGACTGGATATGGAGGGCCCCATTCTCGGGGGTAACATACTGGGATGAACGAGTAAGCACCATCTAAATTACACATAAAAAGACTTATAAGGACTTGTTTAAAGTAAGCAAATCATATGCAAGAAAATCTAATTATAATAGCAAACATGTGATGTATTTCCTATGTTGCAATCCTAGCATTCCTCTAAGTGTTCTAAGCGTCTTTCCTAATGTTGTCTAATTACCTTAAGTTTCTAATTGCAGGCATGCTTGGTACAATAACGTAACCAAACAGTTTAGTCAGGACCTGCATGGGCTACCACTGAAAACATATCACGACCCGCTACCCAAATTGTTGGGCCAGGCCGAGGCATGCCCAACCTACGTTGAGATAAAACGTAGTAAGCTGTTCTAAAGACAACAGGATAAGACTAATGTGCTAACAGTTCTATAAGTGAAGAAGAATCATAAATGCTCCAAACACAAAAGTCGTCGTATATAGTAAAATGTCCAAGTACAAGTGAACTGCAAAGTAAAACTGGATACATGTCCAGTTACAAAAGATATAGTCTAATACATGTCTACTCTCAAAAGTCTAAGTAAACAAAAGACAACTAGGCAAGGTTCCCCGCAGGAACATCCTCGTAAAGCAGAGCTGTGTCCTCGGCAGTAACCCCATAATATGTGTCGCAGAGTAACTCCTCCTCAGTAAGGACACCTACAACGTTATCCTTTCAGGACGGGAGCAAGTACTGAATCTAACAAACTAGCATATGAAACATGGAAATGAACATGAGAGGAATAACTGGAAAGCATGGCATCAGACAGTCTATCATGGCAAGGACACATATGTCATAGAGACAGATGTATATGTAATGTTTAAAACTGTAGCAGGTACGTGATCGGTCAATAGATGTACAATGTACTGAGGCACAATGTAAATAAAATGTATATACGTACAAGTGAAAACAAGCGATAGATGTACATACGTACAAATACAGCCGGTGCGCCTACGATAAGGTATACATAAAATGTCAACCTTGCTCTGTACGTACGTACGAGTAAGGGGGCATGATCACGTACGCTACTAACAGTTTTCCCATAACCCATATTCTAATCATATGAGAGATACATCAAGACTGTTCTAAGCATGGTAGTAACTGAAAGTACAACATGTAGAGATCTAACTTGCTACCCCAAGGATCAGCATTTAACATGGTGGGGTTTGCAGTTCATTTTATGTGACAATATGTAAAGTTCGTAAAAGTACTTGCCTCTAGCAAAGCAAAACAAAACAAGCTGCGATAACAGTGCTATGGATGTCCGGTAACTCGTCGCTATAGAAGTAAATACAATAACTTAGTTTTTATACTAAGCTAAAACACCAGGACACTAATTGGTGAAATACGACTTGTGACTGGGCACCTAGCCAAAATGATAACTTTGGCATAGGAGACCAATGTGGGGTGACATACTACTTTAACTAACTTTCTAGGATCTTTACACTAGTGAGGGATGGGGTTCAACACGGCTAAAACTCCAAATAACACAAAAAGCTGTAAGTCGTAATTAATCATTAAATAAATCAAAAGACCATTGTGTTCTAACAATTTTTGAAGTAGACAAAAAGCCTAGTTTTTCTTAAAGTAAAGTACCAAGGTGATCTTTGTTAATCATAGAAATTTATTATAATTTTTCTGGAATTTATTAACCAGTACAAATATTTTATAAAAATCAATTTTCCTAAGTATACAGAAAATGAGTTTTGGTTTCATATGCCAAACTAGTGGCAAAACATTAAATTAAATACTACAAAAATTATACTAAATTAGCTAACTTAACATAGTATCTAAAAACTATTTTTCCATAATTTTAGCAGTACTTTAAGTATTTTTAGAAAATCAAAAACAGCATTGCACACAATAATTAATTATCTGCATATTTTGTCCATGTATATAATTTGAACCAAAGTTCAAATACAGGACCCAAGGCCATGAATCAAGTCCAATATGACTTGTACAGGTCTTGAATGTGTGAAAACACATTTGAGCCCAAATACCCATGCTAGGCTTGGACACCAAATGGTTGCAGTAATTTAAATACAATAAAAATACAATTTGGTAATAGTCAAAATAAATATTATTATTTTAATAAGGTAAAATTTTACATAGTAACTATAAAAGTATGAATATTATTTTATATAGATAATTTACACTAAGCTAAGTAAAATATATATAAGATAATATATATACATTAATATAGGGATATTTACATAATGGATATATATATGTAAAAATTATATATATATATATATATATATATATATATATATATATATATATATATAATATAGTTGAGTATTTTTCTTATATATATATATATATATATATATATATATATATATATATATATATATATATATATATATATATATATATATATATATATATATAAGAAAAATACTCAACTATATAATATATATATATATATATATATATATATATATATATATATATATATATATATATATTATATAGTTGAGTATTTTTCTTATATATATATATATATATATATATATATATATATATATATATATATATATACATATAAGAAAAATACTCAACTATATAATATATATATATACATATAAGAAAAATACTCAACTATATAATATATATATATATATATATATATATATATATATATATATATATATATATATATATATATATATATATACAAAATTAATGTATACATATACATATAATAGTATATATATGATAATATATATACACAAGGAAATATAATATATATACACAAGGAAATATATATACATAAATATATATGTATACATAAGACATATATATATATATATATATATATATATATATATATATATATATATATATATATATATATATATATATATATATATATATATATATATATACATAAAATAATGAAGTACATATATATTTATAAAAAACAGCAACTATATATACATAATTATAGTATATATAATAATACATATATATATATACAAATATATGTATATACATATATATATAAAAGAAAAAGAAAAAGGAAAAGAAAAAGAAAAAAGAAAACAAAGACAGCAGTGGCAGGGCTCGAACCCGAGCCAACAGAGCGCGGGGGGGGGGGTGGGGGGGGGGGGGGGGGGGGGGGGGGGGGGGGGGGGGATGTTAGGTCGGGTCGGGCTGGCCCGGGAGTCAGCCCGTTAGTTTTGTTAAGATTAGGGTTTAGTTTTGTTTTATTTCGTTTAGGTTAGATTATATATAAAAATATATATATAAAACGGTCCTGTGTCCAGACAGTTTAGGACACAGGTATCTATGTGTCCGTGCTACGCACGACACGCACGGACTGAATCGGTCGTGTCCACGTTTACCCAAAGACTGCCCATGTCCTGGCGAGTCGTCCACAGAAAAAAGAGACACAAATGAGACACGAAAATACGACTGACACATACGTGTCCGGAGATGGGCTGCTGTCGGGGTGGCGCCTGGGCGGAGGAGGCGTCGTGGTCAGGGCGGTCGGGTGGCGCTGGGGTCAGCGTGACAGGGCGAGTCGAACGGTGGCGGTTGTGGTCGATGTAGGTGGCTGTGGAGCTGGTGGTGGTGTGTCGCCGGAGTTAGGGTTAGGTCTAGGTTTTAGGTCGGAGACGAGGGGCTGCGGTGGTTGTGGTGGTGTCACCCCCAGTTTTTAGGAACAGGGGTATTTTTGTCATTTTGTATTTTTGAATATTTTTGAAAGTTATTTTATTATTTATGATATTGTTTTGGGATTATTTGAGTCGGGTTCGAATTTTAGCTCATTCCGACTTGTATCGGGGACCCGGGGTAGCTTAGACTCTGATCGGGACCCAACTGAAACCGACCAACTTGTCATGACCAAACCCAGATATTTATATTTGACTAATCCTATTTGATTTTAGTGGGATTAGGGATTAGAATTAGATTTAGAACTTGAAATTAGGAGTTTTCAAGTTACCATTTTGACCCCAACTCAAACCACTCATTTCTTTGACTTGGAGGGCATTTTGGTAAATTGCCAAATGCTCCAACCCTCTAGGATGTGGCCGGCTATGTATGGAGCACCCCCTCTCCTTTGCTTCTGTCACGACCCGGTCCCCAAATACTTGGGTCGAATCGGATCATGCCCAGCCTGCACCGTTGATGAGACGGCGGCAGTAAGCTGTAATCCATATTGCAGGTCAATCAACAACAAATTTAAATTTCAAAGTTGCCACAACATTTATTTAACGATATTAAAACTTGTTCCAAATACAAGGTTCACAACTGAAATTAAAACAGCAACTAAAAACTCTCAACAACTAAGTAGCATCTATGTCGATGCCACATCATCCTCCTCAGGTGGAAGTACCGCCGGGTACAGGTCGGGATCGTAATAGCTATTGATCATCATCTCCAGATCCTCAGTAATACCTAAAATGTTGTCTCCAGTCAGGAGGGAGCAAAGTACAATTCATGCAAATTTTAACAATTAAAATGACAATTTATAACATGCATTTTTAAACAGTTTGAAAATGAACAATTTTGAAATAGTACAGTACAGTGATTTGAATATGTAAAGAATATGACCGGTTTGGGTACATTTGTATCCTAGCGATACGGTATGGCTTATCCCCGTGTGAGAGAGGGGTAAGCTAACACATTCATTATCCTAAGTTTGGATTTGGTCATATCCAGTACACTATTCCCCCAGTCCCCAACAATACGATCAATGCTCCCGAAGGAGTTCGTGTATAATTGTGGTTTAAACTTGCAATGAAACAATTGTGAAAATAATTGTAAAATCTACATAAAATGTACTTGCCTTAAATTCTTGGATTGAAGAGTCGGTACTTCAGGGTTTGGACAGTCACGCTCTTCCTTGAAATCCTACATTCCGGAAACTTGTTTCAGAAGCAAGCTCAAACTGTCTAGTTACAATCTCTATTTGTCTTTCCTAGTTAATTTTAGTCTTGAGTTAACCAATACCAACATCACAATCAAAGCACGTTTTTTTTTTCTAGTGCGTTATATTTTAAAGAAAAAAATTCCAATTTCTATTCTATTTCGGAAAACTCGTAATTTACCAATTTATTGGAAAAAGATTGGTATTTCTTTTATAACTATATATATAAAATATATTTTCTTAAATGAGAAAATCGTGAATTTCTAATAAATATAAATATTTAAAATTACTCCTACGCGTTCATACAACCCAGAAAAATAAAAAAAATAAAAATAAAGTTACTTCCTACTTATTACAGGCCTGGGCTTATGCCCTTACAAACCATTACACAAATTAAAATAAGAATAAACTGGGTTAGTCCTGAAAACTTCCTACAAACCAATAATTAAAATAATAATAAATTTATGAGTCTCAGACTCTGGTCCAGTCATCATATCAGCTACTCTGCCTCAACGTCCGGACAAATCGGTGCGTTTGCATTTCGCTGGGGCCCATTGACCTTTAAGGTCGTCGCCCATAAATATTATTAAAATAATATTTTTACCGAAAATCATTTTAAAATCATTTTTATTATTTTGTAAAATTTTTGACAGCATCTCCTCTGTTTTCGGTCAACCCAAAAACTGGGAAAAACTTCCAATAACCTGCAAAATAATTCCCAACCCAAAAATATAAATATAACCATCACAGAAAATTCCCGAGATCAATTCGGAAAACCCGAAAATATCGGAAAATCCGAAGTCACAACGGAAACTCTTCACAGAACCACATTTTCCCAAACCAACCGTTCCAGAGAACCCAATCCGAAAACAGAGAACAACACCAAATTTATGCATTAAATCTAAATTCCGTTTATTCCCGCAAATTCTCGGAAAACCCGAGAATACAGAACTCAGAACCTTTTCCGAAAGAGTTCTCGGAATCCCGAGAATTCTACAGAACTAGGTTCTGTCCAAGACATTCCAGCAACCAACCAGCAACAAAAAAATAATTTTTCGAAGAACTCGAAAAACCAAGACAGTAACGTAGTCGCTACGTTACCGAAAATCAAATTCCAGAAGGAATTTGTAGGACCAGATTTTCATCATAGACTACATAATATAGGAAAACTATAAGATTAGAGGTTACCCAATCGACAACGTGAAACCGAGAATGAACTCGGAACGGAACCAGAAGAAGTCGTCCAACAGCGAACCAGAAGCGCTCGGGTCGGACGGGGGCGGTCACCGGGGGCAACAAAAATATTTTGTTTTAAGGAGGAAATAACAATATTATTTAGAAAAATATTCTTAGGACTCCTATTTAAAATATTTTAATCTGGAGATAGGTTCGGGTCTGGTCACATTCAAAAATCCACGTAAAATTATTTTTTTAAAAAAATAATTTTCATAAAGTACAAATAATATTATTCTAACACAAATTTTAACAACACACTTTTTAATTAAAATAATTCCTAAAAATATTACCGAAAATTACGGGTTTCACAACCTTCCCTCCTTAGAAAATTTCGTCCTCGAAATTTAAGGACAGGTAGGACAGGATTCCCACAATTCAATTAGACACGAGTATGGTGTTCAATTCAGGTTCAAACAATAAGAATTTTTAAAGGTAATCATGGATGAGACAATTTAGGGACAATATAAAATATAAAGCGAACCAAAGTGTATGAGGTTGATCAGACCATCATTGCACCGGTTCTGATTAGACAATATATTAATGGAGGCCTCCAATAAGATAATGTCATGATCAAGCTTGAAAAAGGAATAGCTCGCAAAACTAGGCTAACAAGCATAATGTCAAATTTGAAAATGAAACAGATGAGTTTGGAAAGAAATAGGAATAATGATTCAACTTTGCCTGATCTTCATCTCACCTCTGACTATGCTTGTTACTGGTTTCTCTGACACTGCCTTCTTCTACAAATTCCAGTGGTTGACAACTGTTGTCTGCCCAGTGCTTCTGTCTATCATAGCTTGTCTCTGATCATCTTCACTTCCTCTGCTGCGCCAGTTACTCTCTCTGGATCTAACAGTATTCATTCTTCTACATCGTCCTATGCAAGTTATGTACGAAAACTACATCCAAAACTTCAATGATGTTGTACTGATGCTAACTGGGTATTTATTGTAAGAAAACTCTACCAAAGATAATTGATCTTTCCAAGATCCTCCAGATTCCAGGAGGCAAGATTCTTCAGCATGTCTTCAAACGTCTAGATTGACTTCTTTGATTGTCTGTCAGTTGGAACTTCATGAATCGGGTAGATGTGTCTCTTGCACATTGCCGCCAACTCTTTCGTGAATAAAGCAACTTCATAATGAACTGACTTGGTCAGTCAGTCCACAAAATCCAATTGATGATCTTCCCTCCTTAGGAACAAAGTAATCCTAACACAAGGTCCATTTATGTGTTCCTACTTCTACTCCGAAATATCCAGCGTCTGCAGGAATCTTGCTAATTTCCACATGTTGACAGAATACCTAACCTCATTCTTGGAATTTGTCCTTCTTTATTACATAACACCATTTAATGGTACACACATCCCGATACATCTAGTTAGAGTGTGTGGGATACTGCGCTTCTTAGTTCACCAGAAGGTATACAACCTCGTACCATTCTTCAAAAGCTCCATCGTTGGCAATAAAGAA
Source organism: Iris pallida (assembly GCA_029216955.1). Classification (NCBI taxonomy): domain Eukaryota; kingdom Viridiplantae; phylum Streptophyta; class Magnoliopsida; order Asparagales; family Iridaceae; genus Iris; species Iris pallida. Next base: position 789,271 of record JANAVB010006199.1, on the reverse strand, counting down.
ACTCCCAAATGTTCCTGTCAACACTTGATCTCTAAGTTTACAAGTGCCTTGTCTTGAAACTGCGTCTTCTTGACTTTGTTCTTCAGACTCGAGCTCACTTGCAGCTTTATTGACACTGAATCAGCATCTAGTTCCATCCTTCTATCTTCAGACAGTATGCTCTCCAGCCCAACTTCCTGATGTCTAGGTGCCGCTTCTTGGTCAAACCATCGTTATCAGCTTCAATCGTCTTCGTTTACCCAATATTCCGCTCTTTCTGAGTAGAAATATATTTCAGACTTTTATAGTCCGTATATAATTTTACTCCCTTTCCATAATAATTCCATAGCCTTAAAGCAAGGATACTTACAACAAGTTCCGAATTATGTGTGGAATAGTTCTTCTCATGAGTCCGTAATTGCCTAGATATGTAGACAATTATTTTCCCATGTTGTTGAAGAATACAACCCAGTCTTTTTCCTGAGACATCTCTGTAGATGGTGAAACCACCGGATCCTGCGGGTAGCGCAAGGATTGGTAAGCTTCTTCTACAGCTTCTTAAATGCGTCCAGACAAACTCTTCATTCTTTCGAGTCAGCTTCATCATCGACTCAGCAATCTTGGCGAATTCCTACACAGATTCCAGTAGTATCCCATCAAGTACAAGAAACCATTGAACTTAGATATACGACTTCTCCACAGCGGCTATCTATCTAGAGTCTATCAAATTTTCTTCTCTTGTGACATTATGGCAAAAACCACATTGTCTAAGAAAATTCATGTCTTGATAGCTTACCAAAAACTTCTTCAAAGTTCCTAGAAATTTCTCAGATGCTCTTCATGTTCTTCTTCAGTCCTTGAGTATATCAGATTTTTGTTATCTAAAGAAAAGACAACAAACTGATTCAATTACTCATAAAAAGACTCTGTTCATGAGATTCATGAACACAACATGAGTATTCATCATTCCAAGAGACATGATCCAAAAATTCAACTACCAGTATTTGGTGTTGAATGTCGTCTTGAGAATGTACTCCTTCATGATCTTAATCTGATGGTAGTCAGTTCTTAAGTTAATCTCCGAAAAACCCTTAAGTTCACTCAACTTGGATAGATCATCAGTCGAGAAAAAGTAATTTCTTCAGTGCCCTGATAGTCTACTCTCATCCATATTGTTTTATCCTTCTTGGATACAAACAAGACTGATGCTTCTTAGAGTGAAGCTCCGTCTTATATGAAACCCAACACCTTTAGTCCATTGATCTAATCCTTCATTTCCTTGGCTTCCTTCAGGTCGATTCTATAGTATCACTTAATCATAGGGAAAGAGCTAGGTACTAGGTTAATGGAATATTTCTATGCATAGGGTAATCCAGAAACTATTAGGGAAAACTTCTATCATGAAGATGTAACTAAGATTTTTATTCATATAAGAGAATTACAACAAAACTCTCATAATTGATCTAGGGACATCTTGTTACAGCTTCTTAATAGATAATATTACTCAGCAGTCCTAAGTACTATTCTTCATGGTTCTGGTTCTTGCTTGGGCATCTCCATTTTCTTCCTCTTCTATGATCCTTGATTCTGCTTCATCCCTTCCTACGGTCTGTTGGATAGAGTCCTGAGGTTGTGGCATAATAGACGCTCCGATACGATGATAAGATAAGAGGCAGTCCTTAACTTGATGTTCAGCAGATCCACACACCAAACATTGCCTTAATCTCTTGCGACAAATGTTGGCTTGGTGACCAGGTCTCTTACAGTAGGCACAAGCCAAAAGCTTCTTGCAATATGGTTGTCGGACAGGGCCCAAATATCTTCTATTCTCATGGATATCCCTCCTAGGACGAGGTTCCGCTCCAACTTGGTTTAAAATGGCTAAGGTTGCGTCGTTGATATTCTTCATGACTTCTCTCGAGATATCCATCTGTTCAGCTTGAATCTTCTGATACTCTAGGATTTCTTGAAATAGAGCAACCATCTGAGAGGTGTTCTCTGGTACTGGTGAAGCAACATGAGTGGGTACTTCCTCAAAGAAAAGTAACCCAGTTAGAGGAGAGGTAGGATTTGCCAGTGTGGGGAAAACTTCACTGGATGATTGGTGAGGATGATCAATCAGCTGGTTGGGTGAAAAGCTCTGACTTGACTGAAGAGGCGGGGTTCGATCCGGAGATGATACCACATCGCCAGCAGAGTTGGTTTTGTCAGTGGTCATTCTCTGGAAGGTTTAGGATGCAAGCATAAGCAAGGTAACCTACCAGTCTATAATAAAAATATTTATCATATATAAATCGGTCCTATGTTGTGGCAATTTTGATGTTCTAGTGTTCCTAATTGTTTCTAGTTTTCCTAAATTGTTGATTTAGTTGACCTGCATGGGCCACCACTAAAAACATGTCACGACCCGGTCCCCAAATACTTGGGTCGAATCGGATCATGCCCAGCCTGCACCGTTGATGAGACGGCGGCAGTAAGCTGTAATCCATATTGCAGGTCAATCAACAACAAATTTAAATTTCAAAGTTGCCACAACATTTATTTAACGATATTAAAACTTGTTCCAAATACAAGGTTCACAACTGAAATTAAAACAGCAACTAAAAACTCTCAACAACTAAGTAGCATCTATGTCGATGCCACATCATCCTCCTCAGGTGGAAGTACCGCCGGGTACAGGTCGGGATCGTAATAGCTATTGATCATCATCTCCAGATCCTCAGTAATACCTAAAATGTTGTCTCCAGTCAGGAGGGAGCAAAGTACAATTCATGCAAATTTTAACAATTAAAATGACAATTTATAACATGCATTTTTAAACAGTTTGAAAATGAACAATTTTGAAATAGTACAGTACAGTGATTTGAATATGTAAAGAATATGACCGGTTTGGGTACATTTGTATCCTAGCGATACGGTATGGCTTATCCCCGTGTGAGAGAGGGGTAAGCTAACACATTCATTATCCTAAGTTTGGATTTGGTCATATCCAGTACACTATTCCCCCAGTCCCCAACAATACGATCAATGCTCCCGAAGGAGTTCGTGTATAATTGTGGTTTAAACTTGCAATGAAACAATTGTGAAAATAATTGTAAAATCTACATAAAATGTACTTGCCTTAAATTCTTGGATTGAAGAGTCGGTACTTCAGGGTTTTGGACAGTCACGCTCTTCCTTGAAATCCTACATTCCGGAAACTTGTTTCAGAAGCAAGCTCAAACTGTCTAGTTACAATCTCTATTTGTCTTTCCTAGTTAATTTTAGTCTTGAGTTAACCAATACCAACATCACAATCAAAGCACGTTTTTTTTTCTAGTGCGTTATATTTTAAAGAAAAAAATTCCAATTTCTATTCTATTTCGGAAAACTCGTAATTTACCAATTTATTGGAAAAAGATTGGTATTTCTTTTATAACTATATATATAAAAATATATTTTCTTAAATGAGAAAATCGTGAATTTCTAATAAATATAAATATTTAAAATTACTCCTACGCGTTCATACAACCCAGAAAAATAAAAAAAATAAAAATAAAGTTACTTCCTACTTATTACAGGCCTGGGCTTATGCCCTTACAAACCATTACACAAATTAAAATAAGAATAAACTGGGTTAGTCCTGAAAACTTCCTACAAACCAATAATTAAAATAATAATAAATTTATGAGTCTCAGACTCTGGTCCAGTCATCATATCAGCTACTCTGCCTCAACGTCCGGACAAATCGGTGCGTTTGCATTTCGCTGGGGCCCATTGACCTTTAAGGTCGTCGCCCATAAATATTATTAAAATAATATTTTACCGAAAATCATTTTAAAATCATTTTTATTATTTTGTAAAATTTTTGACAGCATCTCCTCTGTTTTCGGTCAACCCAAAAACTGGGAAAAACTTCCAATAACCTGCAAAATAATTCCCAACCCAAAAATATAAATATAACCATCACAGAAAATTCCCGAGATCAATTCGGAAAACCCGAAAATATCGGAAAATCCGAAGTCACAACGGAAACTCTTCACAGAACCACATTTTCCCAAACCAACCGTTCCAGAGAACCCAATCCGAAAACAGAGAACAACACCAAATTTATGCATTAAATCTAAATTCCGTTTTATTCCCGCAAATTCTCGGAAAACCCGAGAATACAGAACTCAGAACCTTTTCCGAAAGAGTTCTCGGAATCCCGAGAATTCTACAGAACTAGGTTCTGTCCAAGACATTCCAGCAACCAACCAGCAACAAAAAAATAATTTTTCGAAGAACTCGAAAAACCAAGACAGTAACGTAGTCGCTACGTTACCGAAAATCAAATTCCAGAAGGAATTTGTAGGACCAGATTTTCATCATAGACTACATAATATAGGAAAACTATAAGATTAGAGGTTACCCAATCGACAACGTGAAACCGAGAATGAACTCGGAACGGAACCAGAAGAAGTCGTCCAACAGCGAACCAGAAGCGCTCGGGTCGGACGGGGCGGTCACCGGGGCAACAAAAATATTTTTGTTTTAAGGAGGAAATAACAATATTATTTAGAAAAATATTCTTAGGACTCCTATTTAAAATATTTTTAATCTGGAGATAGGTTCGGGTCTGGTCACATTCAAAAATCCACGTAAAATTATTTTTTAAAAAAATAATTTTCATAAAGTACAAATAATATTATTCTAACACAATTTTAACAACACACTTTTTAATTAAAATAATTCCTAAAAATATTACCGAAAATTACGGGTTTCACAGCTTCACTCCAAAGCAAACCTTTCTCTCTCCATTTCATTTCTATCTACAACTTTCTCTCTCTTGTTCTTCCCCAAATTTCTAGAGAGCAACTCTATTGATTTCATCTCCAAATCCACCATTTCTTCCACCAAATATTCTTCTTTTCTCTTCTACTCCATGAAAGGAAGGAGCTAGCCAAGTTTGGGAGGATTCGGAGCTTGTTCGTGTCCTTTTGGAATCTCTACGTGTCGGTGTCGAGTCGGAAGGCCTTTTCATTTGAATCTCTCTCCCGGAAGGTATAATCTCTCTTCTAAATCACCCCAACATGCATATAGGATTGTTTTGACCCATAGGAATAATTCCCATGGTTGTGTCTCCATTTGTGTCCGTTTCATGTCCTTTTGGAGACTTTTAGGAGTGTCCTATGTGTAGGTTTGTGTCCTAGTAGAAAATTCCTATTGGACTCTTGTTTTTAATATATATATATATATATATATATATATATATATATATATATATATATATATATATATATATATATATATATATATATATATATATATTGTGTGATTAATTATTAGACATTTAAATTCCAGATTTTATATTGTTTAGAGAAGGCATTTTCAATGTATCATATTGTATCATATTTGTTATATATATATATTTACATGGTGTCATGAGAATAGTGGTAGTGGTGTTGAGAGTGTGTATTTATATATATATGTGTGTGTATGTCTGTATATATATATATGTGTGTGTGTGTGTGTGTGTCTGTCTGTATATATATATATATATATATATATATATATATATATATATATATATATATATATATATATATATATATATATATATATATATATATATATATGTGTGTGTGTGTGTGTATGTAGATATGTATGTGGGAGAATGAGGAATGAGGAGGAGAATAGAGAGGAGAATGAGGAGGGGAATGAGGAGGAGAATAGAGAGGAGAATGAGAAGGAGAATGAGGAGGAGAATAGAGAGGAGAATGAGAAGGAGGAGAATAAGAAGGAGAATATGCCACAGGAGCAGCAATAGCACTAGCAGGAGCAGCAGTAGCATGAGGAGGAGAATGAGGAGGAGAATAGAGAGGAGAATGAGGAGGAGAATGAGGAGGAGAATAGAGAGGAGAATGAGAAGGAGGAGAATAGAGAGGAGAATGAGAAGGAGGAGAATGAGGAGGAGAATGAGGAGGAGAATAGAGAGGAGAATGAGGAGGAGAATAGAGAGGAGAATGAGAAGGAGGAGAATAGAGAGGAGAATGAGAAGGAGAATGAGGAGGAGAATAGAGAGGAGAATGGGAAGGAGAATGAGGAGGAGAATGAGGAGGAGAATAGAGAGGAGAATAGAGAGGAAAATGAGGAGGAGAATGAGAAGGAGAATGAGGAGGAGAATGAGGAGGAGAACAGAGAGGAGAATGAGGAGGAGAATGAGGAGGAGAATAGAGAGGAGAATGAGAAGGAGAATGAGGAGGAGAATAGAGAGGAGAATGAGAAGGAGAATGAGGAGGAGAATAGAGAGGAGAATGAGGAGGAGAATGAGGAGGAGAATAGAGAAGAGAATGAGAAGGAGAATGAGGAGGAGAATAGAGAGGAGAATGAGAAGGAGAATGAGAAGGAGAATGAGGAGGAGAATAGAGAGGAGAATGAGGAGGAGAATAAGGAGGAGAATAGAGAGGAGAATGAGAAGGAGAATGAGGAGGAGAATAGAGAGGAGAATGAGAATGAGGAGAATAAGAAGGAGAATATGCCACAGGAGCAGCAATAGCACTAGCAGGAGCAGCAGTAGCATGAGGAGGAGAATAAAAAGGAGGAGAATAGAGAGGAGAATAAGGAGGAGAATGAGGAGGAGAATAGAGAGGACAATAAGGAGGAGAATGAGAAGGAGAATGAGAAGGATAAATGTAGGAAATAGGGTATTGATGAGATATTGAGTTTAACTTCTAAGATGGGATTAGAAATAAGTTATCTTGGTAGGTAATGACTATATGAGGGTAGTTTAGGCTAGTCTTGACCTCCGTTGACCAAGAGTGGACTTTTTGACCAAAAGTCAACTTCAAGTCAACACTTGACTTAGAATTGACCAAAACCAAACCAGAGTTGACCAGTTAACTGAAAATCAACTGTTAGTCAACATTTGACTTGTTTGACCTAGGGTTGACTCAGTGTTGACCAGAGTTGACCAGAGTTGACTTTTTGACCCAAAAGTCAACTGTAAGTCAACCTTGACCCAAATTGACCTAATTTGACTTGGATTGACTCCCTGTGACCTTGTTTGACCTTGGTTGTCCTAGTGTGACCTAGTTTAGCTTGGTGTGACTTAGTTTGACCTAGTTTTGACTTAGACTTGCATATCATGATTAGATTAGCTTTTCTTTCATTATTAAACCTTGTTTTGACTTGTAGTATCTCATCTTTAGGTATGTGATTACTCTGAGCGTCTGTTCACCTTATCAGCTCAGGACCACAGGCGAGTACATTCTCTGACACTTTTCCAATTTATGCTGATTGATATAATCCATGTAATTAGTGTAGATATGCTTGTTCTCGACACATTGGTCACACGGGTTGGTATTCATGGATCCCGACATGAGGTGTTATTCCTTGTTGTCTTGGTATGTCTTGTGCAAGCCCCCTTGTAGTTCTTGTGCAGTATATGGACGCCGATTCTCGAGGAGACTTGCTCCCTTCTCGTAGAATCCCGCGTCGTGACGTGTCTTGTTTGGATCCACTCTACCAGTCGGGGACGGAGAGTATTAGTGTAGACATGTGGTCATTATCCACCTTGTTACTCTTGTAGACCTTGTGAGTGTTAATCATACACTCCACGTATGATTAACCAGGCCAGTAGACCTTGTGCAAGACCCAAGCCGGCCACATGTTGTAGCTAGTATTCACACACCTAGATATATGATTCTTGATTCTTGTACATGCCATGATCAGTTTACTTGCCTTGTTCTAGCTCTAGTTTTACAGCTTACCTTGCCATGATTCTCATATGTACATTCCATGATTTTCTTGTATATACTCTCTATTTACAGATTATAGCTTTTGTCATATCTTGTGAAATGTTGTTAGTGGATTGTACTCGTTCCATCCTGACAGGATATGTTGACAAAATTTTACAGATGATTCAGAGGCTGATTGTCCGACCTATTATGGGGACGGGTTAGATGGCGTAGACTTGGACCATGGCTTGTTAGTAGAGCCACTAGACTTTGCTCACCCTGAGTAGTGTAGTTTAGTTAGGTTTGTCTGGCCTGCGAGCCAGCTAGTACTTTTCAGACTGTAGTATTATATTATATTCTGTGATGTTATGTTTAGTTTTGGACTTGTGTGGATCTCGAATTTATTTCCTGCTTTATCTATCATATTTTCTTTTCATGCTATCTACCTTAGTTTTACATTTGTGATTGAGACTGTATTGCTATGTCACCTACATTCGGAGTGTATATACTGTACAGGTACCTTTATCTGTTTAGTTGTAGTATTTTTAGATGACCTAGACAGCGTTTCTACCGCCGATGCTGCGGCGTAGGCTGGACGTACCCACTTCTCGTGCCCCTAATCAGGGTGCGGGTCGTGACACATTTTTGTGGCGGCCCATGCAGGTCAGTGTCGCAATTAGTGCGATCTCGTAATGGTGCTCAACTTAGAGTACTAATTACGAGCCTGCGACTAGGACATAGGATCTAGAATATGAGAGGAGTTACTCAATCACATTTTAGGAAAATTCTGATCTTTTGATTACTATGACAACTCTTCTTGCATTTGAATTCAATTGTCCTCCTTTGATAATATCTTATCTTGTGTCATATTGATCTCTTGGGTTCAATTCGTCCTCAGGATGGCGATTACTCGCAGTCAGGCAAGCAGCAGAGCAGAGTGCAGGTTCCAATCTTTCGATCTCATTTCCGCATTTGCTTCCTTAATTATAAACTGTTTGAAATTCGATTCCATCTGTTCCTTGATTGTTTAATGAAAGTTTGTCCTTGTGGTGGGATATTTTTCTGAGATAAGTCGTATGGGCTAGGTCGCCTCGATTATGAGATTTTAGAATCCTCTAGGGTCATGCTAGCAGGCAGAGTGAGGACATATAGTCGGACTATGGACGTATTTCTCGGGTGTAGGAATTTAAGGTTTTCGCTGCCAAGCTAGCGGCAATGCAAAAATTTTAAATACCATAATTCTAGAGGTATGTACCTTAGTCAAGGACTCTGTGATTATCGTAGCCTTGCTCACTAGCATGACGGAGATTCTGAGTATCATGATGATTGGACAGATGCATACGATTATCGATTGCATGATTTTTGTATTTACTTGTTTTAAAATTTTGAGGATGATTTTTTTAAGGTGGATAGACTTATAGCACCCATTTTCTATTTAAGAGTAATTTTAAATTTTAAAATTTAAGTCATTTAATTCATGTTTTGATTTTGAGATTTTAAATCATTTTAAATTTTAAGCCATGATTGGTGATTTTAATTAATTGCTAGTGAAACCTTAGAGACTGTTTGAACTAGAGCCTAACCATGTGATTAGGATATTTCAGTATCATTTCTGGCCCAAGGGTATTTTGGTTATTGGACCTCTTTAATTTATTTTGATATTTTGCATTGGTGATTGCCGATTTGGCTTTGATAGGTGAGATTTTGTGATAGTTTTGTGTCCGTGTCGGACACGTAACCGTTTTTATTTGCAAGTGTTGTTGTGTCTTAAGAGATTTTTATTTTGTCGATTTTTTTTCCTTGGAAGTATTCGAGAGGGATTGTTTTTCTGCGTGTGTTTTTCTGTGATTGCTTTGTATTAATTTCGAGGACAAAATTTTTTTAAGGTGGATAGATTGTCACCCCCAGTTTTTAGAACAGGAGTATTTTTGTCATTTTGTACTTTTGAATATTTTTGAAAGTTATTTTATTATTTATGATATTGTTTTGGGATTATTTGAGTCGGGTTCGAATTTCAGCTCATTCCGACTTGTATCGGGGACCCGGGGTAGCTTAGACTCTGATCGGGACCCAACTGGAACCGACCAACTTGTCATGACCAAACCCAGATATTTATATTTGACTAATCCTATTTGATTTTAGTGGGATTAGGGATTAGAATTAGATTTAGAACTTGAAATTAGGAGTTTTCAAGTTACCATTTTGACCCCAACTCAAACCACTCATTTCTTTGACTTGGAGGGCATTTTGGTAAATTGCCAAATGCCCCAACCCTCTAGGATGTGGCCGGCTATGTATGGAGCACCCCCTCTCCTTTGCTTCACTCCAAAGCAAACCTTTCTCTCTCCATTTCATTTCTATCTACAACTTTCTCTCTCTTGTTCTTTCCCAAACTTCTAGAGAGCAACTCTATTGATTTCATCTCCAAATCCACAATTTCTTCCACCAAATATTCTTCTTTTCTCTTCTACTCCATGAAAGAAGGAGCTAGCCAAGTTTGGGAGGATCGGAGCTCGTTCGTGTCCTTTTGGAATCTCTACGTGTCGGTGTCGAGTCGGAAGGCTTTTTCATTTGAATCTCTCCCGGAAGGTATAATCTCTCTTCTAAATCACCCCAACATGCATATAGGATTATTTTTGACCCATAGGAATAATCCCCATGGTTGTGTCTCCATTTGTGTCCGTTTCGTGTCCTTTGGAGACTTTAGGAGTGTCCTATGTGTAGGTTTGTGTCCTAGTAGAAAATTCCTATTGGACTCTTGTTTTAATATATATATATATATATATATATATATATATATATATAATATATATATATATCTATATATATATATTGTGTGATTAATATTAGACATTTAAATTCCAGATTTTATATTGTTTAGAGAAGGCATTTTCAATGTATCATATTGTATCTATTTGTTATAATATATATATTTACATGGTGTCATGAGAATAGTGGTAGTGGTGTTGAGAGTGTGATTTATATATATGTGTGTGTATGTCTGTATATATATATATATATATATATATATATATATATATATATATATATATATATATATGTGTGTGTGTGGTGTTGGTGTGTGTGTGTGTGTGTGTGTGTGTGTTGTATATATATATATATATATAGATATATGTGTGTGTATGTAGATATGTATGTGGAGAATGAGGAATGAGGAGGAGAATAGAGAGGAGAATGAGGAGGGGAATGAGGAGGAGAATAGAGAGGAGAATGAGAAGGAGAATGAGGAGGAGAATAGAGAGGAGAATGAGAAGGAGGAGAATAAGAAGGAGAATATGCCACAGGAGCAGCAATAGCACTAGCAGGAGCAGCAGTAGCATGAGGAGGAGAATGAGGAGGAGAATAGAGAGGAGAATGAGGAGGAGAATGAGGAGGAGAATAGAGAGGAGAATGAGAAGGAGGAGAATGAGGAGGAGGAGAATGAGGAGGAGAATGAGGAGGAGAATAGAGAGGGAATGAGAAGGAGGGAGAATGAGAAGGAGAATGAGGAGGAGAATAGAGAGGAGAATAGAGAGGAGAATGAGGAGGAGAATAGAGAGAAGAATGAGAAGGAGAATGAGAAGGAGAATGAGGAGGAGAATTAGGAGGAGAATAGAGAGGAGAATGAGAAGGAGAATGAGGAGGAGAATAGAGAGGAGAATGAGGAGGAGAATAGAGAGGAGAATGAAGAGGAGAATGAGGAAGAGAATAGAGAGGAGAATGAGAAGGAGAATGAGGAGGAGAATAGAGAGGAGAATGAGAAGGAGAATGAGAAGGAGAATGAGGAGGAGATAGAGAGGAGAATGAGAAGGAGGAGAATAAGAAGGAGAATATGCCACAGGAGCAGCAATAGCACTAGCAGGAGCAGCAGTAGCATGAGGAGGAGAATGAAAAGGAGGAGAATAGAGAGAAGAATAAGGAGGAGAATGAGGAGGAGAATAGAGAGGTGAATAAGGAGGAGAATGAGAAGGAGAATGAGAAGGATAAATGTAGGAAATAGGGTATTGATGAGATATTGAGTTTAACTTCTAAGATGGGATTAGAAATAAGTGTCTTGGTAGGTAATGACTATATGAGGGTAGTTTAGGCTAGTCTTGACCTCCATTGACCAAGAGTGGACTTTTGACCAAAAGTCAACTTCAAGTCAACACTTGACTTAGAATTGACCAAAAACCAAACCAGAGTTGACCAGTTGATGAAAATCAACTGTTAGTCAACATTTGACTTGTTGACCTAGGGTTGACTCAATGTGACCAGAGTTGACCAGAGTTGACTTTTTGACCCAAAAGTCAACTGTAAGTCAACCTTGACCCAAATTGATCTAATTTGACTTGGATGACTCCCTGTGACCTGTTTGACCTTGGTTGTCTAGTGTGACCTAGTTTAGCTTGGTGTGACTTAGTTTGACCTAGTTTTGACTTAGACTTGCATATCATGATTATATTAGCTTTCCTTTCATTATTAAACCATGTTTTGATGTAGTATCTCATCTTTAGGTATGTGATTACTCTGAGCGTCTGTTCACCTTATCAGCTCAGGACCACAGGCGAGTACATTCTGACACTTTTCCAATTTATGCTGATTGATATAATCCATGTAATTAGTGTAGATATGCTTGTTCTCGACACATTGGTCACACGGGTTGGTATTCATGGATCCGACATGAGGTGTTATTCCTTGTTGTCTTGGTATGTCTTGTGCAAGCTCCCTTGTAGTTCTTGTGCAGTACATGGACGCCGATTCTCGAGGAGGACTTGCTCCCTTCTGTAGATCCCGCGTCGTGACGTGTCTTGTTTGGATCCACTCTACCAGTCGGGGACGGGGAGTATTAGTGTAGACATGTGGTCATTATCCACCTTGTTACTCTTGTAGACCTTGTGAGTGTTAATCATACACTCCAGTATGATTAACCAGGCCAGTAGACCTTGTGCAAGACCCAAGCCGGCCACATGTTGTAGCTAGTATTCACACACCTAGATATATGATTCTTGATTCTTGTACATGCCATGATCAGTTTACTTGCCTTGTTCTAGCTCTAGTTTTACAGCTTACCTTGCCATGATTCTCACATGTACATTCCATAATTTTCTTGTATATACTCTCTATTTACAGATTATAGCTTTTGTCATATCTTGTGAAATGTTGTTAGTGGATTGTACTCGTTCCATCCTGACAGGATATGTTGACAAAATTTTACAGATGATTCAGAGGCTGATTGTCCGACCTATTATGGGGACGGGTTAGATGGAGTAGACTTGGACATGGCTTATTAGTAGAGCCACTAGACTTTGCTCACCCTGAGTAGTGTAGTTTAGTTAGGTTTGTCTGGCCTGCGAGCCAGCTAGTACTTTTCAGACTGTAGTATTATATTATATTCTGTGATGTTATGTTTAGTTTTGGACTTGTGTGGATCTCGAATTTATTTCCTGCTTCATCTATCATATTTTCTTTCCATGCTATCTACCTTAGTTTTACATTTGTGATTGAGACTGTATTGCTATGTCACCTCCATTCGGAGTGTATATACTGTACAGGTACCTTTATCTGTTTAGTTGTAGTATTTTAGATGACCTAGACAGCGTTCTACCGCCGATGCTGCGGCGTAGGCTGGACGTACCCACTTCTCGTGCCCCTAATCAGGGTGCGGGTCGTGACAGGTGGGGTGTAGAGCTAGGGTTTGGGTTTAGGAAGGAAGGGGGGTTTATTTATAGGTTTTCAGGGCGGTGGGAATGGCCGGGAAAGGCGGGGGGTCAGCCGACGTCGAGTCGTCGGTCAGTCGGGGTAGGTGAGCCGATCGTGGGGGGGGGGGGGGGGGGGGGGGTTTAGGTTTACACTTAGGTCCCCCAGATTTTTGGTTATTGCATAATAGGTCCCCACAGTAGTAAATGCAAATAATCATTTGCATTTATTAGTTTAAAACAATTAACAAATTACAAACTGATATAAAAATAATTCAAAAAATTACAAAGTGCTATTTAAATAATCTAATTAATTACAAAAGTCAATTAAAATATTTTTAGAAAATTTGTAAATCAATATTTTAATATATAAAACTCATTTAAAAATTTTAAAAATTCTAGAAAAATTCCCAAAAATTCTAATAATTATTTTAAAGCCATAAATGACATTTAAATTTTAATTAACACTAATTAAAAATGAATTTGAAAAACAGGGGCTTACAAAAATACACGAATTATTATGTGAAGGCAAAGATGAGGCAAGTTCACCGAAACTACCCCACCTGAGCGATGTCTTCGAGTCGCCGTTGTAAGGCCAAGTCCGAACGCCGTCGGCGTTTCGATTCCTCCGATTGACTTTGCGGGACGGGGCACTACAATACTTTCAAAAACTATTTTTTTATTTTTAACTTATACTATTCAAAATTTTAAATTTTAACTTATACTATTCAAATTTTAACTTATACTTTCAAAAACTATTTTTTATTTAAAAAAAATATTTTTTAACTCCGCCTATGCCAAACAAGCATTTGCCGGTCCCAAGCCCGGATAAAGGAAGAGGGAGAAATGTTTTTTTTAAAATTTTTATAATTTTATAAACATTTGTATTACAAACTAAATTATACTAAATTATACTATTCAAATTACAAACTTTTGTATTAAAATTTTTCTAAATTAAAATTAAGTTACAATTTTTTAATATTAAAATACAAAAGAAAAATGTTTAAAAAAAGGAAAAAAAATACAAAAAAAACTGTAAAATATATATATATATATATATATATATATATATAGAAAAAATCGGGCCGGTCCGGTTCAACCGGCCTGAACCGGCCCGAACCGACCTAGGCCCGGCCCGGCCCGTGGACCGGTTCAGCCCGGACCGGCCCTCCCTGGGTCCGGTCCAGTGGGTCGGGCTGGGCCGGTTGCTAAAAAATCGGGCCGGACTTGGCCCGGACCGTAAATTTGCCTGAGCCGGTCCTGGACCGATCCGAACCCGGTCTGGCCCGCAGACAATGGACCGTGGGCCGGTCCGGACCGGCCCGAATACACCATGAACTATCGGAGCCACTTTTCTTTTAGAAAGGTGATGGTCCTCCCGAGAAATGTTATCACCTAGCTAGCCAATTGGAACTTGGTCTGCAAGACTAACACTTGGTGGGCATTGGTATTATCAAATCTCTCCTCCTTCAATTTTGGAAAATTGGAAGTGGAAACTTCTTTTCTCCTGTTACTTCGCCACTGATGTCCTTCTCAAACTTGTACCCCAATAAACAGTGATTCCATAGAGGTTCAACAGTCTGGAAGGATATTCTACATATTATCTATGCCTCCTTTTCCTGTTTGATATTCTACATATTGGTCTCTTGGAAAAGGATCAAGATTCTATTCATTTCTGGCTTGACTTTGAATCCCTCTTGCCTCTCCTCTCCTCTCTCTCCCATATTTTTTCCATATTTTTTCAGACTTGAATATTGACAAGACGGATTCTAAGCACGTGCAAGTTGTACGATCACAATGGGAGTGCTGCAGTAATCCGACATAATTGGTAAATCGTATTTGGAGGTGGAATTTGGATTTTTATGGATTTGGAGAGAAATCCATGGAATCCTATGTTTGGTTGGAGATGGATTTGGATATGGAAAGTATGGCAAAATCCAGAACTTGGATTTGGGAGGAAAAAATTTGTTATTCTTTAATAATTTTGTTAAAATATTTATTCTTTAATAATTTGTTTAAAAGTTAGTAAATTAAAAATTAGTTATTCTTCAATAATTTTGTTAAAATATTTATTCTTTAATAATTTCGTTAAAATTTAGTTAATTAATATAAAAAACTAACTAATAGTTAGTTATCATAATTATATTCTAAGTTAATAATTTATAATTAATAATTTTATTATTTAATAATTTATAATAATCCTAATTAATAATTTATTACTTTATTAATCATAACTATAATAATTTTATTAATCATAACCATAATATTAATTAATAATTTATTAATTAATATCCAATTATAACCATAATTAATAATCTATTAGTATTATTATAATATTAATTAATAATTTGTTAATAACTATTTTATTATAATCTTAATTAATAATATTTTAATCACGATTAGAATCATATTTTATGATAATTTAATTAATAATTTACTAATCATCATTATATTAATTTATAATTATTATTTTTAAAATATTTAATTTATAGTTAATTAAAAACTAACTAATATTTATTTCAAAATTAACTAATCGTTAATTATTAATTATTATTCGTAATTATTAATTCTATAATTATAATAAACGTTATTTATTTAAAAATTATTAATCTTTAATTATTAAAAATTATTAATTATTAATTATTAATTACTAATCGTTAATTATAATTTATAATTATTAATCGTTAATTAAAAATTATTAATCGTTAATTATAATTTATAATTATTAATTATTAATCGTTATTTATTTAAAAATTAACTAATTGTTAATTATTAATTTTATAATTACTAATCATTCATTATAATTTATAATTATTAATCGTTAATTAAAAATTAAAAATTATTAATCATTAATTATAATCATTAATTATAATTTTTAGTTATTAATCATTAATCTTTATTTATTTAAAAATTAACTAATTGTTAATTATTAATTTTAAATAAATAATAACTAATCGTTAATTATTAATTATTAATTTTATAATTAATGATAACTATAATTAATCATAATTAATTAATAGCTTAATTATTGATCATGACTATAATTTAGTTATTAATCATAAATCCAAATCCTATGTTTGGTTGGAGTTGAATTTGGACTTGGATTTGGATTTTGAAATCCATGATTTGGATTTGGATTTGAATTTTGGATTTCCAAATCCAAATTCAAAATCCAAATCCATTTACCAAACAAGCCCTTATCGGAAAAGTTGAGTTTAGAATGTAGGTGGGTATGTGAGTAACTAATAAAACAAATTTTTAGTAATTGTGCATGATTCTTAGGATGTGAGAACTGTCCTAGATATTGGGATAGAGATATTTGGATTTGGAAACCTGTCTTCTAGCTCCTCCCCCTGCACCTGGCCCTTCTCCTCAGTCATCTGGAAATCTAATGTTCCTCCAAAGATCAAAGTTTTTGCTTGGCTACTCCTTCACAATAAGCTTGAATTCTCACCAATTGTATAATTTGAATAAGAGAAATAATTTTGTTAATATCAGTTGTATCTTCTGCGATCACGTGCTTGAAGATGTAGATTATTTTTTATTATAATCTACACATAACTACGCGTCCTTACGGTTGGAGAGTTTGAACCATGTCGGCTCTATCTTGATGAGGCTCTGCAGTTCTCTACGTACTTACCCTATTTCAGTTTTCCAAGCTTTCACCACTTAGAAAGATTTATTTGTTTCAAAGAATAATTGAGTTGGGTTGGAACGTACTTAAATTTTTGGGAAGTCAGTTGGACAATTTGGCGGCGAAAGAAAGAAATAATAGAACCTTTTTCTATCTCTAATTTGCTGACTATGTTAATTTTCCAACAAGCTCTTAATAATAATATCGATTATTTAGTATTAGGGTCGTACAAAATAGTGAATATTAGAATTTGGGTTGTCCGAGCTCTCTAGCCTTGTGGTATTAGAGCGGACATCCGGAGGGGCCGGCAAGGTTCGAGCCTCCCAATTGTGTGTGTGCGTGTGATTTCAAAAAAAAAAGATATTAGAATTTGGGTTCGAAAATATAAAACGTTAGAGTACGTGAACGATGATTTCGATACCCATGTTTTTTTGTAAATTTTTGTGAGTCCAGCTATATCTAGCCCACCATAATCCACTCTAGCCCACCCCAGTTCAGATTCCTGGTTCCGCCCTTGTCGATATCCGAATTCTAATGTTGGACAATTTCAAACCCAAATCCTCGTATCCACTAATATGTGAGACCCTATTACTAAACAATATTACGGAGTAGGGATCGACATTGGGCCGGGCCGGACCGCCCATGCACATAAAGCACGGGCTTGGGCCGGACATGGGTCGGATTTTTTGGCCCTAGAGAAATTCTGGACCGGACCGGATCGGACTTAATTGTTATCTATGGAGTCCAAGCCCGCCCACAAGGATCGAACTTTTTGGGCCAAGTCGGGCCGGACCGGGTTACCCTTTAAAAAAGCCCAAATGAACTTTATCATGGATGATTTCAGCTTAATTGTACTGAAATTTTAACTTTTCGCATCGAACTTAGTCGGCCTTTTTCGGACGGGGCTTGCACGGGTTTGTATCGGACGGACCTCGGACGGACGGATGCTTAGCCCAAGCCATGCCCTATACTAATATGGATTGGGCCGAGCTACCCTAAAGGTCGGACTATATCGGGCTTTGGTCCATCGGGCCGGACGGACTTTTCGGCCGCCCATGGGCCTAATGACGATCCCTATTAGGGGGTTCATTCTCTTACTGGAGTAGGGCATTTTCTCAACAATCCTGCTATTTGGCTCGCGCGGTTGGGTGCAAAGCCGGTGCACCCGCACAGCCGAGGAGGGCTGAGCAGTAGCGAGAGACGGCAGAGCGGTAGGCGGGTAGGCGGAGCAGACAGCGGAGTAGGAGGACGGAGGCAGTAGAGGGGAGGGTTATCAAGAGGCCACCAAGAACCAAGGGTCAAGCTTTTAACACAGGTCTTGCTTCATAATTAGACATTGGACTCATTTTCTAGCAAAACGACTTTAGTTATTCTCCTCTTCTATATGAACTATTTTTTTTTCTTTCAAGAAAACAAGGTAAATTTAATTTCATTATTGAAGTTTATATGTAATAAATAAAATTGTAACAGGGAGCTGACATCTAAAGAGAAATGAAGGAATGAAAAGGACCTTAGAGAGAAAAAAAACTATAATTTATTAATATTAATATTAATATTAATGAATTCTCTTCTGGAAGAACTTGATTAATACTGGATAGTCATATATCATGGTAAATCTCAACTACAATAATATGTAATAAAAGAATGAGAAGAAAAAAAAAAATCATTGAACGCTTTCTGAGACACTCTGCTGCTTCCTGACAAGCTGGAGTGCTTCCAACAAAACGGGCCTAAACCTGTCGATGTCGAGCTTGACCGTCTGGTTGTCCATGAACATCTCCCTGATGGCCATCCACCCGAGCTTGTGGTACTTGAAGGGGTTCTTGAACACCGCGTGGTCCCTCGCGTACACCTCCGCCAAGGAGCTCTCCTCCTCCCTGATCTCGTACTGCAGGTAGTGGAGCCCGCTGTCCGCCGCCGGAACCCCGTAGTCGTACCGGGCCACCCACCCCAGCCCGCCCCACGGCACCACCTGCACCACCGTCGCGTTCGCCGGCAGGTACAGCAGGTTCGTCAGCCCCGCCCCGTGCACCCCCATCATCGCGTCGCACGAGTTCACCAGCCCCGCGAACCGGGCCACGTCGGACCCCACGCCCGCCTCCGCGACCACCGCCTCGAACCCCGTCTCCCGCGCCAGCCGGACGATCTCGTCCACGTTCCTGAACGCCCGGGCGCGGGACCTGGATATGATCATCATCCTCGGCCTCTCCTTCGGGCCCCGCGGCCCGACGGCGTCCCGCGTCAGGTTGTAGGAGGCCCTGAGGAACCTCGTGAAGTCCGGCATCGCGTAGCCGCTCGGGGACGCCGAGGGGTCGATGCTCAGCTCCTTGCTGCACTTCAGCCCGACGACCACGCGGGAGAAGCACCGCACCTCGGCGTCCCTGTCGAAGTCGATGACCGGGTACTTGGTGAGCCTCCCGAGCACGCTCCGGTACTTCTTGAGCCACCAGGTGTTGATGTTGGCGACCAGGAACCGGACCTCGCCGTCGTATTGGCGGGAGGTCAGGAACAGGGGGATCAGTATGTCGCTGTAGTCGTGGAAGATGTTCCCGGCGTAGGCGCTCGTGGAGAAGACGATGGCGGGCGTGTCGGTGTGGTTGACGGTGCAGCGAGGAGGGGGCTCGTCGGCGGAGTCCCGTCTGACGTGCACCTCCCTGATGAAGCTCATCGCCGTGTCGTCTCCCTTGCGGGCGTAGGGCCTGATGCGGTACGACTCGTCGCTTCGCCCCGCGGCCGCCGCCGCCGACGTCGTCGAGACGAAGGTGACGGTGGAGGAGTTGCCGTGGATCCTGACGTCGCCGTCCATCTCGCAGAACTCCGACCTCGGCTGCGCGACGTCGCATAGCGGACTAGTACCGCTCCCGCCGTCGACGGAGTCCGTCTTGTCGTCGGCTTTGAGACCGGCTGAAACGGCGACCAGCGACGACTTTGGGGTCACTGCAAAAAAATTGCTACGAGAATGAATTATAATTATGCGTACGTAGTACTACTACAAAGTACATGCATGCATGTAAATGTTAACGGACGTATATGTAATTATAAGTTGAACTGGAATTAATTGAACTTACGGATACGAAGCGAGATATCATTGTTTGCTTTGGAGAGGACGAGGAAGAGCATCGACGCGAGGAAGCACGCGACGAGCATCAGGCCGACCTTCTGGTCCTGGAACTTGGTCAAGTTCTTCATGAGCTGCTGCTTATTTTTCTCCATCCCTAATCTTAGTTTGCCAGAATTGGCATGGGTGGGTGCTCTTTAATTGGTTTGTTGTGCGTACTACGAACTCACACATAAAGGAGGAAAGGAAAGACCATGTGTGATGTGATGATCAGGAGCATGTTCCTTAAGACGACTTACAGGAATCTCTGAGTGGTTGGGAAGGTGCCATCACCATTTCACTTTCCTTCGAATATTTTTCTTCAGTTTGTTGGTGGTGCATGGTGGTCTTTTAATTAAGTCCTTGATTTGGGATGGACATCACCATCAGTAGTAATTGAGGAGACTATAGTTAGATAGTTTAACAAGTAAACTATGGCTAGAGCCCTAGCTAGTCACTATTCTGCTCATTGGTGTTGCAATCAGTTTTCTTTTCTTTTTTTCAGCTTTTGTCCCTGTAATTGTAATCGGTATTTTTTTTTTCACTTTTAACTGTTAGAAAAGTTGCAGGTATATATAATTACGGTTAAAAGTGACAAAAAATAATCCGTTTTTTAAGGTTATTTATAATGGCACATCATATTTTGATTAGGACTATTCCATTTCTAAGTTTAATTTATTTACAAGTTTGCCATTGAAAAAATTACTCAGGACTATCCCACTTCTAGGTTCATTTTTTTACAAGGACTGTCAGGAATTCTGGTAGTCCTACATAGTCCCAGAAATTCTGGTAGTCCTACATACAGTCAGGACTGCCAGAAAACTTGACAGTTCTTTGTTTTCACTTGCTGTGAATTAGGACTGTCACTATTTCTGGCAGTCCTATCAGTTTGTATGACTGCCAGAAAATTGAGTATTCCTAGTCAACGCGGATTTGGGGGCCATCGGTCTTGAGTAGAAGAGGAAGATGGTGGAGGAGAAGAGGAAGATGTTGGACAAGAAGAAGATGAGAAGTTGTTGCTTAGGGATGGAGGAAATTGTGGAGGAGAAGAGGAAGAAGAAGAGAGGAATTAGGGGTTTGGAAGAGAGAATGAAATTTGGAAATGAAAAAAAAAAATTGGATTTGGGGAAGTTGGATTTAGGACAACCCTATGATAAAAAAAAATGGACTGTCCTGAGTAAATTTTTCCAAAATCTGGACTAGTCCCAATCCGGACTAGCCCTGATCAAAAATTGATGTGCCCTTATAAATAATCTTTTTTAACTGATAAGAAAATTACTTTTTTTAACTCCCATCATTATAGAAGAAAATAATCTCCATTTTTTTTTCTGTGTAATCGAATCTATTCAACCATGATGCAATATATATATATATATATATATATATATATATATATATATATATATATATATATATAATGTCAACCCTAAATCTTCTGTACTTTTAAAACTATACCAATTTTTTTAAACTTGGTATAAAATTCCTTTTTTTATTCTTAAAAGTCCGGTACATGTCCAAATTTTCTGCTCACAAATATTCCAAATATTTTTAGACAATTTTTCTGTACTACTTGCACCCCACAAAGTATTCAACACACGTTCAAATAGTTAGATGACCAATATATATTTTACTAACAACTATAACCTTGTGGATGATATTAAACACTCCACCGAAAGAATTTTAAACATACGATCTTGCCACCATGTATGTTTGATGTATTTTTATAGTATTAACAGAAAATGTATCCAAAGTAACGAATGAGTGATTAATTTATTACATTGCTATTATTATGATATCTTAGAAGAGAATTTAGCAAATAATTATGTGTACGTAATCATTCTCATAGGTTCTATGCAATTTATCCTTGCACAAAAATTATGCACCCCAACAAGTGTAAGTGACACGTCAAATAATTAGGGTCGTCGGTCTTCATCAATTATTTTCATTGCAACTGTGCTAATTAGAAGCAATTCATGACACGTTAAATAAAAGTCTCCTATCCTCGCTAGCAAAGAAGAAAAATAGAAGTTCAAAGGAAGACAATATGAAATTGTTTAGCCACATGAGGCGAAGTAGTTGGTCGCTTGGAAGAGACTCGTCTCCAATTTTGAATCTAATAAAATACCTACAATATACCCAACTCACATGCATGATACTAACGTACGTAGTTATATATAGAGATATTCAGTAATAGGATCTCAAATTAGAGTCTGGATTTCAAAAATGATCAATATTAGAGTTTGGATCTCGAAATCATTGTTCATTAGTTTATGTGAACAATGAGTTCGAGACCCAAGCTCTAACATCGATCATTTTCGAAATTCAAATCCTAAAAATTTATATATATATATATATATATATATATATATATATATATATATATATATATATATATATTCAGTTCCTTTCTAAGTGAAGACATGCAACTACGTGCTAAACAAATTCAATCAATTAGACGTGCAGTTAGGGGGATTAACATCATGACAAGCCTGAAATTACGCTAACATAAGATGTTTTAATTATATAATTAAATTAGAATACATTGCAATACACTAGACAACACGTTAGGAAGTATATTCAAGCTAGGTCCACATGATCATGCATGATAATTATTGTCGATTGTTCAAAGAGGGAACAGTAGCCACCCACTTAATCGTGACAGCCTCAACCCACCACCTAATCACGTAGGAGCTACTTAATCATTGAGCATGCACAGGGACTAATTATATACATATAATTAAACTTCCTTCTCAAGTGCCTAACAAGTAGTAGTGAGAGTAGTGGACTCGAACGTGGAAGAAAGAAGCCTCGGAAACTAGTGGTTGTTGGCACTTGGAGAGGGATGTAGAAAGCTTTGAATCATAAAATGCTCCTTTGGTTATTAATTAACCATGCATGGCAAGTTGATTGTTGAAGATGAGATAGCAATTGAAAGCCCACTAGTTACTAATATTTTTGAACTTTATTTTGCAATCAATTCTTAAGTTGGTACAGGACAATGACAACGACGCCCATGGACGGATTATAATGGGTTAAGGGATGTCCCTTTTTACAAAAGAGGGACGCCGATTGATGAGACGTTGATCATACAAAAGTCTTTGTTGTATTTTCAAGTGTTGTAAAAACCGGTAGTTGATCATACAAAATAGACGGCGAATGGCATTCTCCGTTTTGTATTAACACGGGGAATGGCATTCTCCCTTTATTTTGACCCAGAGAATGACATTCTACGTCTCAATAAGGCGGAGAATGTTCATTCTTTAGGTCAAAATACAAGGAGAATGCCATTCTCCGTGTCGAAATAGACGGAAAATGCCATTCTCCGTTATAAAATAGACGGAGAATGGCATTCTCCGTGTCAGTAAGACGGAGAATGTTCATTTCTCTAGGTTAATGCAAGAAGAAAGGTCATTCTCCGTCTATTTTATAACGGAGAATGACATTCTCCGCCTCATATTAGGCGGAGAATGCTCGTTCTTTATGTCAAAAACACAGAAAATGTCATTCTCCGTGTGTTTAAACACGGAGAATGGCCATTTCTAGTTCAAATGACACAGAAAGGTCATCCTCCGTGTATTTTATAGACGGAGAATGATCATTTTTATTTGCCGCGTCAATATAAACGGAGAATGAACAGGTCTCAAAGTTTTACCTTTTTTCTTCCCTTCTTCTTGATCTTCTTCTTCCTCCCCTGCTACTTCTTGTTCTTGTTGTTCTTGTTCTTCTACTGCTTCTTGCACTTCTTTTTCTTTTGGATCATTTCGTCTACGAGCAACCTTCTTAACTTTCATCCCTCCTTTCGTTTGCTTTCCAACAACTACTTCTTCTCCTTCTTCCCTAACTTGGTCTACATCCATTGCTGATGATTGCGATATTGTGATGGAGATTCGCTGGCGATTTCTTGTAAGAAATTTCTAAGATTTTTGGAGGAGATGACCTAAAATCGCAACCGAACAGAGTATGGAAGAGGAGGGAGCGATAGAAACACTTTTTTGAAGAGTCTCTTGGTTTTGTATCTTCTGGAATCGAACCGTTTTTCTGAAGAGTTGCTGGGTTTGTTGATATTCTTAATAAATTAGAAGGGCAAAAGGGTCATGCCGTGCCCTTTTATATATTTTTAAGTTAATGCTGGGCACGCGATGAAAGTTTATTTTGGGGTGAATTTTTCATAAAACTTTTTAAATTTTTGGGCATTTCATAAATTTTCCCTTTTTTATTCTTAAAAGTCCGGTACAGGTCCAAATTTTCTGCTCACAAATATTCAAAATATTTTTAGACAATTTTTCTGTACTACTTGCACCCACAAAGTATTCAACACATATTCAAATAGTTAGATGACTATTATGTATTTTACTAACAACTATAACCTTGTGGATGATATTGAACACTCCACCGATAGAATTTTAAACATACATATATATCTTGTCTTGCCGCCATGTATGTTTGATGTATTTGTATAGTATTAACAGAAAATGTATCCAAAGTAATGAATGAGTGATTAATTTATTACATTGTTATTATTATGATATCTTAGAAGAGGATTTAGCAAATAATCCTCCGTAAGCATATAATTAGCCGCATGCAAATTCTAGACAACTTTTCTCAATTTTATCAAGTCTATTTCTCACCTTTTTGTAACTTTAGACATATGATGCTTCTTGGCGAATAGTAAATAAAGTTTTTTTTTTTTCATCCCAAGGAGATATATACAATTTTTTTTAGTGCCATTTCCGATCTTCATAGACCTTTTAGTGTGTATCTTTACATTTCAAATTTTAAAGTTAATATGAATTATCTCCAGCTCGAAAAGAATTTGCATCTGCCCCCCTGATTATGTGTACGTAATCATTCTCATAGGTTCTATGCAATTTATCCTTGCACAAAAATTATGCACCCCAACAAGTGTAAGTGACACGTCAAATAATTAGGGTCGTCAGTCTTCATCAATTATTTTCATTGCAACTGTGCTAATTAGAAGCAATTCATGACACGTTAAATAAAAGTCTCCTATCCTCGCTAGCAAAGAAGAAAACAGAAGTTCAAAGGAAGACAATATGAAATTGTTTAGCCACATGAGGCGAAGTAGTTGGTCGCTTGGAAGAGACTCGTCTCCAATTTTGAATCTAATAAAATACCTACAAATACCCAACTCACATCCATGATACTAACACACACACACACACACACATATATCTTGTAGCTCAAGTGGCTAGGCGCACTGGCACTTGGGGCATCGGACGGAGTTCAAGCCCCCACGGGGCGGCTTGGTGGTTCGTCCACGGCCCCCGGGCCAAGCGGTGGCTGGGTGTCTTTGACACGGCCGTTTGGTTTATAAAAAAAAAAAAAAAAAAAAAAAAAATATATATATATATATATATATATATATATAAAATTCGCATATGAGTTGCTTCCTAAGTGAAGACATGCAACTACGTGCTAAAAGAAATCAATCAATTAGACGTGCAGTTAGGGGGATTAACATCATGACAAGCCTGAAATTACGCTAACACAAGATGTTTTAATTATAATTAGATTAGAATACATTGCAATACGCTAGACAACACGTTAGGAAGTATATTCAAGCTAGGTCCACATGATCATGCATGATAATTATTGTCGATTGTTCAAAGAGGGAACAGTAGCCACCCACTTAATCGTGACAGCCTCAACCCACCACCTAATCACGTAGGAGCTACTTAATCATTGAGCATGCACAGGGACTAATTATATACATAATTAAGCTTCCTTCTCAAGTGCCTAACAAGTAGTAGTGAGAGTAGTGGACTCGAACGTGGAAGAAAGAAGCCTCGGAAACTAGTGGTTGTTGGCACTTGGAGAGGGATGTAGAAAGCTTTGAATCATAAAATGCTCCTTTGGTTATTAATTAACCATGCATGGCAAGTTGATTGTTGAAGATGAGATAGCAATTGAAAGCCCACTAGTTACTAATATTTTTGAACTTTATTTTGCAATCAATTCTTAAGTTGGTACAGGACAATGACAACGACGCCCATGGACGGATTATAATGGGTTAAGGGATGTCCCTTTTTACAAAAGAGGGACGCCGATTGATGAGACGTTGGTCATACAAAAATCTTTGTTGTATTTTCCAGTGTTACCATACCGAACCGGTAGTTGAACCGGGTCTTTATGCCAAAAATTTGTCCAGTCCGACTAAAATCCGATTTTTTAAAGAATTATCGGTTTTTTTTTTCCAAAATCGGGGTTCAACCGGTGAACCAGCTGAACCAATTCACAATTGAACCGGCCAATTTTTAAAAAAAATTTACAATTTTTTTTAAAAAATAATCATGTGAAATTTGGACCATTTGATTCTTGGTTTGGTTTTGATAGGCATTATAGTTGTAATATTAAACCAAACTAATATATTAAGAACCAAACTAAACAAAACCAAGAAGTAAATATGGATATCTTACTTATTTGAACTAAACCAAACCAAATCTACTTGAACTCCGGTTTAACCCGGAATCAAAAAAATTCGTTCGATCATCGGTCCGATTTTTTTAAAAAAACTTGGTATTTTCTAGCTACCTTATTGTTTCAGTATGATTTATTTTGAGATGCTTTATATAATGTGTACGATGTAGATAGTAGAAAAATTGCACTCAAAAAGTTTTGGTACACTAATGAAGATTTTAACATTGTTAAATTGTTCCAATAACTCTAAATGTTGTAAACATGCAAATGAGTGGCCATAGATAAATTTTTATCTCAAGCAACAGAATAATATCGATGAGAAAATATCGATGGACTACCGACGAAAATATACGTTGTGGGAGATAAATTTTTATCCTCAGTGACCGACAAAATATCCATGGACGATCGATAAAATATATGTTGCTGGAGATTAATCTTTCGTTGCTGGAGATAAATCTTTTATCGCTTACCGATGGATCAACGATGACCACCTTCATCTCAGTAAATTTCATGTTCTTTATCCCCACCAGCAGAACCATCCGTCACTGAGACGTTGCTATTTATATGAAAATCTGGTCGTTTGTCATTGTTTCTATTGCTACTTAGGTATCGTCACTAATATATCGCTAAATCGTTACTAACATGTTTGTCGCTAACCGTCGCTAGCTAGTTCATTGAATGATCGACAATTTGTGACATTGTTTAGTAACAGTTTATTTATCGACGGAAATTGGTTGCCATTTACCTATGGAAATTGTTTGCCAATTTTCGTCGCTATTACTGGTTAGCGATGAATTCTTTAATATTTTTCGACAGATACTGTCATCCATAGTTTGTTGTAATTTTCTAGTGTTATACACCGAATTTGGGAACATAAGAAGTGATTATCAAGTCCTTTTACAAGCTTTTGAGGACGTCTCAATAAAAGATGTCAAACATGAGAATATATATAACGTAGCTGCTGATTAACTATCCACAACCTTCTTACCACTCCTCTCTTCCCTCTCTCGTGCTAACATGGGTTGTACGAGTTCCCACTTTTCTGTCACTTAGACTATTATAAAGCTTACAACGAATAATAGTTGTAAGCATAACATTACCCCTGGAGATTTTATTAGCCAAGAATGCTTTGGACATATGTAATCCAATTCTCATTGCTTGAAGTAAAATTATCTTATTCTTTTCAAAAATGCTATTTGGCTCCCAAAATATTTGGGTGATAGCATCTTCCATTATGTGGCATATGACATAGTTGCTGACATGACAGGTGACATAGCAAAATTTAACATTAAAATTAATATTAAAAATTAAAATTTATTTTAAATTAACATTAAGATTAACCTTAACATTAAAATTAACATTAATATTAAAATTAACATTAATATTAACATTAAAAATAATATTAATATTATCATTAATATGAACATTAACATTAATATTAATATGAACATTAACATTAATATTAACATTAAAAAATTGGGTAATGAATTTTTTGGTTAAAATTTGCCATGTCAGCTGTTATGTCAGCTGCCATGTCAGATGCCACATAATGGAAGATGTCATCACCCAAATATTTTGGGAGCCAAATAGCATAATTGTATTCTTTTTTCCGCCTAAAATAAAGGTACATTGTGCACATTATTACATGTCTATATATACTACTATATATCAAGATAACTAAAATAAGTTTTTTTTAGATAAATATATATCAAAATTAATCTAAAAATGAAGTGTAGGAGATCAAATCTATACCTCCATTTTCCTAACAAAAATAAAAATAAAATAAAAAAGAGTTCCAAAACCAATGCACCCATGCCTCAATTGTTCTTCTTACTACGAAGCATCTTCATGGCCTTGACCAGAACAGGTCTGAACCTCCTGACGTCGAGCTTCACGCTCTGCTTCACCAGGAACACCTCCCTCATGGCGTCCCAGCCGCGCCTGTGCAGCGACGACGGGTCCGCGAAGACGGGGTCGTCCCTCGAGTACGTCTCCGAGAGCGTGCTCTCCTCCGGAGCGATCCGATACTCCAGGTACCTCAGCTTCATGGCCCTCGGCGGCCTCTCGAAGTAGTTGGTGGCGATCCAGTCCAAGTTCCCCCACGGGACCACCTGTATCAGCACCGCGCCCGGCGGCAGGAACACGAAGTTCGTCAGCCCCGCCCCGTGCACCCCCACCATCGCGTCGCACGAGTTCGCCAGCCCCGCGAACCGCGACACGTCGTGCCCCGCCTCCGCCACCTCCACCTCGAACCCGGCCCTCCCGGCCGCCGCCGCTATCTCGCCGATGTTCGTGAACCTGCGGGTCCGGCCCCTCGCCACCACCAGCAGCCTGGGCTTCCTCCGCGGGTGCTTCGCCGCCAGCCTCACCGGACTCTCCCTGGGGAGCGAGTAGGCCTTCCTCAGCATCCTCCCGAAGTCCGCCATCGAGCACCCGTTCTTCGAACGGGAGGCGTCGATCAGCAGGTCGCCGTCGCTGTCGAGGCCGACCGCCGCGCGCGGGAAGCAGCGGACCGCGTCGTCGCTGTCGAGGTCGACGAGCTGGTAGTTCGAGAGCTGCTTGAAGATGGGGGAGTACTTGTCCGTCCACCACCGGCGGTGGTTCGTCACGAGGAACTGCACTTCCCCTCTGAAATGGTAGGAAGTCTGGAAGAGGGGGACGAACACGTCGCTCATGTCGTGGAAGAAGTTGCCGGTGTAGCCCGTGACCGAGAACACGACTGCGGGGACGCTGTGGTTGACGGTGCAGCGAGGAGGAGCGTCGCCGCTCGACGGCCTCACCGACAGCTCCCTGACGCTGGCCATCGCGGCGGCGTCCGCCTTGCGAGCGTACGGCTTGATCCTCCACGTTTCGTTGGCCGACGAGCTCACGAATACTACCGAGCCGGACTTCCCGTGGATTCTGATGTCTCCCTCCATTTCACACCGGTCGGATCGCCGGTACCGACTGGTGTCGCACGTAATTTTCGTGTCCTCCGGCTTCACATCGGCGACGTTGACACCTGCACGTACGATTGAGTGTCAAATTTTTTATGTTAATTTGGTTGCCTATACACGAATCCATGGCAAGTTGGCTCGATCAATTACCAGATTGATTTGAATTGCTCGTAACAGTACTCGAATCAGTAGTTATGATTGTAGCAGTCGAGTTCTGGGGAGCCGTAGTTTCATTGTACGTTTGCGACGCCTCGTCTATTATCGAGTTTATGCCTTCTAATTGGATAATATTGTTTTCTGCAATAAGCACAAGAAAGGAGTATGAATGATAGAAAATTGATATTTTGTCCGTGACAGTCACTAGTCCGCGTTACGTGATAGTCACCTATTGACCCCTTGCTTAGACTAGGCCTGCTCCATTAAAATCTGGGCCCTCCTCCAATAGAAGGCCGTCACGTGGCACGGATCAGTGATGATCACGTCCATTCTACAGGGCATATAGGATAAAAAAAAATCTTGCACATCTATGCGAAAAGTTATCTTAGAAAAATAAAAGGCTAAATTGCAGATACTAATGCCCTTCAAAAGTAAAGGTTATTGTTTAGATTAGAAACCCTATAACTTTTTTTTTTCGAACTTTTATAAATGGTCACCTACTGAGTACTGTAAAGAATCCATTCTAGTTGACTAGGGTTGGTGATTTTCTTAATTTAGTAAAATTATAGTTACTAAATTATTCTATAAAGTTTATACATAAAGTAAGTGAAATTTAGTGTTTCGTTAGTGTTTAAGATAAATAAAAGATGCACGACAAAGATCGACGTACTTATTGTTGGGCCCGTAAATGAAACTACATACAACATTTATAATATTTACGCATTTTTTGGTAATTTTTGTTGTTGTACAATGCACATAATTTTAATTCGTTACATGACTTTTATACCGGACTGATCCGAGCTGCCTGGAACTTTAATAGGAGTCAAGTCTGTTTTGGAAGCAGTCTGGTTCCCCTCTATGTTCTTCTCTGTGACAAGGAAGGAAGGAAGAAGTTATATATGGAATAAATGGAGCACCTACAACAAGTGTTGCTATAAATAACCTAATTCCACTGTTTTTGTACTGTAGGTCACAATTAACAATAATTGCAGCCTTAAGTCATCAACAAGTGTTGCATTTTACCAACTATTTTCCTGTCACATGCTGCGTGCAATTTTATACGCATGCCACACTGTTGTTGCAACTACGTACGCTAGCTCAAAGTCTACTTGATCACTATGAAATTAAAAATATCAGTGTACTAACTCAGATTCTTCATGCTACCCATATGAAGACGAATTAGCATTGCATAAATCAAGATAATGACTCAAATCATTTTCAGTTACATAAATCTCTCTTTTAAAATATTAGACAAATAGTAGCACCTATCTCAACTTTTTCTTTAGAGAACAACATAAACAGAATAATTAATTAAGAATAATGCTATTTGTACTTTCAAATTATACTTCCAAATCGTCCCTCCTTACGTGACAGCTGACGTGATATGTTTGATGTGGCAGCTGACGTGACAAATTTTAAAATTAAAATTAAAATTAAAATTAAAATTAACATTAAAATTAATGTTAACATTAACATTAACATTAAAATTAATATTATCGTTAAATTAACAATAATATTAATATTAACATTAACAAAAATATTAACATTAATTAATATTAATATTAACATTAAATTAACATTAATTTTAATTTTAATTAATATTAACATTAAATTAATATGGACAAAATTGGGTAATTAACTTTTTGGGTTAAAATTTGCCATGTCAACGATCATGTCAGATGACACATAATATTATTTAACATGTCACGTCAGCTGTCACAAAAGGAAAAATGTATTGGAGGGACAATTTGGAGGTACGAATAGCATTATTCATTAATTAAATGTACTAACAATCATCAATAAGACCCATCTATATTACATATATATTTTTCTAGAAATAATGATAAAAGAATAATTAATATGGTTAATAAACATAATGCTAGCCAATTATAGCGAGCAATTAGTGATCGAAACGAAGCAATTATCGAGTAGAAATATTTGGCTTACCTATAGGTGATTGACTGTTAGTACTCTTAACAACACTTTGTTCGAATGAATGGTCGTCTGAAGCTTCTGACGTTGAACTTCCATTCGTCTTGACGGAGCCACCCAGCTCGTCACAAAGCTCTCGTCTCGGTGTCGATTCATCGCAATTTGGCTTTCTCTGATCATCAGTTACGTTGCGGTTCTGTACTTCTTTTTTTGGATAAATTCAAACGTAATTGGCATTAGCATTAGTATATCAGGAAAATCATACAAATATATGTATATAATTAAGCTAACTGTACATATATATATACCTAAGTTCAGAGAGCTCTTCATGTAGTCATTAATTATTGCGGGACTAGTAGTTGGAGCTCCATTTGTCGACGTCGAGTTCAAGTTCACTGCAGAAATCAATACAATTATGGGTTATATATATAGATTCATCATTGGCGGCGACGAACGTCGACTAGAAGTTGAAGTTTACCATTAGGTAGTGGAAGCGAGTAGTATATAGACGGAGATAGGTAGGTCAGCGAGAGAAGGAAGCCCGCGAGCAGCCCCAACCCGACCTTGCGGTGTTCGAAGTGGCCGCTGACAGTCTTCACAAGCGTCTTGTACGTCATCCTTCGGTAGGGATTGCTAGTTTCTGCTCTCGATGATATTCTACTACGGAAGGAAGAGTGTCATTGTTCTCATGAAGAGAGAGAGAGAGAGAGAGAGAGAGAGAGAGAGAGAGCTACAAGGAGTGTTGTGAGAGGGATGCACATACACACACAAACTCTCTTTTATTCACACTTTAACGAGCGAGGGGTGTGGAAATGTGGTGTGATGTAGTTTTCAATAGGAATGGGGGAGTGTAGCTAGCTCTAGTTAATTGACAATTGGAACTAGCTTGGCCAACTTTGATTTGTTCTTTCTTGCATGGCCCCCATATTTCTTACCATGCATGTTTGAAAGGGATCATGCACTTGCCAAATAGTTTTGAATTCAATTTCTACCAACTTTGTTGTTGTAATGGGAAGCCTTCAACAAACAACCCCTCTTAACATTTTATTTTCCAGAGGGGGGGACAATGATGAAGTTGACCTAATGGCACAAGCTCAAGTATTCCTCTCCTCACATGGAGAGAGGCTTGCTTTGCTTTGCTAGCTTTTGTGGTTTGGTTAAGCATGCATGCTCCAGTACCACGTGTTACCTAAGCTTGGCAGAGGGGTTTTTTTTTTTTTTCCCATTTTTTGAGGCCCCCCGCTTTGGTCCGTTGCCGTCCCGCGACCACCCAGCCATCCCATGTCCACGGGAGGGGGGTTCGAACTTGGGACCTCCCCCAAGTGAGCCCCCCTCCCTAACCACTTGGGCTAGGGAGCTTGGACGCAGAGGATCAATGCATGTTGTTAAAAAGAAAACTCTTTTTTTTACCGCCAAAAATAACCTCCGGGATGTCCACGCCCCACTACTCCCTTCTTAGCTCTGCAACCGGTCCTCTTTAGTGTTATTCCAATTGGCGATAATCTTAATTCCCAATTTAGTGTTATTCCAATTGGCGACCCATTGGTCCCAAGTCATTCCAACTATTCTGTGGTACCAAACCACATCCATACTGTTTTTCAATTCATAAATTTTTACACTGACGACTCAACGGTCTCAAACATTTTCTTCCACAATTCTATTTCTTCGTAACAACAATACAATATTTTGGCATCTAAAAAACAAGAAACAAGAGACTACATGTTCTATTTTGGGCTGCTTAATTACAAGTTGATTGCAAAACAACTGCTGTCAGTTTTTGAAAAGCAACTAAACCGAGCCTAAGCCGAATATACAGAAATTTTTAAGACAAGATTAATGACAAGATATAGTGTTCTCCATGATTCATTAAATTAAGGATAACATTATAGGGCGGGCGGGCGGGCGGGCTTTGTCTTACACTGTGATGTATTTCTTGGTGGCTTCTGCCATTGATATTAATTATAATTGTTATATGGTCGCTCTGCGACTGGTCTTTGGTTACACAGAAGATAGTATTAATTAATTGTTGTTTCTTTCTTGGGAAGTACTTTAATTTATGTTTTGTCATTAACAAAACTAAAGGGAACCAACTTTTCTTTCAGAAAATGAATTAACATAGCCATCGCTTACTAAATAAAATGACTATCTTATAATTAATTATAAATGCTACTTATTCGATTCTAATTGCGACAAGCTTTTGAGTAACCAAAAGTTTGATGTGACTCTCCCTTTGCACTCCATATGTCTAAAGTGTATTAATTAAGTTAGCATTCCAGTTAATTTCAAGAGAAGATAATTAATTAAAAAGGGGTTCTAATACATTTAATAGTTTATGGTTTCAAATCATATTAAGCTTAATTGAAACTGATTGTTTGAGATTCTTCTTAGGTGGGTCACTCTTCCTTGAATTATTGACCATGTAAGGAGAAACATCGCTTTAGCCCCACGTCGTTAGAACATGTATTTTTAGTCAGAGATTGAAGCATGACTTGATTTTATTTTCTCCCGTCAAAGTTGACTAACTGAAAAAAAATTCCACTTAATATAGTACTTTGCAAGATTTTGCTCATTGTATACGTAACTTGGAATTTTCATACTAGTAATATATAATGATAGTAAAATTTAGGACCAATATATAGTGATAGTAGAATTTAGGACCAATATGACTAACTAATGCAACTTTATGTCAAAAACTATTGTTAGCCAGTTTGTTTTCTCCCGTCAAAGTTGACTAACTGAAAAAAAATTCACTTAATATAGTACTTTGCAAAATTTTGCTCATTGTATACGTAACTTGGAATTTTCATACTAGCAGCATATGTAGTGATAGTAGAATTTAGGACCAATATGACTAACTAATGCAACTTTTTATGTCAAGAACTATTGTTAGCTAGCCAGTTTGTTTGTATTGGAATAATATAGATATACAATCCTCCAATAATCGTCATAGTGCAACTAAGAATCGAATAGTCAACTCTAAAATCTTGAAATAAACTTCAATTGTCAAGTCTTATGAGTAGTTGGATCATAGTTTTGTATCAACTTGATTGAATCATCAATTAATAATGCAAGGATTGTCTTCCTTACCAAGATCCATGATCATGAGATGCAACCAAGCATGATGAAGCCACTTGTTGGCCAAAGTCATATACCAACATCCATGATCATTGCTACATCCAGCTTCTATATTTCCCTTTAATTAGTTGTTAAATGGGAAGGTTGTTAGCATATCACAGCACAAATATGTCCTCTCTTTTAAAATTTAGACACGTCTTTAGTTACCACCTTGTGCAGCAGAAGAAGCTTCTCTACTAAAATCCAACTCCTAATGATTCTAACTGCTCCTCATGAGATTCATAATGTTTCTCTCAAGATTAATTTATAGGCTCAATAGTATAAAAACAACTTAAACTCTTATATACACCATTGGTATTTTATTGAAATCACGGATTCCAGGTTGCGCGTAAAATAAATTATAATTTAACAGTGGAATTTTTTATTGCTTGGAGAGGAAACATGCTAACTCCTTGAGTTTGTCAGTTTCATGGAGATCTAACTCTGTAATTTCGGACTCGTATGTCTTCAAAGTAATATATATGGGTATTTACTTGGCATTGGTGACTTTGTTGAATTATGTATCATGACCACACTGAGCCATGCAAGACTTCGGACTTGGACAATTCTTCTTGTTTGGGGCAACCTCCAGGCTCAGTGTGATCCCATAAGAGGTCGGAGTCGCAGATTTTCTGCAGGATTAGCCCATAATAAGGATTAAGGGGCAACCAAAACTAGATCTAGATAGTTAGGATTAAGGTCGGAGTCCCGGCATATAGATAATCATAATTTGCAAAAGTAAGAAAATATGTAGAAATTAAAATGGCTAGATAGCTAGGTTGAACTTGAATATATCTATCCGCTTAACTCAAAAAGAAAGAAAGAAAGTAGATCATGAATATAAGGGACTGATGATCGATGGAGAATGGCTACAACAAATATGAGTTGTGAACTCTATAGTTTGTTCATTAGTTCCCTGGCTTATTCAACAATAATGCAAACTGATCAATCATGTCAAATTAGAAAGTGGTGATTACATGCACGAATACCTACTACAAGTGAACATGCATGGTAACATGCCTCCTAATTATTTTACATATTCTCTTTCTTAATTAGCTGTTGTGTCTATTGGTTATGTTAGGCCACATGGTATCTTGCAAACAGGGCCGGTCCTATGATTTATGGGACTTGGGACAAAATTTAGAATTTAGGCCTTTTTTTCTCACATAAATAATTTTTTTAGCATTTTTACGAGCAAAATCATCTATCAAGCTATCATATTTTTTTCAAATTGGAGTGCTAGCTTTTTTGTTGTTTCTAGAATGGGTCTTGTTTATTTTTATTTTTATTAATTTTTATGATATACATAGTCAATTTTAAAATTATGAGGCCTTTCAAAATTGGGGGCCCAGGACGGTCGCCCACCTCGCCCGTGCCCTGGGCCGGCCCTAGTTGCAAATGACTGAGATTTGCAAGAATCTCTCTCTCTCTCTCTCTCTTTCTCTCTCTCTCTCTCTCTCTCTCTCTCTCTCTCTCATGGGAGAATCTCACTGTGCACACAAAACACAGACATGCCCACACTATTAATATGCCTGGCATAAAAACCTGATGGGAGCAGATATCAACGATTGGATGATATAAGATCCATGAACTACGGGTGTAAGTACAAATTGCTAGTGAAACAACTCCGATCCGGTCGGATTTGGTAGTGTTGTTGTTTTAAATACAAAAAAGAGCTAATTAGCATTTAGACCATGGATTTTATACCAGCTTAAAGTTTAAGTCCTCACTTGTACTATCAAAAATTGAATAAATACCACTTTTGGTCACCTAATGTTTTAAAAGTTCAACTTTTAGTCATTCCATGACCAAAAATATATATGGAGAGTAACTAAAACTTAAATATTTAAAACATTGGGTGACAAAAAGTGGTATTTACCCATCGAAAATTTTGGACTCTATTTATTTTTTGTTTCTTTTTTGTTTTTTTTCAATTATATCCTGAACATATGAGTACAATGGCAACAATCAACACATGTTGGCAATGAGGATATAATGAGAAAAAAGATACAAAAAATAAAAAATTCTGGTTCCAAATTTTTTTAATTGGACATGCTAAGACTTAGACAATAAGTTGGTATAAAATTCATGGTCTAAATACTAATTAGTCAAAAAAATGACCGAAATAAACTTTAGGGAAAAGAAGTTTACCAAAATTTTATGTCCAAAACATTCAATCAAGTCTAACAGATTTCATGTATGTTCATATTTTCAGACAGTTTGATAGAATTCAAGCAGTTTCACGGCCGTCCTAACGGGCAGCCCCAACGGCTAATTTATTTATAATGATTACATTCAACCGAGTGTGTTTAATTTTCGTCACACTGTCTGTCGGAATATGAACATGCTTGAATTCAGTCAAGCCAGCTGACGAAATGTATTTGGACATAAAATTTTGGAAATGTTCTTTTCGCGCTGCTAGCTATTTATGTAAAATTTCTTTCGGCCAAATGTGTTTTTCCTGTTGTAAATAAAATTGAAACATAAGCAATTTTTAAAAGCAGCATGTATTTCCTCGGTTTCAAAAGTTGTTCCAAAAAAGAAAGTAACCTGTCAAAAATAAAAAAGCAAAAATCGATGTTATCTTTTTAAAGAAAAATTAAGTAAAAAATCATAATAAATTGTACCAAATCCAACTATTTAATTGGCACAAAAATCGTTTCATTGGCCTACCCAATTCTACTCACTATTCTTTCTTTCTTGTTTTTTCATTCCAAAAAAAAAAAAAAAAAAAGGTAAAGAAAAAAAACAGTGAGTAGAAATGAGCAGGCCCATCGGCCGAAATGTCTAAAAAGCTGGGCTTACAAACTGACCCAGCCTGGGTCCATTTCAAGGTTTAGAATTAAGAATATCATGTATCATGTTCCTAATTATGTGAAGGTGATGCTCCCTCTGACCTAACATTTATTAATTAATAAGAGAACATATACTTCTTTACACTACAGAAATCAAATGGTTGAACCAACCAAACCTCTAAATATTGTTCTAGATTTTTAGCTAGTCAATATCTGTGACTTCAGCCTCCTATAATGGGTGGTTCACACTCCATGGGCTAAGCTAGCCATTGGACAACTATATATACTAGTTATAAATTATGATACAAATTATTGATTACTTTGGTTCCTAGAAGAATTCATGACAAGTTAGTCCGGTGAACGTGGCTCTCACCCTTCTATATATTTTGTTAACCAACAACAATTAACTAGCAATTATTAACTTATAATTAGGCAACTAAGACACTTATATATCTCAAGGTTATTATATTGATTTACGACATAATTTTTGCTCCATTAGTAATTGTTCAAGTAGTTATTCATTTGGTACCTTCACTTGATATCATAACCAAAGATTAAAGTGATTCTAACTACATACATTGTTTGATTGCAAGCTCACGAAACCAGGAAAATTACGAAGACAGAAGTTATGGACTTAGATGATGCGACTCTACTTAATATGTGGACAAAACGATTCAAGCTTATTATTGCTTCATCATCTTCTATGTAATTTTTTGATCCCATATTTGCTAAATAATTCCCGTCGTAATAATATTAATTTTCTTCGATCAAGCCGTCAACATGGACGTCTGCAAAGGAAAATCTTGTGCCACTCCATCAAAATGCATACGAAATTTGTATATACTCTTTTATGCCAAAACCAACCACTTCGATTTGTATATACTCTTTTTTGCCCACGCAGAGGCGGATCGTAGTTGTGCCCGCGCCAACGTGTCCACCCCCATTCACCCCGTGCAACCTCCGGGAGCCTGCCGCCACCGAAATTTTTGGCCATCACTCCAATAAGAGACCGACGGACACGTGACAGATAGACCAGACCTGCGGTGACAAATCACGGTTCATATAGCAGAGCCCTTTGGAAGAAAAAAAAATGTACTAATTACAAATGAACATGTATCCATGCACAAAGGAACATATATCCATGCAACAAAAACTCAAAAGTACGTAAAATAAATGTTCAAAAAAAAAGAATTGTCAGCTAGCTTGCTTGAGGCAGATTGCTGAGTGCTTCCAACAACGTAGCCCTAAACTTGTCAACGTTAGGCTTGACGTTCTGGTTGAGATACACCGCGCTGAGCGCGTTCCAGCCCCGGCGGTGCACCGACTCGGGGTCCTTCCGCACCGCGTCGTCCGCCGCGTACTCGTCGGCCAGGCTGCTCTCCTCCTCCCCGACCACGTAGTCCAGGTACTTCACCCCCATGTCCTCCGCCGGGGCCCCGAAGCACTCCCTCGCCACCTTCTCCAGCCCGCCGAACGGCACGATCTGCACCATCACCGCCCCCCACGGCAGGAACACCATGTTCGTCAGCCCCGCCCCGTGCACGCCAACCAGCACGTCCGCCGAGTTCACCCGCCTCGCGAACTTCGCCACGTCCGAGAACTCCGGCTCGTCCACCGCCACCTCGAACCCGAGGCTCTCCCCCAGCGCCGCGATCTCCTTCTCATTAATAATCGTCCTCGTCCGCTTCCTCGACACGATGAGCAGCCTCGGACGCCTCCCCCCGCCCCCCGCCGTCGCCCGCTCCAGCCCGAACGCCTTCCTCAGCAGGCCCTTGAAGTCCGCCATCGTGTAGTTGGGGGACTTGGTGGTGTTGACGCCCATCTCCTTGTGGAACACCGGCCCCACCGTGACCCCCGGGAAGCAGTGCACGTCGGCCGCCGTGTCGTTGGCCTCGACGCGGATGACCTCGTACTTGGAGATCTGCTTGAAGATCGGGCCGAACTTGCCCACCCACCAGTTCTTGGAGTCGGTCGCGATCAGCTGGACCTCCCCCCGGTACCGGCGCGAGCTTATGAAGAGCGGGATCAGCACGTCGGTGAAGTCGTGGAAGAAGTTCCCCGTGTAGCCGCCCACGGAGAAGACCATGGCCGGGACGGTGTGGTTCTCGGTGCACCGCGGGGGAGCCCCCCCCGGGGGGAAGGGCGCCAGCGTCCACTCCTGGACGTGGGCGAGCGCCCCGGGATTGCCCTTGCGAGTGTAGGGCTTGATCCTCCATTCCCGCGGCGGCGTCGAGGAAGGGTTTACGAAGATCTTCCTGGTGCTTCCTTGCACTCGAATGTCGCCCCGGGCCTCGCAAGTGTCCGACCGGCTGCTAGATTCGTAACATGTCGGATTGGAGGCGCTAGGCGGAGGGGCCGCGCCAGAAACTATCTTCGTGTTAGAGGCATTGGCCGTGGCGGCGGCGGAGGCGGCTTCATCTTCGTCTTCGTCTTCGTCTTCTTGAGGCGGAGAGGATATGCCTGAAAACAGAACGGATGATAACCGTTAGCAAGTCCAGGTCGCAAGCTCGTCGGAGCTAGAAACTATCAAAGTTGTGGACTGGCCAATATCAAGAAAACGTCGATTTCTTGAAATTCTTGATTCGAGAGTAGAAAATAGAAATGGAGGCTTACCAAGTTTGGGAGAGCCCTCAAAATTTTCCTCTCTTCTGATTGATTGCACCTTCAAGCCTAGGTGTGATTTTCCTGCAATTAGTCGTGACATGACAATCATTACCTCCTACTATCTTGGAATAATGATCAACTCTTTAGCTAGACGGATGATCTCGGGATCAAACCGCGGAAAAAATGTGGACAGTGGGCACAAATAGCATGCAACGCAGCATGCACAAAGTTCCGTACGTTACGCTGGACATCTAAAAAAAAAATCAAGAGAGAGAGAGAGAGAGAGAGAGAGAGCAATACGTACCATAAGTGACAGGGGAGTAGTGAGCCTTGAGAAGAGAGAGTATGCAGAAGGAGAGGATGGTGCATGCTATGATGAGAACGTTTCCAATCTTCTTCTTGTAGTCGCCTTCCAATTTCCTGCCAGAATTACTACTCCTTACTGACCTCAATATCCCCATGTCCCTCCTCTCCTCTCCTCTTCTTCCTGCCAACTCCAACTCCTCCTCTCTGCACTTTTTGTTTCTCCATCCTCTTTATATATATATTACTCAATCAACACCATTGACTTTGTAATTAAACTTTGAATGGTTCACTAAATTTCCATTTCTTTGACACTTCTTGATGATGTATATACACCTTTTTCTTTCTTTCTTTCTCCATTGTATGATTTGCACTAATTCCTTTGACTAGTAAACTTTAGACAACTAATATATTTCTCAGGTTAGGTACTGGTGATATCAACCTAATTATACTCTACATATCTTTAATATGCATAAATTCAGTAATTCACTTGTTAAAGACTGACGTATTCACGCAGCGGTATAATTTTTTTTTACGACAATTTGCTTCAGATGTATGGCAGAGGAATTTGAATCTGGATTGTTCCGTTTTTGGTATTACCTTAAAGTATCTGCCACTAAAGGACACTAAATTTCTATGAGGGTCAAATGGCGTGCCCATGTTACATGATACGAAAAAATAGTGTCCGTATCCGTATCAATATCAGTACCTAAATTCATGTCTAAATGGCACGTCCATGTTATAAGATACGGGAAAATAGTGTCCGTATCCGTATCAATATCAGTACCCAATTCATGTCCATATCCATACCCGAGAAACATCGGTGATTCTTTATTGTATCCGCTTTGACAAAGTCCATATCCCGTATCATGTCTTTGCCCGTATCCTTGCCCATTACAATATCAAACAACTCGGTGGTTTTTATTTAAAACTTAAATTTAGCTACTGATAGGACATCACTTAACAAAAACATATGTTGGAACATTTTCAATAATGTTGTACTACATCAAAATGTTAGGCAGACTTCAAGAAACTAAATAAATAGGAGCAGGTAAAGGTTCTCTCCAGTTGCTTGCAACTAATATATTTTGACAAATATCTTCATCTACATCACTTGGAACCAGAAACATTTCTTTATTAATTCATACACACTCTTAACCTATAATTAGAACTCTGATGAAAGCTATTGAGTTGTTATTTGGAAGCTTGGACAGCTCAATTTGCTTGTCATCATGTTCTTCTAGTAAATAAATGAATATGTTCCATGCATGTTAAGGACATGGCTATTTAAAATGGCATCTTTGCTTGACGCTAGGGACATGGTAAAGTATGATTCTTGGGAGTGTCATAAGACAAGTTTAGGGAGCTACTTACTTAAGTTCAAGTCTTGATGTACATGTAATATGATTATATACGTGGTCTTGATTGATTATGTACATCACGTTGCTCGCATTTGCTTAGGAATTAATAGAAAGCGTGCATCTTGCTTAGATGTACATTGCTTTCACTCTAAATGTAAGTTTTACATTGAAACACTTGTTACCATCAGTTTATTGAAAGTAGAGACATATGGTATATGACAATGTTTTAAAAACCGAACCGATGTTCGAACCAAATTTCTTTGGTATAGATCGGACCGAGGCTCGACCTGGATTCAAATAGACTTCGATTGGTTTGATTCAAATGTGTAAGATATCCATATTTATTTCTTGGTTTGGTTTAATTTTACAACTATAAGGTCTATCAAAACCAAACCAATGATCAAATGGTCCAAATTTCACAAGATAAATTATTTATAAAAAAAAAAAAATTGGCCGATTCAATTGTGAACCAGTTCGTCCGGTTTATCGGTTGAATCCCAATTTTGAAAAAAATCGACGGTTCTTTAAAAGATACGGTTTTAATCGGACCGGATCGATGTTTTGGCATAAACCGGATGGACTCGGTCCAACGCATGTCCGGTCCGGTTCTTACAACACTGGTATATGCTTATTGAAAGCTATTAGTGAGAGAGAGAGGACGATACTTGTCTTAGAATAAACACCATAGTATTCTGGAACTTATGTATGGATTTGGATCCACGCAGATTTCTAGTGCCCTCATGCAGCCCATATAAATAACTTAAACAGTAGGCCATTTGCCCACCGGAGATATTGATTAGGAGAAACTGTCAATATCTCTTACAGGGCCGGTTCTAGCAACCGAATCGATTAGTTAGATTCAATTATTTAACCAAATTATCTTCAATTTATATATACTAATATTTTCGTTAGTTCTATCTAAGTACACTATCTCCTTCCATTTCCTAATGGCAGTTGTCGCCGCTTCTTTAAGCGCGCGCGCTCTCTCTCTCTCTCTCTCTCTCAACCCTCAATCTATATATACTAATATTTTCTCAGAGACGATCTCTGTAATTGTAATAATTCATAAATGCAACAATGTCATTTTATTTTTTAAATTTTGTTATTTAAATTAGCTCATTTGCTAAAATGTGAATGCCTGACCCATTGACCAATGTAATCGAAGGGATCGAAAACTGAACCGAATTAATTCGGTTCGATTTTCATGAAAACGGTTCGATTTTCGATTTTGAGAAATATAATTTATGATTATCATGGTTTTTATATATTCGGTTCGATTTGAATCGAACCGGACCGTTGCTCACCCTTACTAACATATAGCTGACATTATCCTAAAATGATTTAAAAAGTAAAATATGACTCACATGTCAGGTTTAATAAGCCCTCATCGAATTTCAGTAAAAGAGAAAATTAATAGAGATTGTTTTATCACTTTTCAAAAAATACTAAAAGAAATTCTTCTTCTAAACACAACCTACTATATACTGTCGCAATTAAATTATTGTTACTACTGCAAAATATGGACTGTAAATTTATAATAGAAGTGTTGTGGAGAAAAAGTAGTATAAGGGTTAAACAGTGATATAAGAAAGATATCAAAGCGAATACTTGACTGCTAAAA
This sequence comes from Iris pallida, assembly GCA_029216955.1. NCBI lineage: Eukaryota > Viridiplantae > Streptophyta > Magnoliopsida > Asparagales > Iridaceae > Iris > Iris pallida. The sequence continues at coordinate 745,926 of JANAVB010006199.1, read as the reverse complement.
ATGCATGCTTCAGACTAATTGAAACAAGCTAGAAACCAATGGGCTCACAAGTCAGAATCTACAGATAGTTGGGCTTTCCACTACTAGATGGGCTTCGTATGTTCATCAAAGGGGATTGGGCTCCACTTGATGGGCCCTAGTATTTTTTTAATCTTCTATTTCTTTTATTTTTATAAATATGAATTATGTTTATTTTGGCAGATATCTCCAAAATTTTAATACTTGTGTGCCAGAGTGCAAGGAGATGATGAGAGAAAGAGAAAACAATAATAAGATTTAGAACATAGTTGAAATTGTGCTAGAGTTCTTGACAAGGAAGAATGCCTATTCAAGTGAACATTGTTAACATCCTGATCAGTGACTAAGAATGTTGTTTGTACTCATTTTAGCTTCAACAAAATTGAGATGGACAACTTTGTCATATCTACTTTTAGAAGAATATTAGTGTCAAAAAAAAAAAAATACAATTTAAGGGTCACATAATTAAAGAATATTTTGTTAATTTTAGCATTAGAAATAGAATATGATTATATATATCATGTAAGATCAGAATAATTCTTATCATCGCGTGTCTCACTAAAGGTTCCTACGTTATTCCAATTCAATTAAAGAGGAAAGAAGAACGGCTTCATTTTTTTTTTTTAAATTTCCAATGCTGGTTTACTCTTTTGATGGTGCTTGTCTATTGGATGATGGTGAGTACTTCACTATTGAATTGGAAAAACTTAAAAATGATGTTTGGACCTCCGTTTTAGCACTTTTGCCGTTTGTCTTGGTCTTTCCGAAATTTTCCGACGAGTTTTTGAAAAATTTTGAGGAGAAAACCTAGATTCGAAAGTGAGCAGCGTATGAAAGAAGATGAAGTATCGAAACGTTTTTTTAAGAGTAGTTTCGTGGGTGTTTTCAATAAATTAGAAGGAAGGACAAAAAGGTCATTCGAAACCCTCTTTATATATTTTTTGCTAATTCTGGACACGCGATAAAATGTTATTGCGCGGTAGGTTTTTCATAAAACTTTTTCGTTTTTTGGGCATTTCATAAATTGTCCCAAATAAAAACAACCCTTCACCATTGTCAAATGGTTGTCCGAAAGAAAAGTGAACCAATTCTATGGGAGATTTTATATAATACACAAAAATGTCAATTCAAAAAGGTTCAAGTGGAACTCAAGAACCGTTGCCTATTGTTATGGGTTGATTGGTGAGGCTGCAAAGTACTGGACTTCAACATGATGTTCCGATAAACTTTCATTTGCTACTTTTGCTGATGGGCCTCTACGATACTCTCATTAAAGTTCTTAATTTCATCTCTAATTATTTTGAACTTTATATTATAATACTGTATCAGAAAAAAATTTAACTTTAATGTTGTTCGGCTGGGATCTGGGATTGCTTGATCCCATTCTTTCTTTAAGAAAAAAAAAAAAAAAAAATCAATCCTAACGATTAGGTTCACTCCCAAAGAGTGAATCCAACAAAATGACTGACGTATCTTGCCCCAATTACAGCTACACATAATCTTTCCATATATATATACATTCATCTTCTGGAAAAAATCTCATTGATTGTTTCATTCCTTCCATTATATAAATCCCGCTTAAACCTCACAAATAAAACCTTACCACTGAACAACACAATGATCAAATTGTAGCTAGGTAGGCTATTACCATCCTTTATGTATGTTGTCTTTGGTTTTAATCTATGCTCTCCTTCTTAATCTTCCATGTTGTTGTTGTTGTTTAATTTTGTCCCTTTTGTGTATTGTATATAATATATGATTGTATATATTGGGCTATCTAGTCATACATTGGACTTTGAATTGACATTTTTATTTGCCATCACATATAGAAGACCAATAGAAACACTCTAGATCAAAAGAGTGCTCGGGTTATTCTGAAACCATGTTAAAGATCGTGTTATTGCATCGTCGAAACAGTGCAAACTCTTGTGTTCTTGCCCATAGACCAACCCTCTCTCAAGGTTCTAAACGACGGTAGGCGGGTGCGCGGTGGAGAGAGTCCGCCTATCACCTATGCTGTCTAGGCACCGTCTAGGTACCGCCTAGACGGTCGACACATTTTGAACATTTTTTTACTATTTTAACATTTTTTGTGTATGCATAATATGCATATTTTAAGGGTGTTCTATGCATAACTAAGTTGTAGAACGAAGATTTATAAAATTTTAGTTTTGTAAAAGTGAACCAGAGACCATAATGCTTACACAACTTTTTTGGTCAAAATCTCTTGTTAGGTATTGCTTCGCCTAGGCCGTCTAACCTCCATCTATGCCGTCAACCTCCGTTGGCCGCCTACTGAAAAGCAGTGCAGAGAGAGACCGCCGACCGCCTAGGCCTAAGCGGACTATGCGGCCGTCATTTAGAACACTGCCCTCTCTCATAGATGACTCGAACTACGTCTCTCTGGTCCGGTTGGTTCCACGAAGGTCCTAGATCCCACGCCCCTTCTATAGGCCCCGGGCACAGTACCCCAATTTGAGAATTGGTATAATACCACAAACGGTCCGACACACTCAACGAATTTGTATCCCCATCATGACCGAATTTTCTACAAAAAGAACTTAAATGGGTGGTTGTTGTGTTGGTATCTATTCCTTAATCCCTTATCAAACGCCATGACCAACATTTAAGTAAGTAACTAGTCCCATTCGAATTTGTCAGCTTCATCGTGGCGTGAAGTGTGCGCAGAGAACCTAGCTCATTTCCAGGCCTCACTCGTACGTTCAATAGATATACACAAAGACTCGAGTTTGCAGCTATCAACGTCTGTACAGCCTTACGAAGGATGAAGACGACGACGACGACGAAGCAACGGTTGATCGGCCGAGTACCGAACGCGCAGAAGCTCCGCCTCGGCGTGCTCCTCGGATGCCTTCTCCTCCCCGCCGCTCTCCTCGCTCTCGCCAAATCCAATCCCCACCACCAATTGGCAATATGTAAGTCGTCATTTGATCATGCACGTTGATCGCTTGTTACTACGTACTTACGTATTGCTAATGGAGGTCTGATGATGATGATGCAGTGAGCCTGCAGTTTTCGATTCTCCCTACACGACTGTCGACGGTCGAGGAACGGAGCATCTCCAAGCAACCTGGTAAATTTCTTCTGCTGCTCTCTCTCTCTCTCTCTCTCTCTCTCTCTCCATTTAATTATTTCTTCCTGCTAAAAAATATTCTAATTGTTTTCCCAAACTAGTATATATATGTATGTTAATTTACTGGACTTAATGATTTTCTTTTGATGAATATCTTTCCGATACATTCTTGAAAAGTTTGAGCAATATTAGACTTGCATATAACTACTGTTATATTGATATTTTGATGAACAAAGTTCTTCATGCGCACTATTAACTATATGCATACTTCTCTGGAAAACTAGAATATTAGTAGACTTGCAGAAGCTTTTAAGTACTTAACTTCAAAGAATTTATATTTTCATACGCTGTTATTGCATACCACTGCCAAGTGCTTCACTAATTAAAGACAAATTTTACGTGTAACTATGCACGATACCAAATCATGAATATGCTAGCAATTTCATAAGTTTTTTTTATATAGTTTTTTAATTCTGCTGCAGTATATGAAACAAAACAAAAAATCCTTAATTCCGAATCAAGATTTATTTTTTTTAATTTTTTTTCAAGGTCTAAGCTCATACCCAACTGGACTTCTGTACCAATAACGTTCACCAGTCCCAACCGTTAAACCATCCCATGAATCAAGATGATTTTCAAAGAAGAAAAGAAAAATCATAAAGAATATACATATATTCCTATTCTGTTGTTAGGTTTACAAGTAAGGAATGACTTAGTAATGGAATATTTCTTACTCCTTGCCTTGGTCAATGTATAATCCAGCTGTCTGAAATTAAGCCATTCCTTTCTTTCAGCTTTTCCCCAAAGTGGCTATGCTAATTCTATGCTAATTATTATATTCCACTTTCTCATGTAGTGGGGGAATCAAACCCTTCATTTCACCAGTATATATATATATATATACATATATATATATATATATATATATATATATGGAGGCGGATCGGAAGCCCCGCCCGCGGAGCCCCGCCGAAGCCCCCGCCCCCCTTAACCGTTGGATCGCGCGGGCTCACGCGGGCCCCGCGCGATCCGATGGTGCAGGAGGGGGGCGGGGCTTCGACGGGGCTCCGCGGGCGGGACCTTTGATCCGCTTCCTATATATATATATATATATATATATATATATATATATATATAGGGAGCGGATCAAAAGCCCCCCTTAGAAAACTCCCTCACTCTTTGATCTTAATATTAATGTTAATGTTAATATTAATATTAATATTAATGTTAATATTAATGTTAATATTAATGTTAATGTTAATTTTTATTTTTATTTTTATATTAATGTTAATATTAATGTTAATGTTAATATTAATTTTAATCTTAAGTTTAATGTTAATTTTAGTATTTAATGTTAATATTAACATTAATATTAACATTAACATTAATATTAACATTAATATTAAGATTAAAGAGTGAGGGAATTTTTAGGGGGTTTTCTAAGGGGGGCTTTTGATCCGCTTCCATATATATATATATATATATATATATATATATATATATATATATATATATATATATATATATATATATAAGGAAGGATCAAGATCCCACATTTTTTGTATCCCCAAGCATCCCCCTATTTATACTGTTGGATGGTGATTTAAGTCATCTAATCTTAACCGTTGATTTACCAATGGTTAAGATTAGATGACTTAAAACACATCCAACGGATGTGAACATGAGGATATATATATATATATATATATATATATATATATATAAAACCCTCTAGCCTAGTAGTAGTGGTGAGACATGCGGCCCGAGTGGTCAGGAGATCAATTTCCGGTGGGAACGTTCGCCACAATTACCTTCTTTCAAAAATAAAAAAATAAATTTTATATATATATATATATATATATATATATATATATATAGTTTGTTATTGGTCCCATAACGATGTTGATAGACCACCTAAGTGCACGATATATATACAGATATGCCCTGCTTTCAAAAAAGAACGAAGGAGAACAAAAAGGCATAGATATGTTAGACTTGTGGTTATGGTTCTCCTACTCAACATTTTCCACTTCTTCGCACCAATGGTTTTTTTTTTTCTAGATGGTGTTCTTGCTTAAATAGGTTATTTACTTCATAACCTTTAAAATAACCTGTTTCAAATTCATGGTTGCATTTGGTTTTTGCTAGACGTCTTGAGAAATGACGTACAATTTTATTATTTTTGAAAAAGTTAATATGTTTGATTTATTTTCCTGAAGAAATAGTTGTGATGTTTTGTACAGTTCTATTCAAGTACTAAACTAGAAAACCGATCACGATAAATTGTGTAAACTATTCATATATTTTACACTTATTATAAAAAATACTTCTATTTTGAAACTAATTACATGGACCACCCCTATAATTTATAAAAGAGAGAATTATTTTCGGAACATGAGTAGTCTATGGAATACTCATGAAATATAGGAGAGTCAGTTTATTTATTTCTGGAAGTATATATGGTATACAAAATCATGAGCTGTATAGATACTGTTCGTATGTATATATAAAGCAACATATAATTTTTGAGTAATTCCATAATTTAAGGAGATTTCTACAGTTCACATGGTCTTTTGAAAATCAGATTGACCCAATCCATACTTTTAACAAGTTGAGAAACCATTGACTATTGACTTAATAATCCTAATTTTGCAACCAGATTAAGACTAAAGCCAACAAGTTGTAGAAAGAAGAAAAAAAATTGTCAGCATCAACCAAGCTGTCCTTTAAGAAAATTGAACGTTACTCGGCATCCACTTGATCACAAAATCCAAGCTATAATTGAGAGGATGTGGATTCACATAAATCCAATGCGACCCAGCCTTAAATAAATAATATTGTTTCAAGGTATATATATATATATATATATATATATATATATATATATATATATATATATATATATATATATATATAAAGCTGGGTTTTTTTTTTCTTTCTTTTTGAGATAAAAGCTAGCTTTATAATACTAAGGGAAACTGATTAAGAATCAATACATCAGGTAGTTCAGGCCGCCTAAATGGAATTGGTATAAAACATGTGCAGAATTGTGCAGTCTAAGCATGCAAACACATTCCATTCAATATATTACTTCCATGCATTTTCCGGAAATCTTTTTATTTTTTAATAAATGGTGTAGGATTTACAAACGGTTTAGACGACTTAATTTTGAGCCGCTTCCAAGTCTCATTACAAGAGTATATATATATAGCCAAGGACCTAAACGAATGCAGTATGGTGCAATGCAAGTACAGTACAGGTGCGATGTAAGTAAGGTACAGATGTGGGCCTTTGGGCCAGAACCAGAAGTGGTTTCATGTGTGGATTCATGTGCTCTTAAACATTTTCGAATATTTCCAAAATTACAGTAGCTGGACCGTGTCTTTTTTGTCAACTAATGTCGTGTTGTACTCCTAATGCAGGTGCCAATCTAACAAGTTTGTCCCTTCCCATGAAGGCAATACAGGAGCAAACTGACTCGGTTGCTAATCAAACAACTCTATCCCTTCCACTGAAGGGGACAAAGGAGTCGTCGACCGACTCGGTTGCCAATCTAGCAAGTCCATCCCTTCCACCGAAGGGATCACAGGAGCATAGTGACTCGGTCGCAAGTGAGCGCAAATTAAATTATACTCGGTTGCTTATTTCATATGAAATCAGTGCATCGATCACTTTAAAGCAAGATAGATAGCTAACCTGACATCCTCCTATGCAGTAGATACACAAGTAGTGAACTCGTCCACTCCATCCCAAGAACAGCCCCTTGCTTTGAAGCTGAAAGAGAACAACATAACCTTTGGTGAGTAGAAGTATCAACTAGTGGCAAATAATTCGTTATGAGCAAATATATTACATACTCTTTCTACATAATCAACCTAGTGAACAAAATTTTTGGTTGAATATACGCAGATGAAACAAATGCAAGCCTGACCCAAGCTATATATGGGAAACAAGCGCCAAGTCGAACAAGTGAACAAGTCTATCAAGTCTCAGGTGAGAAACAAGAGAAAAATCAAGATTTCGACTGTCATAAATATGTTTTTGTTTGGTGCAACTAAATCGTAAGATATAAAGTAATGGTTTAAAGTATCGGCCGATACCGATACGGTTTGACATATCCCGATCCGATACCGATCGATATCCAATACCGACATTGGAGGTCTCTTTTTCAGTCAATTCGGAGAAAAAAAAACGAAAAAGACAAATCAGTAAGGGTTTAAAGCATAATAAGGTTGTAAAAGCACGTAAAAGAAGAAAATCAATCTATTGTATGTAAACCAATCAGTAAGAGTGACTTTCATTTAATTTCAAAACTACTAAGATATTACACTGAAAATACTTAAAATTATACCTAAATGTATAAAATATATGTTTTTAAATATAAATAATTTATTAATAATTATTTGTTTTCCGATACTCCGGTCCGAAACCGCCGATACTACCGATATCGCCGATAACAGTACTCATAGAAATAGTCCGACACCGATTCCGATACGGTGAACCTTGAACTTATATACATGTTCTAGATTCTTAATGCTCTACTGAAATTTCAGGCAACAGTACAGTACCGGAGAGCAAGCTGATCTGCGACCGGTCGGAACCAAGATCAGACACATGCTCCATGCTCGGCGACGTCAGGGTTCTCGGCAAATCCTCCACTATACTCCTGGCGTCTCCGTCTCCTTGGGAGAACTCGACGTTGGAGATTAGACCCTATGCTCGGAAATGGGAGACGGCCGTCATGGAAACGATCAAGAAAATCTCCCTGAAGCCGGCACCCGACGCCGAACACGTCCCCGCTTGCTCCGTGAACCACAGCGTCCCTGCCGTCGTCTTCTCCACCGGCGGATTCCTCGGCAACGTCTTCCACGACTTCACCGACGTGCTGGTCCCCCTCTTCGCCACCTCCCATCGGTACCGAGGAGAAGTCCAGTTCCTCGCGACCGACTTCAACGCCGGGTGGATCGACAGGTACCGGCACATTCTGAAGCGGCTCTCCCGCTACCGAATCATCAACATGGACGCCGACGACCAAGTGCGCTGCTTCCCCGAAGCCCGTGTCGGCCTCGAGAGCCACAAAGTGTTCGGGATCGACCCATCCAGGACTCCGAACGGCTACTCCATGCTCGATTTCAAACAGATGCTGAGAGATGCCTACTCCCTGAACAAAGTGTCGACGAAGAAGATTGTGAAGCAGTCGAAGAAGAAGCCGAGGCTACTGATGATACTGCGAAAGGGTTCGAGGTCGCTCACGAATGCGAAAGCGGTCATCAGGATGGCGCGAGCTGCAGGCTACAAAGTGGTCGCTGCTGCGCCGGAGGACATGAGGGACCTCTCTCGGTTCGCACGGATCGTGAACTCGTGCGACGTGATGGTGGGCGTGCACGGTGCAGGACTGGCCAACATGGTCTTCCTCCCGACAAACGCGTCGGTAGTACAGATAATTCCCTGGGGCGGCCTGAAATGGGCTTGCAGACACGACTTCGGAGAGCCGGCACCGGAGATGGGACTGAACTATGTGGAGTATGAGATCAAGGAGGAAGAGAGCTCACTGATAGAAGAGTATCCCAGGGATCATGCAGTGTTTACCGACCCAGAATCGATTCAGAAGCAGGGGTGGAACATGCTTTGGTCTATATTTCTCAACAAGCAGAAGGTGAGGCTTGATGTTGGTAGATTTAGAGAGGTTTTGCTGGAAATCTATCAGACTCTCAAACAATAGACCATTTGGAGGCACCATTTTGTACAGGAAGTGAGGATCATTGAATCATAATGTAGCAAAATTGGAACCTTGATGTTATCACATCAAGCAGAACAAATTATGGGTAGATATGATAGTGTACAACAAAGAAATAATTGTGCATTGACCATTTCTGTATTTATCAGATAATGGAAAGAATATTTTGTTGATGTATGATGTAAACAGTAGTAACAACACTAAAAAATATATAACATCTTCTATAAGAAAACAAATCACTATATTCATCAGCAATGACCATAATTGCGCCAGTTCTGAAACAGAACCATAAAGGAAACATTCAAGATCCTCCCAGACGAGTTCTTTTCCTTGCAAATGTTTTTCCCATCAAATATTTTTGACAACGTTCTCATATAGAGAGCCAATTTAAAGGCTTCATCCTCGGTGCAGACTATGATGACTTAGTAAACCTGGCATCTTTCAAGTGTCGTTTTTGGCCTGAAGACAATCAACAGTAACATGTTGAACATGAAGAAGATGCAAAAATAATGGAAACACGAAGATATTGTGAATTGGATCTTTAATGTCGACAAAAACAATGGATTTTCTAGCCGGCATATCGTTTAGGCTTTGTTTTAGGAGTTGGTATACCTTGTGTAATTTATTTTTTGTTTTTCAGGAGTTAATCTACTTGTATTTGGGTCTTTCTTTGATTAATCATCATTAGTGGGAAGCGGGGAACTTTCCCACCATCTCTCTCCAAAAAAAAAATCTTAATTTTTCAACTTGGGTCCAAGTGTTGTAACATTTAAAAATACAAAATGTGCATGAACATTCAAAAAAACTAGTCAAGCCAAAGTTTTCAGGACATATCCTTCTGAGCTTTAAGGCCAATTGTTAAACCTTGAATAAATACTGTTGAGAAGTATAGCTTATGCTTTCATATTGGAAGAAAAATGTGCAACAATATTTTGTGAGTGCTCACTTTATAGCTTACGTTTTTCCTATTTGGAAAAAATGGCCAAGGTTCAGCTAAGGGAAGAAGTTGGTTTAGGGCCAACAGATATTTAGGACTAACAAATAGGGTATCAAATTTTCTTTTTATCTACTTTAAAATATTAATAATCACAATAAGCATTAGATATTTAGATGGTACAGAAAAATCATAATCACGGATGAAGACGGTAATTAAATTCTAAAAAGAATAAAGGACAAACATATAGTTAATTAATTTTTTTTAAAGGTTTAAACTTTAGATTCAATATATAAGGTAGGGAACCCCTTTTAAATAAAGCACATCAATTTTTGTATCATGCTTGGATGTATTGACTGAAAAATAAGGTTTTCAACTTACTTAACCTAAAGATTTATATATCTTCAGTGTGTGGAAGTGCCAGTTGTCCAAGAGTTGTACATAAAATGCTCTTATTTTTTTGGGAAATATGCAACTATATAAATAATTAAGGAATGAAGGAAAATTCAAAGAATGTGATACCAAAGTATGACTGTAAAACATAGCACATAAGTAAAATCAAAGTACTGCAAGTTTCATCATCTTATAACAAAAATTGAAACGAGCTAAACTTCAAAGCTTGATATCTTAGTCAGCTCTTTCTAAAGAGGTCAATTGTTTTTACAGATGTGATGTTTTATGTAATCTATCATGTAAAATCTGGAGCAATTTTTCAACATAAAACTGCAAAATGTACATTATGATAGGTAAACATCTTATGGAATCCTATAAGACAAGTGTGTGTGTGTGTGTGTGTGTGTGTGTCGTAAAAAAGGTAATTTTATAAATTGAATAAGGTGTACAGCATACAAGACGATCACTCCGCTACAGTGCCCGTCTCCAGTTTATGGAGGGGCCATAATGGCAACATCATTTTCTATATTATGTAGGATCCCAATAGGAGTCGTTCTCAGCCCTTAAAAAAGTCCGTCTATTACATTCCCTCCACGTGTGCCAGACCACAGTCAGAAGCGAAATACGAACTCTTTTGTACTTTAGAGATCCCTACGTGCTTTGTAACTTAAGTTCAAGGATATCCATTCTCTCTCTCGAATGGTTTGTCACTATTCCTAGCTTCTTCCTAAGATGTTGCCAAATATTCCATGTCAGAGGACAGTGGAAGAAAATATGATCTCGGCTCTCCATCACCCTACCACACAGAACACATGACAAGTCTTCTAGCTGGATACCCAAGTTAGCTAGTCTGTCCTTGGTCAGTAAATGGTTCTGAACCATCCTATACATGCAAAGTTTGACCGCGTCGTCTTTAACCCATACAAATTCTGCCCAATCTACTGAGGGATGTCTTGTTCGGATCTGCTCCATGGCTATCCTGAATACAAAGGCGTTCTTCGGCATACCCTCCCATAACCAACAGTCCTCCCTTTCCTCATTGTCTATGCGAATATCTTCAATGTCTGTCGTATGGAACTGTCCAATTTGACGGCCACTAGAATTCCACTGTCTGGTTTGAACGAGGCAACTAGCATTTTCCGTGCTCCCCATAATCTCGTGCATAGGTCATCCCTCTCTCTCAACTAAACTGTTGTGCTTAATACAGAGTACAACCACAGAATAGTTTTCTCTCCCTCAAATATGACCCTGACTCATCTCTGTTTTTACCCACATCCTTCCAGGTCGCCTTGAAGATAACTGAGTAGTTATTGTCAATCCTCTTCGTCCAGAAGTTACCATAACCAGGTATCTACCCCTTATCCAATCCGCCCACAGGTGCTTGCTTACTAAGCGTCAAAACAGCTTACAGTTGGCTGTGTCGCCCAAAACCCGAAGGGAACGAAGCCCCCCTCCACCTTCCTCTCTGGTGCGGCACAGCTCCTTCCAGCTAATAGTATGACCCACCCCCCCCCCCCCCCTCCGACAGACAAAATCTGTGCACCTTCACTCGATTTTCTTTAGGGTGCTGATAGGGATTAACGCTGCCTATAACCAGTACATGGCGATGGCCAAAATCACAGATCTAACCAACTCATACGTCATTCGAAACACAGAAGCTGAACTTGCCACCCTTCCAGCCTAGCCTGAGTTATATCAACCAATCCTATGCAATATGAATCACTAGCCTAGTTAATAGACAATGGAAGAACAAGAGATCGCACCGGGAGCTGTCATTCTTCATTGTTAAGCAAGGTCCGCCACATCTCCTTTCGCTGACAACTTCTATTAAAGTATACCCTGCTCGTCTCTTAAAGCTCGAATACTTTGTTCTGACGGTTCCACAAACACAAGCAAGTCTTCATCATATATAAGATAGGAGACCATCGACTTAATTCTCTTGAATAGAGGGATAATATGCCCATCATAGGTGGCTTCATCCATAAGTACGTGAAGTACTACATAACAATCGCAAACAAATACGAAAAAGTGGGCCATCCTGTCTCAATCGGTGATTGCTAGAGAAATGCCCATGGGGGTTAGCATTTGATCAAAATTGAAAATGACAGAGTAGAGATGTGTTCCCGTATTCTATCTACCCACCAAAAGTTGAAGCCTATACAAAGCGTAATATAACACATGAATTTTCTATTCACCATATCGTACACTTTGCGCAAGTCCAGTTTGAGACAAGTTTTCTACCTCCTTGCTTGTTGAAGTTCCGAACCAATTCATGCGTAGGTAAGTAGTTTTCTGGTATTGACCGCCCATTCACAAGTCTAGTTGGGAGATATCAGCTCCTTCATAATTTCTTACATCTTGTACCACATAAGATGAATGATTAGGACGAAAATCTCGTAGATCACTAGCTCCTTCCACTTTAGAAATTAACGAGATAAAGGTATGATTTAACTCCTTCAGAATGTACCGAGTTTGGAAAAAGTCTTGGACCATCTCGAAAATTTCTAGCTTCAGGTCAACCTGGTACCCGAACCCGTCTGGACCCGACGCTTTGTTTGGGTCCGCCTTCCAAATGATACTTTCTATGTTGTCGCAGAATGATGTTGCCGGGGCCAATCCTATGATGGGGCCTAGGAAAAAATCTAAAATTTGGACCCTTTTTCTCCTATAAATAAATTTTTTTTAGCATTTTTACAAGCAAAATCATCAATTAAGCTATCAAAATCATCAATCAAGCTATCATATTTTTTTCTAGGTTGGAGCAGTAGTTTTTTTTCAAATTGGTTATTTTTTTTAAATTTTATGATATACCTAGTCTATTTTAAAATTATGGAACCTTCTAAAATTGGGGGCCCGGGACGATCGCCTACCTCGTCCATGCCCTGGGCCGGCCCTGGATATTGCCCTTCTCCATCACCACCGTCTTGCAAACTATGTTTGGAAACTCAAAACACATAGTCACCTTGATTATAGAGCGACTAATAGAATCTTATCGTCTCCTCCTATATCTCTTTGTTCATCGTGGCAACTCTCCCATCTTGATTAATAAGCTCGTGAATGTTGTCGCTCCTCAATCATGGCATGAAAGAATTTGGAACATCTATCTCCTTCATTCAACCAACATCATTTCGTTCTTTGAAGTAGTTGGACTTCGTCATAAAACTTCTCAATTCGAACAGTTTCCTGTAAGACCACCTCGTCTGCAGCCACCTCCCCCCATCTTCTAGACTCGTCTGGAGTCTCTCATGCACCTTCCAAAGCCTTTCCTCAAGTGCAACCAGATTTGACTTAGGCCGGGACATGTTCTACCTTTTAAGCTCTTGTTTTATGGCTTTGAGTTTCATAACAAGCTTAAATTGAAGGTTACCAGATTAATGGATTTGCAATCCTCGCTCTAGTGCATCCGCGAATCCCTCCACTCCAAACCAAGCATTATTATATCGAAAGGATGGCTTTATCAGCTTCAATTCCCAGACGGAATGATCGCTCGTCAATGCAGTCAATCCTTCAGCTCGCGTGTGCGGGAGCGTTTCAATCCACCACCCATTACAGAGTGCTCGGTCAAGCTAACAGTAGATCCTTCTTTCGACAGGTCGATCGCTCCAAGTCCAACAATAACCCATTTTAGCCTACATGCCAACCCTGAGCTAAGTAACCATCTTTGGAAGTCAACCAAGACCATATGAGACACTCGTCATCCGCCTCTCTTTTGGTAAGGTTGTAGAATAGCATTGAAATCTCTTACTAAGGTCATCGGTCAGTGATTATCCATTACCAAACTCTTATTTAATATCTCTCTTCCACTGCCTACTCCGGTCATTATCACCATAAACCGCTCCTACGATTAGTTGTGTTCCTCCTTTATTGATAAATTTGATAACCATTAGTTGCTCCGAGCGATGCATAACATGTCCTAACCAAACCCTATTGTCCCACATGGTCCATATCCTAGCCATCGTGCACAAGTAAAGATTATGCTTCGACTCCCAATAACTCAACGTTCTTCTTTGAATTTTCATAGGATTCTTGATTTTCGATTAAGGAAACTATAGTGCACTTGAATTCCTTTATACACTCCCTGATCTCATGCCATCTTCATATCAAGTTCATATCAAGTTCGACACGCGAACGTTCCACGTGAGACATTTAAACCTTGTAGTTGATCCCCTTGTTGACTCTAGGACTCTCCCTTAGGATTTGGGCTGGTCCTTCCAGACATAAGCCTCCTACTTTTGTTTTTTCACGTTTATCCATATTTGTGAGCTTAGCTTCCATGTTCATCACCCATTGTGGGTTCTGTTTGGCTAGGCCCTCTCCTCTTAAGCTCGTGACTATGATTGTTGCCGGTGTTGGAGATGTCCCCTAGCAGGGCCTTCTAAATATTGCCTCTGACAATAGCTTTTTTTAGCCCGAGATTGTTCCTCATCTATCTCCATCTCATTATGTCGATGTCAATGGGTCTCCCCTTGACCTCCCATAGTAAATTGTTGCCTACTTGTCTCAACTACCGTTATTGAATTTAATGGTCAGTCATAAGGAACTAAAGCATGCCACTCTTCCCCCTCTACTATCATCTCTTGTTTATTCACTATAATATATTTTTTTCATGTCTCTATCGTCGCATTCAGGACCTCACTACTTTTTGGACCTGCCCTCTTATCCAACCTAGTCGTTTGCCCTTGTTCAGTTCGGGCCTGATCTGATGTCTCCTTATTGATTGTGCAGAAGTCCTGTCCACTTCATCCCATGAGGAGAGTCACCCTCTCCTTCCTTGTAGCCATGGTCCTCTCCGTCCCTGACCCCTTCAGTGGGTTGATCATTACCTTCTTCCTCCATTCTTCCCTCTATGTATTGAGTCTGCACATGACCAAAATATTGGCATTTACTACATGACGGTAGAACTCATTCATAATCAACCACTTGCTCAATAGATTCTCCACTCAGCAGCTCAAGATTTATGTTTCTTAGTAGAGGGTTCGAGCCTTTATTTCCACAAATATTCGGACATACTCAGTTTATGCCTTCTAAATGTAGGAGCATTAGTGCGGATGGGGGTGTCCACAATGCTAACAAGCTATGGACGGAGAACTCCAGAATTGGAGAGAGACACATGGGAGCCTAATCCAGATTGGTACAGTCATGAGACTCTCTCTCTCTCTCTCTCTCTCTCTCTCTCACAAAGTTGGTGGACATTTCACTTCCGTAGCACCACCAATCTATCGTCAAAAGTCCACGATCCATTTTATAGAATCTTCTCCATACTAAATCGTATGAAGTAAATAAAACTCATTCCCCCTCAAGAAGTTCTACATATCTCCTTTTGGACACTATTCCCTTAACGTGAAGGCTCGAAGTTGTCCGAAGCACCCCCATCACATATAACACCATTGTGTTTTTCTAGTATTTCTTTATTTCTGCGAGGTCATAACTCGTTATTTCCGACCATTTTAGCTCTATTAACTAGCTTGGGTTCCATGTAACGTACTTCAAGCTCTAACCGTCGTCTAAGCCCCTAGTGACATTGGTTTTACTATAGTAAGGGAGAAGAGGAGTGGGCGTGAGTTCAAATTCCTCAGTCTAGGCTTAATTAAATAGGAGAGGGTCTTGGTGCTAGTAGCCCAGGATAGGGACGGAAAGTCGTTAATAACTGGTTTTATATAATTTGAACTCACGCCTAGACCTGTCAAGTGGGCCGGGCTGGCCCAGCCCGGCACGAGCCCGGCCCAAAATATTGGCCCATGTGCCGGCCCGGCCCGTTTAATCGTGGGCCCGGGATAGCCCGGCCCAGTATACTGGGTTGTGCTGGGTCATATATATTGGCCCATAAGACCGGCCCGAAGCCAAGGCCCGGCCCGGCACAGCCCGAAGCCCAGGCTCGGCCCAGCCCGATCCGAGGACCGTTCATTTGGTATAGGTTGTGCTTTGAATGTATCTCAAAAAAACAATGGTTAGCAACATTTAGGATACATTCAAAGCCATACGGCTTAAAGTCCGGACATATGGTTGCTGTTAACTAATTTTTTTTGTGGTTGCTAATGTTACTAACAAGGTTGATGGTGTATTGGTGGTAAATAGTTGTTGATGGTTGTTGATGGTTGTTGTTAGTATTCAGTAATGTTACTAACATTGTTGATGGTTGCTGTTAGTATTCAGTAATGAAGGCTTAGAGTCCGGACATTGTTGATAACTTAGCCCGACCATAAGCAATGCTAACCAACTGGTACGTACGTGTTAGTTTCATTTTTCTGTATGATGGCCCGAGTCCAACCCGGCCCGGCCCGGCCCGAACCGGAGCCTACCTTGCAGTGGGTCATGTGTCGGGCTGGGCTCAACTTTTTACCCTTAGGCCCGGCCCGGCCCACTATATTACATGGGCTTGTGAGGCCCGACCCACTTGACAGCTCTACTCACGCACACTCCCCCCTCCCTTACTAATGTTACCACTAGACCACCCCCTTGGTGGATATGTTTGGGCAGATGTATGAGTATCAATATATGTGAGTTGTAAGTTAATAAATTAAAGTATATCATGATCCTTTCAAAATAAAGTTTTCTTAGCCAGAAGAAAAAATTGTGGGAAGAAACGTGAATACTTTATTTAATCATGCAGAAATAAAAGAGAGGATGTTATTATCTACAAAATTACAAAAACAAGCATAGAAGTATTTCATATTTATACACTTCCTATATGATATAGAAGACATTTAACATCCTAAATTCCGGGATAGACATATTTTGGAATTACAAGTAAACTAGTGAGAACATAATATATTTTAGGGTTCACAATCGCAGGCATAATGGCTTCTAAAATATATGGACACAGTTTACAAAACAACAAAGAGCTAATAATAAATGTGTGCATGTATGGTAGATGAGTTAATCTGCATATCATACTTGTGTGTAAAGTTAACAATTGTCCCAAGGGTTTTGATTTATAAATCAAACAAGCTTTTGATGATTAAAAGTTTGATAAGACAGTTAATTACAAGTTCTCATCAGCCATCAGGTGAAGAAAAATACACTAGAACCTCGATAATTTAATAGTCGATAATTAATAACATCGGTTGGCTGTTCTGACTTGGGGATAATGTGCTAAGTTAATAAGTCACTAAATTTATAAGATAATACATCATAAAAAATTCATATGGTTCCCACGTAATATATAAATTAATAATTTCCTGATATTAGTGCTTATGATTCAACTTCGGCTGTAAGGCCTTCCTAAAATATGACTCAATTATTGTTTGTTTCTTCTTGAAATTGATGTCACATTAGATTTCATATTTAACTTTTCTTAACATGTTAAGAAGTTCATACTATAGCAAAAAATTATTCAATGTCATTACCGCTTTAAGAGCTTATTTTCACAAAAGAGCCCCATAGTAGAACCATCATCTTCAACTTCATCATCTATGATCATTTCTCATGACGCTCAATTATCTACTCGTTAGTCAATATCTCTGAAGTTGTGTCATTTTCTCCGAGGTAGTTCAAGAGATCCTCGTCATCCATTCCATTATAATAATTCAACCATTTAATTACATTGTGCGGTTCTTGAATGCTAACGGTTCATCCAAATTCTCTGAAGCCATGATATCCGCGGACAGAATTTTACAATGTCGAAAGCAATTTTCAATTGTATTTGCCTGAACATCTATTTAAAATGAAAAAATGTAGTACATTGAACAATGTACAATCTATTGTTTGAAAAAAATAAGTAGATTTATGAATTTTACATGGTTAAACAAATATATATAATTATTAGTTCGTAAAACGAGAAACTAAATACAGCTTACAGTGCAACATTTAAGAAAATAAAGAATACTATGATAAACTAATAAGTTATTAATTGATCAATAAATTAATAAATTATCAATTTATTGATTATTTAATATTCGCTAAATTAATATATTTATTTTTGTCCTAAGGCTATTAATTTATAGAGGTTTAACTATATATATCATGATGGAAGAAGGGGAAAAAATTCCACATAGATATTAACAATCTCTAAAAGATTTATTTAAAGGATCTATAGTTGTTATTTTTGTATGATGAATTTATTGCACTATTATGAATGAAATTTGACTGAGATCTCTTTTGATCCCATCCTTTTTCCCCGAAAAGAAAGATATTTGCATGAATGACTATTCCACTAAAGTAGTAATATAATTATACCGGTCATTCATCACCATGTTGCTGCTGCAGTGACAGCAGAGTTGTGAACTCTGCCTCCAGCCTTCGTTGTCTGAAGAAACAGGTACACAAGAATGTAAAAAAGAAGTAAATTGAAGAGGTTCTAAACTAAGTAAAAGGAGCAATTGAGTTGAATTAACTGAGGAGAAACTTCTTTTTTCTTGAGAAAGGAGCCCCAGAGTTAACCATGTAGTTAGTTTAGGGTATCATCTTTTCAAACTAATAAAAAAGTTCATGTTATATCATTCAAAATCTAAGCATACATGGATATAGGTAATTATTCAGAGAGAACCCAAGGTTTCTTATCATCTATGTTATAACCATAAATAAATAACCTATTAAATACAGTTCTGAATGCCTGTTTTTCTCCAAATCTTTATAGAGCGTAAGAAAATTTGTATTTTGCAAAAAGGTTAATTAAGACCACTATGGCTAGAATGGTCAAAACTTTCTCAAATGTTCAACATGTGTCACCAGATTGCAATATAGAGTAGTAACTAGAGACCTCTAATGGCTATGCAAATAATAACAAGAACTCCTAGGTGGCTCACGCTCCTGACCAGAATCGAAAAGAGGGAGCTCTATAACACTATTTGGAGAGAGATCGACCCAGATTTGTGCTGAACGAGAAAAGAGTGATGTACAATCCGCAAAGTATAGTTTCTTCCGGAGGTACAAACTGGTAGAATAAAAATACTCAAGCATAGTTATCCGTGACTAGAGACCATGTTCCATGATGTTACAAAGCAGATAATGTACAAAAACATTCTCTTTTGCAACCAATAGTGTGACTCTTTGAGCAACTACTACAAGTATAACAAAGTGCAGGAGTGCAAGTTCCTGCCATACCAAGTTATAAAAATGAGATTTTGCATATAAGAGTATACATTACGAATCTTAAGCATCTACACTTCAGCTATGGATTAGTAATTCATCCCATTGCGATAAACCAAAAGTGTCAAGTCCTAAGCATTAATAAGGAAACATTAACGTCCTGGCAAGAAGCAGAAGACAATTGGACTCACTTCTTTATCCCAATCAGTGCGCAGGATCATGGCAAGAAGCACAAACACTTGGACAGTTAGTGCACATATGATGCCCATCCAAAGTCCCTGGTTATATCATTGCCAAGCAAGCAGAACATTAATTTCCTTTTCTTCGAAAGCCAAAGCATCAACTTTGGAGAACAAGTATCCTTCCATACCTAACATGAGGAGAAGAATTGAACTGACCTTGCCACCACCATGCAGGACAAAAGCAAAGAGAATAGAAGAAGGAAAACCAACAATATAATAAGCTCCGAGATTTATATATGAACAGGTCTTCTGCCAACCAAGTCCCCTAGCAGCACCTAAAGAGTCAAGACACTTAGAACTCAATGATCTTCAAATAAACACAGTTGAGAACATCCTGCGGGAACTACTTTGTGCTAATCCTGTCCAATCATCTTTCTAGTAAATTAAAAGCAACCCTTATGTTCACCCTACACGTTATCCATATTGCTGTTTACTGATATTATGGTCTCTAGTCCAATTTAAACTTGTTATTCATGACAATGCATGATAGCTTAACATATAGATCAGTCTATTGTACATAAAAATAGTTGACATACATCATACTACACGAGCAAAGATAAACAAGAAGGTCCACAACACGTACAAATTACAATTAGCTTCAAGCAACTACTCTGGAAATACAAACAACATTGACTACTTGGGGGGGGAAACATATGCTAGGGAGTGAAATTTAAAATCCCGAGAAAGTTCCTGTCATTTCTGGCATGGACTGATTATTGAACTACCATAGGCCTAAATTTAGGGACCACTAGTCCATATTTTCAACATATATCCATCACAAGATTCACATCTGAACGAAAACTGTACAATGAATGGAATAAGAGTGAAAGTTAAATAATAGAGAAATATAATATGACAAATCAAAATTATAGAACAAAGACGCACAACAAAGCCTTTACCCAAATTTCTAGGGTCGGCTTTTTGAATCATGTCCTTCCATTCTTTTCTGTTAAGGGCCATGTTTTAGCGCTAACAAGGTCTATATCCTTCTTTAACACTTCAAATCATGTTAGTTTAGGTCTACCTCTAATCCTAGCGGCTCCATTAACTACTATATTACTATTCTTCCTTACGGGAGCATCTATTGGTCTGCATTGCTCATGTCCAAACCACCTAAACCAATTTCCTCTCATTTTGTCCTCAATTGGTGCCGCATTTAACTTCCGTCAAATACACTCATTTCTTATCATATCTTTTAATGTATTTCCACTCATTTATCTTAGCATTCTTATTTCGGCGACATGTTGTTTCTTACTTGTCCAACACTCTAATCCATAAATCATGGCCGGTCTTATAGTAGTCCTATAGAATTTTTCTTTCAACTTCAAATATATCTTGAGATCACACAATACTCCAGAAGCACTCATGTATTTCAACCATCATGTTTTAATTCAATGCATGACATCCTTCAATGATGAATGATTAATCTTAAATATCAAAAACCATCACTCTTAGATATCTCTTGTCCATCTATATGGACTCTCCCCTCATTTTTTTACTTCGGGTTAAGATTACATTTCATATGCTCTGTCTCCGTTCTACTAAACATAAATTCTTTAGATTTTAAAGTATCTTTCCGGACTTCTTTTTTAGCATCTAATCCTTCTCTTGTCTTATCAACCAACACAATATCAGCAAATATCATATACCACGGAACCTCCTCCTAGATATGCCTAATAATTTTATTCACGCAAAAAAGTAAGTACTCAATGTTGATCTTTGATGTAAGCCAATGACAATAGGAAACGGGTTCATATCTCCTCCAATAGTGCAAGGTCGTCGTAAATCTACCATAAATATTTTTTCTTTGTCTCCCTAAATCTTTACATTAATCTTCTTAGTAAGTAAATGACTTCCATAGTAGATCTTTCCAACATAAAACCAAACCGATTTTCTGAAACTTCTAGTCTTTTTTCTTAATCTTTGCTCAATCACTCTTTTCCACAGTTTAACGATACGACTCATAAGCTTAATTCCTCAATGGTTGTTACAACTTGTATATTTCCTTTGTTCTTATATATAGGTACTATAACACCGCTTCGTATGACATCTTCTTAATCCTTAGAATTTTGTTGAATAATTCAGTAAGTCACATCACTCATTTCTCCCGTAAACATTTCCAAACCTCAATACGAATATCATCAAATCCTACATTTTCCATTTTCTTTAATACAACATTTCTAATTTTACGACAATAGCAATATAACTTATTGTGAGCTAACTCTAAATCTAGACTAAGCTTCTCTAGGGTGCTCTTATTAAATAGTTTGTGAAAATAACCGCTCCACTTCTCCTTAATTATTTTCTCTTACTAATACCTTTTGGTCCACATGAACAAAGATGACTTAAAATTACAGAACAAAGATGCTCGCAAGAAAATATATGACCCACATGAAATATGGGCAAGAAAATATATGACCCACATGAAATATGGGCTAAGTTAAGTACGACTGAACAGTTCAAGTCACCATTTAAGCCCAAGGCCAACTCTAGGCAGTGAGTTTATTCAGCTTAGCACCTCAGGTTGACCCTTTTTTAGGGACTTCATCAATGTTTATTAAGTTAACTTCTAGGTTACCAATGTAGTTTGGACCAGGATGACAGGTTCAGCTAAGCATTGTTAACAAACAAACTCGATAGAGTTCATAAACCAGACCTGAAAGTACGCATTGTATTCCATCCATGAAGTCTGAAATTGCAAGAAGTGGTATCAGTACTGACACATATTTGACCACCTCTCTTTCATTGCTGTATAGGTAGCCCCATATGTTGCGCATTAAAATGGTAGCTATAGCTACTATCGCACCTTCTATGACGGATATAATAACAACTGCCCTTACTGATAAACGTGCAGCTTGTGGGTTTCCACTGCCCAATTCATTTGACACTCTTACGCTGTAACCAAGAAAACATAAGAAACAATTCATGGGAAAGAGAATTTGGAGAGTACAAAGACTTTATATCCACTGACCTGACAGCACTACCAAGACCTGTGGGGATCATATAGACCATCCACATTGTGTTCAGACTGCAATCAGTGCTATCAGATCAGTAATGTTTCCAGACAAAAAAAACATAGGAAAACAATGAATGAAGTCAGATAGCCTTATTAATAGATGCTCCCGTTAGCAGCTTAAGAAACTTTGAGAAAGGAACAGGTGTCCGAAAATCAAGGATATGAAACTATGAAAGTTGAAAAATTAGATATAAATCAAATATAAGCTTGGAGGGATTGCAGAACTCTCAAAACAGCTATCAGCATCACATGTTTCATGCATAAACCTTTTAAGAAGCTAATACTGATTTAATTGTAGCAGATACTTAAAAAACCTAAGATAAAGTAGGAAAACTTGAAATATTTTCAACTATATTTCAGTTCGCTAGATGCTTACTAATTTATTCAACCAATAAGGACAAGGAAAATGCCTGATGAATGGAATAGTATTATAGTGCCTATATAAAAATAAGGGGACATACAAAGTTGTACTGACAATCGAGCAATTAAGCTTATGAACTGTACTATGCAACTCTAGGAAAGACTAATCGATCAAAGATAAAGAAAAGTATAATTTAAGCATTAAGTTTCTAGTAGTCATACTTAAACTATTAAGGATATATATCATGAAGTTACGAAAACCGTGCCTACCACTGGTGGCGATAGCAAAATATTTCCTATCACCACTATATCAAGGATCAGCATTATGCCCCTACCTTTTACGCTCGTAATAGATGAAATTATTAGGCACATTTAAGATCCATGGTATATGAAGTTTGAATGATATGTGCCAGTTGATGATAGTAGAAAGGTTAGAGGCTAAAAGAAGCATGGGGAAAAACATAGCAAGCAAGGGATTTTAAAATTAGTAGGACGAACGGTGCTTAGTGATCTGGGTCAGGCCCAATCAACGCAGGGTTTGACCGGTCTGGGTCCAGGTAGGGCTGGCCCAGATGGTAGAGTGGTTTGGCCAGGTCGAGTTTTCCAGGGGCAAAACCCACCCGACCCACAAACCAGTCTCAGTTCAGGCAGTGTTGGCAAGGACCTGTACCAGGCTGGGTTAGGGGCCAGACGGGTTTTATGGGTTTTTTTTTTTACTTTAAGCCTTTTTGCAGTATTCAAGAGATGTTAGATTGGCCCATAACAAACACCAAAACCTGGGAGTGGTTACAGTTCACTTACTCAAAAGAGAGTGACTGACTGTAAAGAATAATTTTTGTTATCGAATATTTATATATCTCATGAGGGGAGATAGATAAAGGAATCAAATTTTGAACGAAAATATGATCTTTGTATATTTAGAAAGATCTAGATAAGAGACCTAATTTTAACAGCTGGAACAGTAACAATGAAAATGGCTCCTTCTTTAGTAAGATTATATGAACAAATGCTTGAACCAAAATATGTCATTGCTATGGGAGCCTGTACTATTATGGGAGGGATGTTCGACGTAGTCTTACCTATCTACCACTCCAGACACAATATCTCGAATACCCGGAACCATGTTCAGGCTGCAAAAGCATAGGTTGTAGCCCCCCATCATCTTCGGCTCCTCGTTTTTATTCAATTATGAAATGACTCATTTTGATGGAGATTTGTAGCATCATTCAAGTAAATATAGATTAAGATCATAGAAACATGAGCGTGATATAGCTACACCTAATTCCGGTTGCGATGTACGAAATTTCTTTGTGCATATCCTAGTGCGTTAGTGATGACCTTTCTTAAGAAAGAAAATGAGAGAAGTGACTTTTCAAAGCAGCAGGCAAGACCCTGGTCGAAGATATATATGAAAATATGTCCTGTAATTTAAGTAACAATAAGAAAATATTTTCTAAGTCGCACTTACTAATCATACAAGGTTGTGTCATGGGCCCCGCCTTATTTGTGAGGTGATTACTTGTGAATCCTAAATGTAGGTTCTCTTTTTAAGTCCTAGCACATAGTAAGTGTCAATCCCCAAATATAAAGAAACTGTCAAACTATTTGGGCAACCAGGTCGAGTCCGGGTTTGACCTGGTTGGGATGTGTACTCGATAGAGCCCCATATAGGCTGAAGAACGGGTCGGGTTCACAGTGCAAGCTAAATCCTAGTCAGGTTCGGTTTTGCCGATTTTCAATAAAGAAAACCCAAACCAATCCGTATCTCATGCAGGTCATGTTCGGTGGGTCCAAGCTTCGTGTTCTGAGTCGGTCCAGGTTTAGGGATTAAATGGTCCATGACTCATCTCTTACGAGAACGGTATATGAAATATAAGTTCAACCATAAGTCAAAGAGAACTAAGAGAGAAATGCATTATGACGGACAAGGGATACCTAGAAGTGATAGTTTTCGGTGTTTATGATCAATCATTCATCAAGGGATTGAGAATGATGTTTTGCACATGGTAGTCAAAGGCGCGCCACACACCTCACTAGGCGAGGCACATTTATCTGGGAGCATCAAGGTGCGCCCTTCAGCAATGCACAACCAAAAAAGGGGCACCTTGTGCATTTGTGTATTTTTTTCAAAAACTTTGAGGCAGGGAGATAGCCTTACCACATACAAGTGGGAGGGAGGTAGCCCTTTCCACGGCTGTCAAAGTTGTCTATTATTGAACTGGACAACTAAAATTTACTAAAAACATGGTAGGAAGAATATAAATTCTTGTTAGTTATTGACTGCTAGTGTTGTTCTGCTAGTTCACTTGGTTATGTTTTAACATATTTTTATTGGTTTTTATATGTTATTTAGTTTTATTTCTTACATTATTAATGTATTTATTTATTTATATTTTTATTAAAAAAATTACCTTGCTTCGTTCGGGCGCGTGCCTTAAGTGTGTCTTGCGCCTCGGACGATATGGACCCTTTCCGCCTAGAGTGCGCCTTATGCCTTCTACCTTGGTTTTGCATATAATTGAAATAGGATGGTCTAAGTGGAGTACTTACAGTGTGCTTTGTGACTGTGATCGTGGGATATCATTGAAGTTGAAAGAAAAAGTATATAAAACAGCTATAAGATGAGCCAACTCTATGGGAACAGGGTGCAGGGTGATTAAGAAACAACAAATCCAGAAAATTAGCATAGTAAAATGAGAATACTAAGATGGATGGGTGACACGTGAAAGATAAATAAGAAACGAGAGAATTCATAGGAAGTTGAAGATAACGTCAATTGAGGACAATATGCAAGAATATTGTCTTCGGTTGGCAATGCAGACCATGGTTATCCGGTAAGTAGTTATAAGACACTAGTTAAAGGAGCAGCTAAACTCAGGGTAGGCCTAAACAAACATGGATTGAAACAGTAGAAAAAAAGAATATAGTTTTTTGTTAGTTTTACGGAGGACATAAAGCTGAGTGACCTGAATGGAAGAAAACGATTCAAACAGCCGGCCCAAAAAATTGAGATGTGTGTGTTTCAGTTCGCTAATGGCTATCAAGATATTGACAGTAGCAGCTTTATGTTGGTAATATGTTGTAAGTTGTATGATGGGGCCACAACAGCAGTGAAACATTAAAGGTGCTTGATAAAATATTGCCATATATTCTCTGAACTTGACACCAAACTGGTTAGTAAATTTTAGACACTCATCTTCACCCAAACTAGTAAAGAGTCTAAATAAAGAGGAAAGATGGCAAGGCTCATTATAAGACATTGTATCATCTCCTTGGCACGAAACAAGTTAATAGAAGCTGCAAAAAATCAGCTAAAATTGGAGAGTCAAAAAAGAAGAAATAATGCAAGGACTGTTACTGCAAATTGTATCTACATCCTAGGTACAAGCATGAGATAAAGCTAGGAACCGAGAAATCTTCAATTGTTTCCAAGCATCACATAAGAAAATAGTATATCTGCTCTCGGTTTCTCATTTTATAAGAACAGACTACCTCAATTTTGACGAGTAAGGATTCAACATTCCCCATTTCCTCTGGGCCTGCCTCAGTTAACTTGCAAGAGCATTTGCGCCTTTAAAGTTGTGGGATGGAAGTTTGAACAAACTTATCCATAGAAGTTAAAAGAAGAACTCAAGTCCCTGCCACTTGCACCATAATTCTAGAGTTGTGATAGGGTTGAGGGTTATTATTTATATTAGTTTCTTCGGGTCGAAGGCCAATTTCATAGGCCAAGAACTGGTTTAACACAGAGGTGTAATTTCTTTTTAATTTGCTTAAAATACGGGCAAGAGAAGATTTGAACTTGAGTCGCTCTAGTACCATGTTAAAGTCCATGCCACTTGCACAATAGCTCTAGAGTTGTGATGAAGCCCATGACAGCTGAGGGTTATTATTTAATACTATTTAACTAGAACGATGCCAGCAGTACATAGTAGCTGCGAAGAAGTCCCAGATACCAACTTTGGAGGCTTGATTGTGAAATGTCAAAAACCACCTCTTAACAAGACGTGTCTAACGAAATGATGACTTCTAATAATTATGTGCAGAATGCGTCAATTTAGAAATGATACTGCTTTGAGTTCCAAACAAATAGTTGAGGGCCTGGTCAGCTTCAACAATGCATATCTCACCAGAAACTCAGTAAGATGATACTAAATGTCTGTAAATTGCTACTAACCTTGTTGACAATACTGAAGTTTCGAGCATTGGATTGGGAAGAAGACCAGACAGGAGAACCACCATTTCAAATGACCAATATTCCAAGCTGGGTAACACCATAAAAAACAACCAATTAATCATTACATAATTGTAAAAGTCACATTGTTCCTGTTACAAGAGGTAAATTGGTTCATGTTGAACTGAAAGCCATTTGAAATTTAAGTTAAACCTGAGACTAAACCCATAAAAAGCTGCGGCAAATTTAGCTATTACCCTTGAATAGAGTCAATAGACTTGGAACAGTTATAACCTATTCCAACTTGAGACTGATTCAGGGCCGGCCCTGGCCCAGGGCGACCGCCCAGGACCCCATGGAATATGACGGCCCAAAAAAGTTATTTTAGATATTTATATATTAGTAATCTTGTATCTAAAATATAACTAATATGTAACATGACCCTCTTTTACCACAAAACAATTGTGTTGTAGTGGTTAAGGGTATGGTAAACTTGCACGCTATAGGTCCTAGATTCAATTCTTGGTTGTAACATTTTTTAAAATTTACTTTTATTTCAAAAAAAAATTATATTATATATGGGCCCTCATTTTGAAAGTTTGCCTAGGGCCCCCAAGAACTTAGGGCCTCTCCTGGACTGATTCGGAACAATCTACGTACTAAGGGTATGGTAACCCTAATCCATAGATTGGTATGTGGATGATGAAGAGGAAGACAGATTAAGCAGAAGCAAACCAAAGAACACTCGATCTTATTGGCAGAGAGAGGGACCCCACTTCTCTTTTTTAATAAATCGTCTCCAGTAAAATAACTCTCCCACCTCTACTCATGATGGAAGTACAAGACCACACATCTAATCCTCTAATGTAATTACAAGACTAGTAGGGACTCCCTTATAAGTTTAGAAACTTAACCTGCATTGAATCCCGGATTAATATTTCCTCGCTACATTCATCCTAGATTTATGATTGATCTCCACCGTATTATGGAGTAGTTATGTACTTGAGAAATCCAAAAAAAGACAACACATGCAGGATTCTGGTAACCAGTTTCGACCAAGCAAACATAGGAATCGGATGAAGGCGGTCTAGATGAAAAAGAAACTATGGAAGTTCAGATTCCAGAACTTTTGTTCTCGATTTGTCGAAGCAGGATGATGGATCCCCAAACTATAATGGATGCAGGTGATTGATAGAGAATAAAAGAATAAGCAGAAGGAAAGCAAGAACAAGGAGATTAGAAGAAATAACTCATTTTTCTCCAAATACAGTTGTTGGATAATTTCATTCTCTTTCAAAAGAAGACTAGGGTAACAAGTCTCTCAAACTGCCAATAAGTTGCAATGGCTAAATATAGGATTAAACATAACCATTGACTAGGGAAGTATCTTTCCCACACTCAAACAGAGGCTTGGCAGTTTAAACTGTCCATGCTTTGGAACTAGGCGGTTTAAACCACCCATGCTGTGAAACTAGGTGGTTGAAATTGCCATTCGTTGTTTCAGACGTGGGAATCTGCAGTTCGATCGACTTGCACCTCTTTTACGACCCATCAATTGTTAGTGCCGGGGCACAATTTTTCGATGGAAAACTGAGAATTCGTAACAATTGTAAAAACAATCGTTATTACGTAACACTTCACAGAAGGTACGTAACAGAAATTCCACTAATGCAACACTTCACAGAAGGTGCACAGATTTCTACCAACGCAAACACTTCACCGAAGGTGCGCTAATAGAATTCTGATAAACGAAGAAGGTGACAGGCGAAAGATGGAAAAACTCCTGCTGGGGTGAATGATCACCGTTGCTCAAAGCTTTATTCGCCATACACGAATAGCTTTCAGGAACCAGCAAGTTCGTCGGAGAACTTGGAACACTCTTGCTCTTCTGACTCCTCGGATGAACACGAACTCCCGTGCAAAACTCAACGCTGGTACAATACCTCTCTTCTCTCTCACAGCTTCTAAATACTTGTAAACTTTCTGTCTACTATCAGTGTATTAGTCCCTTATTTGTGAGAGAGAAGGAGGAGACCTTATATAGGCCCCTGCAACAACTGTCCGGTTAGCACAATGTTAGGAACGTGGTAATAACCACCCCGAACATGGAGCAACCGCTCAGAACATGCAAAGACACGTTCTGCCGCAAGTTGCGCCACTCGCGTAACCAGCGTGATTTGCACTTTACGCACACAGCCCTATTACGCACCATACGCGCAACCTGCCACTTTACGCACACAGTCATTTTACGCAACCTGCGCACACTACGCACTCTACGCACACTGCGTACGCTACGCACACTGCGTACGCTGCGCACATTGCGCACTCTACGCACGATGCGCACACTACGCACACTGCGCGTACTGGGCTGCGTAACTGGGCCGACGTAACTGGGCTCGCGTAACGAGGCCCGCGTAACGTGGTGCGCATAACTGGGCTCGCGTAACGGGCCGGTAACTGGGCTCGCGTAACGTGACCGCGCAAGTGGCTCGCGTAACGAGCGCAACTTAAGCGCACTATGCGCCTAGCGACGATGCTGACGTGCTAAGTGCAAAGTGCACCAACAAAACGCCACATTACGCCTCATGAGCCCTTGAGCCCGAGCCCGAGTCCGTGTCCGAGTCCGAGTCGCTAAACCCCTATGGGACTTAGCTCCCATGGAAATAAATTTTCCAAGAGCAAAAAGCTAGAAGCTTACCATGGAGTCTTATTCTTACCTCTTAGTAAAATCACCCACATGGTTCCCACCTTTGGGTCACCACCCATGTGCACATCCCAACAATACATAGAAGCCTATATATGTTGAGATACCACATGGTGCATTTCCGATGTGGGACTAAAACTTCACTAAACATGTAGAGAACAAGTTCTCTACATGTCAAGAATACAAATGCCCCAACAATCCCCCACATATCTCAATATATATGGGTTCGAGTGTTTCCCACAGTGACTGTCCATCATGCATTAGGAGAGATGTCGCGATGACTTGAATCTTCCCGCATGGGTTAAACAACAGACTATAATACAAGAATGGACTAAGTCTTGAATGCTGCACCATAGTTGAAGTTGTTCCCACTCACATAATGTAGTCACATGTGCTTCTGGCTATGCACATTAAAAGCCCTGTGCCAGCCTGGTTTCAGTGTATACTTTTGGGCGTCTACAAGTTTACCCTTAAGAGACGGCCTGATATCTCTGTCCATACACTATAGGTGAGTTCATTATAAAGAGACATGGCATGGAACGCTTTACGCTCCCCTTGCGGTGCTACGCCGCTATGACATGGCCCGAAGCCAAGGCATTACCCCTCCCTGGGAATCACCCCATATCTGGGAACCTTTGTAGTGTCATACTACTGTAGCATGAGACAACTGCCTCTTTGTAGTGCCAAACTACCCAGCATGAAGCCTTAGGCTCCCTTGCGGTGTTACGCCGCAACGACATGGCTTGCAATGCCGAGGCTTTATCCCTAACAGGGTACCTCATCGTGGTGTCGTGCCACTGTAACATGAGGAATTCCTCCTCTTTGTAGTGCTGACTACACCCATCTTTATTTTTAACATACAGCATTAGGCTAACTGCCTATTTGCGGTGCTACGCCGCTGTGACTTGGCCTGCAAAGCCGAGACTTTATCCTATTCCTGGGCAGCACCCCACATATAGGAACCTCATCGTGGAGTCATTCCACTGTAGCATGGAGTTTCACTCCTTGTAGTGCTGCTCTACCGTGCTTCCTGTAAAGCACACCAGGCATTCACTCTGCCTGAGAACTCATTAAGGCAATTAAGCCAACCTTCCCACAGGAACCGTTTTCCGCAAAAAATAACAGTAGACAACAGTGGTTATAGGTCCGTAACCTCTCCACGCCCAATAGAACATGTACCCACCGTTCCTGATATTCTTCCAGATAATGGTCCTCCCTTGAACCAAAAGCTAGATGCCTAGTAGATAAATCTTTGAACTAATGGCATAAAATTTTATGGTAGGAATACAATAACTAATATCAGAATGCCTTCAAGCCCATTTTACATGCTGAGTCATCGACCAGCTTGCGCCTGAGGCCCTTGGTGAACGGATCCGCCAGGTTTTCCTGACTCCGAACATCAATTACTGCAATTACACCTCTCTTAATAAGATCGTGTACTGCCCTGTGCTTTAATCGTACAGTCCTCTTCTTTCCGTTGAAGAGGTCATTTGATGCCGCCGCCGCAATCGCCTGGTTGTCGCAGTATATCGGTATTGCCGGTATTTGCGCCCCAACCACTGGAAGATCATACATGAGCTCCCGAAGCCATTCTGCTTCCTCGGCTGCGGTGTCAAGTGCAAAGAACTCAGATTCCATGGATGACCGCGAGAGCATTGTCTGCTTCTTCGACTTCCATGATATAGCAGCTCCACCCACTGTGAAAATATATCCTCTTGTGGACCTCTCGTTCTCCAAATCTGAGCACCAGCTGGCATCACTGAAGCCTTCCACTACCTGCGGATCTCCGCTGTAGTACAGTGCATATGTCTGAGTCTTCTTGAGATATCTCATAACCCGTTTCACAGCCTTCCAGTGTTCAACACCAGGGTTACTTGTGAAACGACTCAGCATTCCCACGGCAAAAGCTATGTCAGGCCTTGTGGCAGTAGTAGCATACATCAAACTCCCGATTACGC
Organism: Iris pallida; assembly: GCA_029216955.1. Classification (NCBI taxonomy): domain Eukaryota; kingdom Viridiplantae; phylum Streptophyta; class Magnoliopsida; order Asparagales; family Iridaceae; genus Iris; species Iris pallida. The sequence continues at coordinate 714,269 of JANAVB010006199.1, read as the reverse complement.
TTGCATACTCCAGCTGCCTGACGCTTTCCCCTGAATTAGACTTCAGCTTCAGATCACACCTGTACGGCGTATCGATCCCTGTAAGATCCCGATACCCATAACGAGTGATCATCTTCTCAATATAATGAGACTGTGACAGCGCTAGTCCAGTGTCTGTCCGGATGATCTTGATCCCTAAGATCACATCAGCTTCCCCCAAGTCCTTCATACTGAACTTGCTCGAGATGAACCTCTTTGTCTCCGTGACACAGCTCATATCCGTACCTAGGATAAGTATGTCGTCCACATACAGACAAACGATCACACCTCTTCCATCAGCGAACTTCGTGTAAACACACTTGTCCGTCTCGCTGACCATGTAACCATTTGACCTTATAACCTTGTCAAATTTCTCATGCCATATCTTGGGAGCCTGTTTAAGACCGTACAAAGATTTTACCAACTTGCAGACTGTCTTCAAGACCCTTGACGACAAATCCCTCTGGTTGTTGCATATAAATCTCTTCGGTCAGCTCGTCATTTAGGAAAGCCGTTTTCACATCCATCTGATGTATCACCATCTTATGTATTGCTGCGAGAGCAATCAACATTCTGATGGTTGTCATCCGGACTACTGGAGCATACGTGTCAAAGTAGTCGATTCCCTGCTTCTGAGAAAATCCCTTGGCTACTAGCATAGCCTTGAACTTGTCAATAGTTCTGTCTGCTTTCATCTTCTTCTTAAAAATCCATTTGCATCCGATGGGTTTTGCTCCTTCAGGAAGATCAACCAACACCCAAGTGTTATTGGAGGTGATGGATTCAATTTCATTGTCAATCGCCTCCCTCCAGAAAATCGCGTCTCTGGTCTTCATCGCCTCATCATAGGTAAGCGGATCTGCTTACACATGATAGGTGACAAAGTCACTTCCGAAGTCCTTCGGCCTCCTCACTCGCTTCGTTGACGGCTCAGCGAGATCTGGTTCAACCGTTGTTTCAACAACATCTTCTTTGACCACATCTTCATTGAAGACCTGCGCACCCTCATTATTCTCCGGAACATCCGCAAGAACAATATTCTTGTGCCTTGCAAATTTGTCTTCAAAATATTCTGCGTCGCGAGATTCAATGATATGATTTGACTCAATATCAAGAAATCTCCGAGCATCACTCTTCTCGGCATACCCCAAGAAGATCGTCTTAGTAGTCCTTGTCCCAAGCTTCTGAATCTTCAGATCTGGAAGCTTGACATATGCCAAACACCCCCACACTCGAATGACATTCAAGTTAGGTCTGACTTTGAACCAGAGTTCATGAGGAGTAATGTCAGAAGTTGTATGAGGCACCCTATTCAGAATAAAAGTGGTCGTCAGTGCAACTTCTCCCCAGTAGCACTTAGAAAGACCCGCAGTCAACAGCATTGAGTTTATCATTTCTGTCAACGTCATGTTCTTCCTCTCAGCTACTCCGTTGGATTGAGGAGAGTACGGAGCCGTAGTCTCATTGACAATTCCATGTTCTTTGCATAATGATGCGAATTCATAAGACCTATACTCCCCACCCCGATCACTTCTTATTCTTTTGAGTTGTTGTCCAGTTTGCCGCTCAGCTTCGGCCCTGAACTCCTTGAACTTCTCAAATGCTTCGTCTTTAGCCTTCAGCAAGTAGACGAACGCATACTTAGAGAAGTCATCGATGAAGGTTATGAAATACTTCATCCCGACCTTTATAGAGAACTGTTTGAAGTCACAGATATCTGAGTGTACTAACTCCAGAAGATCTGTACTTCGATTAATCCGAGGAAAGGGTTTCCTTGTGATCTTAGTTTGAGCACAAACTTCACATTTCTCTACCTTACCCCCACACTTGGAGATAAGTCCTAGACTAGACATTCTGTTAATTCGTTTAGAATGAACATGTCCTAGCCTATTATGCCACAACTCAAAAGTATAAGCAGAATGAGTGATTGTATTAACAACATTGAACTGATTTACAAGCTGAATTTTAAACATTCCTTCGGTATAAAAAGCTTTTCCGGAATATGTTCCCCTAATAGACATTACCATTTGGCAAGCATTGATGTCCATCCTGAGACCTGCTTTGCAGAGTAGGCCTCCTGAGATCAGGTTCTTGGCGATAGCAGGTACATGCTTCACGCCTTGAAGCGTCAGAGACTTGCCAGAAGTCAGCTTCAATACCACTGTCCCGATCCCAAGTATTTCAGCTTGTGCCTGGTTCGCCACCATAACCACATCAGAAGTAGGGGTGTAGGTGGTGAACCACTCCTTGCTGGAGCAAACATGGCAGGTGGCTCCAGTGTCTATCCACCAGTCAGCATCAGTTCCTACCGCATCAACCTGCGCAATCATAGCAACAACATCAGTGATCATAGATACCTTACTAGGCTCTCCTTGCTCCGATTGCTTGGCTTTTGCTTTGCACTCATTCTTAAAGTGGCCCTTCTTGTCACACTTGAAGCAAGCCAAGTGGGACTTTGGCTTCTTCTTCTTCATTGAAGTACCCTTGACTTTTAGATTGTCAAGGTCCTTCTTCTTGCTTTGGGAAGCCGTATGCTTTCCCCTTGGTTCCCTTGAATGCACCAGATTGGCGTTAGCCAATTGCTTGGACAGTGCGTCCACCTTCAGTTGAGCCCGCATCTGATCCTCAACATAGATTTTCTGCAGGAGATCTTCAAGGGTGATCTCTAGCTTCTTCCTATGCATGTTTGCATAGAACTTGCTCCACCCAGCGGGGAGCTTTGAGACAATCCAAACTTGTCGGGGAGGGGCATCGCCTCGTCTTTCAGCTTCTGTCGCAGTTTCAGGAACTCCTTCACCTGCAGCAGCATAGACTTTTCGTCCTCAAAGAATCACTTGTGATATCTTTCAACCACAAAGATTTTACTGCGGTTCTTGTCTTCTTCGTAGAGTTTTTCTAGAGACTCCCATATGTCTCTAGCGATAGTCTTCTTAGAATAGGATTCTGCAAGGGAATCTTCCATAGCATTCAAGATAAGCAGCCTGCAAATACTATTTTTCCTTCTCCATTTTGCTTGAAGTTTAGTAGCCGCGGTGATTGCGGCAGCAGACCCAACATCTGGAACAGTAGGTTCTTCCTCCAGAAGCACGTGATCTACGTCTTTGAGTTGAAGGGTGAGATAAACCTTCCTCTTCCAGACTTGGTAATGTTCTCCATCAAACTTTTCTAACTTACAAAAGTCAGCATTGAAGAGTGAAACATTAACGTTTTCCATCGTAGCTATAAAGCTTTGAGATTGTTAGTGCTGGGGCATAATTTTTCGATAAAAAACTGAAAATTCGTAACAATTGTAAAAACAATCGTTATTACGTAACACTTCACAGAAGGTACGTAACAGAAATTCCACTAATGCAACACTTCACAGAAGGTGCACAGATTTCTACCAACGCAAACACTTCACCGAAGGTGCGCTAATAGAATTCTGATAAACGAAGAAGGTGACAGGCGAAAGATGGAAAAACTCCTGCTGGGGTGAATGATCACCGTTGCTCAAAGCTTTATTCGCCCTACACGAATAGCTTCCAGGAACCAGCAAGTTCATCGGAGAACTTGGAACACTCTTGCTCTTCTGACTCCTCGGATGAACACGAACTCCCGTGCAAAACTCAACGCTGGTACAATACCTCTCTTCTCTCTCACAGCTTCTAAATACTTGTAAACTTTCTGTCTATTATCTGTGTATTAGTCCCTTATTTGTGAGAGAGAAGGAGGAGACCTTATATAGGCTCCTGCAACAACTGTCCGGTTAGCACAATGTTAGGGACGTGGTAATAACCACCCCGAACATGGAGCAACCGCTCAGAACATGCAAAGACACGTTCTGCCGCAAGTTGCGCCACTCGCGTAACCAGCGTGATTTGCACTTTACGCACACGGCCCTATTACGCACCATACGCGCAACCTGCCACTTTACGCACACAGTCATTTTACGCAACCTGCGCACACTACGCACTCTACGCACACTGCCCGAGCCCGAGTCCGTGTCCGAGTCCGAGTCCGAGTCCGAGTCCGAGTCGCTAAGCCCCTATGGGGCTTAGCTCCCATGGAAATAAATTTTCCAAGAGCAAAAAGCTAGAAGCTTACCATGGAGCCTTATTCTTACCTCTTAGTAAAATCACCCACATGGTTCCCACCTTCGGGTCACCACCCATGTGCACATCCCAACAATACATAGAAGCCTATATATGTTGAGATACCACATGGTGCATTTACTAAAACTTCACTAAGCATGTAGAGAACAAGTTCTCTACATGTCAAGAATACAAATGCCCCAACAATAAACAGATGAATAAGATAAAGTGGTTTCAGGAAACAAAGCTTTGGAATTCTAGTTCTCGGAACTATTGATTTCATGCTAAATTCCCTCTTTGGATCAAGTTATGGTCTTTCTAGTTTCCAATGAAGGTGTTAGGCTGGATGGAGTACACTAGTAGACAACATATAACTTTTGACGCTCTATTTCACATCACAGCTCTTCTTTAATATCTCCAAATGCCCTCATCTTGGCTTGTGACGACCTCATCAACCTTGACATCGGTCACTATGAACCTCCAGGTTAAGAGACCCAACAATATACTATAATAAATATTTTTAATTTTTGTGCATGGAGGTGAGTAAATTCTACCATTTCAGGTGCAAGTGAATCACATTCATAGGATCTAAGAAGTGTTGGATCGTAGAGGAAAAACGTGTCAAAAAATCGTGAACGTGTGGAACTCTGGTGTTAGAGAATCCTTTTGAGGTATTTTACATCACTACTAAATTTAATACAGAGTTATTTGTATTTACCCCCCCCCCCCCCCCCCCACCCAACAATTCTAAAAATAGACTTTTTTTGGGGGGTGGGTGGGTGAGTGGGTGGGTGTGTTGGTTTTTTTTTTTTTTTTTGGTGGGGGTGGAGAGGGGTTGGGGAGGGTAACTATAAATACAATTAACAAATTATGAAGGATTGGTTGGGGGGTAGCACTAATTAAAATAAAAAAAATGGGGGTAGCACTATAAATGCAACACTTATGCTCTATGTTATATCTGAATCCTATGATCAAACTAGTAATGCAGTGTAACCTTTTACAAGGGGGGTCCATGTATGTGTGACTGTGTGTGTACAAAACTGAAGCATGCATATTTATCTTCACAACAGCACATGGCACTTTAGAACCCCATGTAGTTAGCTAAACCTTCTTTTTCAATGCAGATCATGAAATTATTTTGTCTTCAACAATTTGATTTCAAACCAGTGTATTCAATATTTGAATAACCAAATTTTACTTATTGCATGGCCATATTCATAGTTTGCTATAGGTGTGCTACAAGGACCTAACATGTGTTCCAGTAATCCGATGGTGTCCATCAGTAGCTTAGCATTTCAACCTAGGATAATTGCCTCTGTTAACAAAAACCTTTTTCCAAGACTAACATCAAGAGACTCACCAGATCATAAATGTCGAAGGAACAGCAAGTCTTAGAAAATCGAGGATATCGTGGAATGCTTCCCTCGAAAACCCTGTCCAAGTCATTTTGCATGCCTGAGAGAACTTAATGTATACTGCTAATAGAAATACATTTATCCAATAAGATATGGAAGTTGCCAAAGCAGCACCCTTGGTGCCAAGACCACAAGCATACACTAGAATCCAACATACAAGTATGTGAAGCAATGTTGTCACTCCAGAGGTTATCAACAGCGGCATAACTATGCTTTGGCTTTGCAGAAACCTGACATGGCACTGAAGTAAACCGTAGGCAAAAAGGCCTGGTATCAGCCAACAAGCATAGATGCCAGCTTCCTTTGTTATTTCTGGGTTTTGACCAACAGCCATGAGAATTTCACTAGTGTAGGCCCAAACTAAAGACAGAGGGATACTTGCGATGAATAGAACAAGTATTGCCCTTTGCATATGTATACCAAGCATATGAAATTGTTTTGCACCATTGGCCTGCCCGCATAAGGTATCCAATGCACTTCCCATTCCCAGCTGTTATATTGCAGCAAAGAGGGAGAGCATTAAATTAAAACGTATAATTTAAAGAAACACTGCTACTAGAAAAGATATCCTTCTAAGAATGAACACTGAAGAAGAAGGTATTTGAGGACAATACAGTTTTCTTAAATAATATTTAAAACTGGTTCTTTCCAAAAATATTATCAAAATACGGGACTTCGATAAATCATGTTTTTGAAATTTGTTTTGCTGCACACCTCATGTGTGTATGAAAGCCACTAGGATAATTCATGTTTAACATGATTTTATTACTTAAATCACCTTCAGGATACATGATTTATCCAAGCATCTTTTGGAGATTTGCAAATACACCTTGCTCCATGGCGCTTCAATGACAATTCTTCCACGAACACTTCATGTGCCAACGATTCTTGCTTTAGGACCGTCTTTTGCGTCAAATCTAAGACGCATGATGATAGATCAAGGTAATCTATCGGCTCAATATTAGATAAGGCAAAATAACCATGAAAATCAAATTTACTTTCCAACATCTTCTCTTAAACTCGATTCTCTTGTTCCAACACCTTCCAACCAATTTTATGTTTTCAACATAGTCAAGATCAAGAGTTTACCTTTCCATACTGCATTTTCATACTGAGCCTATGAGTGTATATTTGTATTCTCGACTTATTTTAGTCTTTTTGTATTTGTATCCTTCAATTATTTATTACAGATAAGAAAAAAACTTTTTTACTGAAGAGCACTTTGGTTATCCCTACAAACATATTTCTCTTTACCACATTACGGTTAGTCACCATCCCTCTCTTTTTCCATCTCTTATGCCTACTGCCTTCTACATCTCAACAATGAATAACTCTCCTTAAAGCACTAGAGATTAACCTTAAATAAGTCTCCTACAGCCACTTTTGCAAGTTACAAAAGTACATATAACCTGAATTATCTAAACTGTAAATTACCTAAGTTGATTAAAAACATCCAACATGCATTAAAAAGAAGGGAGTAATAAGGTAAGAGATGAGTATTTGATTACATAGCTAATTGTATTACACGGATATAGGGAGAAAGTACTAAGCAAGTTTACATTCTGTGGTTCCATTACCCGCTTGGTCATGACCTTGTAATGACTAATCGTATTACTCGGGTTACATGGTACATAGCCTTTCTTCCCATGGATAATAATTAATTCATAAATAAATTCAAAGTACGAAGAAAAAGAGAAGGGGGAAAATAAGGAAATAGCAGTATCAACATATGAACAAACAACAAATTGACCGAAACTTGTCCGACGGGTGACCATAATCATATACTTGGCTCCACAAACAAGAAAAAAAGTTGGAGAGTCCACGTTAGAGTCAGATAAAATACAAGGCGCAATTGGAATATTATCGTAAACAATATAATTTAAGATGTGTTTGCGTGGAAATATCATTCCTTTGCATCCTTGAGTTGTGACTTAGAGATTGAGTGCATTTCCCTATAGGAAATTATTTTATCCTATTATAGTTTATTTTTCTTTTCTAGTTTAGAGTAACTCAGGGGTCGTTCCTTGGTTACATGAGCTAAAATTGCTTGACCAAAATGTTGGTCTTTTTCACGACTTTGACGGTTAGGAATTTGACACCAAGGGCTCGTTTGGATTAAGTTTTTGTATTCCTAGGAATCCATTTTTATTCATTTCCCATGGGAAAGGAATTCAACATTCTCATACCCATCTTTGGTTAGGTTGGGAATATGTAGTCCAAAAAATTCAATTTTTCCATTCCCATGTTTGGTTCACACAGGGATAGGAATCTTAATTTGTTTAGTTTTCCATAAATATCCTTTCATTAATTTCATGATGTTGCTATTACCTAAATTCACATATTTGGGATAGATGTTGGAATTTTGGAAGTAAAGGGAGGGTATTACCGTCCAAACAAAATATCCAAACAACAATCCTAAGAAAATAAAACTATTCCCAAGGGGCTTGGGAATAGCTTTCCCATATCAATGGAAATATGAACCCCTCGTATTCTCCCCTAATTTCCAATCCTAGACATACCAAACATGGGTAACAAATCAAAACTCATTCCCAAGCCTCCAAAACTTGAACCAAATGACCCCTAAAGTTAGGCGTTCGGTCATAAAAAATTTCTCGATTCTTTATCGAGCTTTATTCTCCATAACCTAGGAGGCTAGGAAGAGAATGGACACCCCCAAAAAGTATGTCTTTTCCATGTCGGACACTCCAAAACATATAGGAGACGCCGAAATATGTGCAGAATCCGTGTCGTGGACCCGGACACCCCCATGGTGGGAAGATCAAATCTTTCCAACTTGCAACTCAAGTAGAGCCCACACGTAATGGTAAAAAAAACATTTAAAACTTCTAACTCAATTACAGCCGGTACGTAATCAAACAAGCTGGCAAACATTTGAAACCCTAATTTCTTTTGGTACGGGGGGTGGGGTTACCAGGACGCTGAAGCCGGTGACGTTGGCAAAGGAGGAGGCGAGGGAGACGGCGGAGAGGGGGAGCTCCCCAAGGTGTCCGACGAACATGGCGGAGATGAGCTGGAGGGAGTACTGGAGGAGGCTCGCGGCCACGAGAGGCGCGGCCAGCCTCAGCTGCCGCTCCACTTCGCCACAGAGGAGAGTATGGTTTGCGTGGTGATGATGGTGGGATGGGATTGGAAGGAGGAATGGGGAATTTGGGGATGAGCTCCCATCATCCCCTTCCATTGGGAATTGCTAATGGATGAAGAGAATCAAGAAGAAGAAGAGGGAAGTGTATAAATTTGTTTGAAGTCCCCTCTCAATACCACATAGAGCAATTATATATGAAAGTTTATATTAAATTTAAAGTTAATGATATTAACTTGTAAAAAGTATGTTAGTATATTTAAGTGGAAAATTAGACCAAAATTAACATAACAACACAAGAAAAAGAGGATTGCTAGCGTAGACGCTCTCTTCCAAGTTTGCATCTATTGGTCAACATCTTGCTTGCTTAGTTGCTTATCGAGTGTTTGGTGTTTGGCAAAAATAAAAACTCAAAAAAATAGAAAAATTCGATAGGCACTTCGTATTTTATTTATGATACTCCAATTTTTTTTCTTATTTATTTACAAATTTGTCAACGGAAAAAGTACTTTAGGTTAGTCCAATATTTTTTAGGTATGTCAAAAAATTTGACAATCCTTTTTATTGGAATGACTGTTAAAAATGGACTGTCAAAATTTTGACAGTTCTTTATATTGGAATGACTATCAAATATTTCGACAGTCCTAATTTTCTAGGCCTGTCAAATATTTCGACATTCTTGATGATGGTGATGCCATCGCCAGTAACACCACCATCCCCTTGTCGAGCCCAGACTCCACTCCCTGTCGCCTGCAGCCACAGAAGAAGACGAATACGAGGAGTTAAGGAGAAGGAGTTGAGGAGGAGGTCGCCAGCGGGTGAGAGAGAGAAGGAGGCGTCGCGGTTGACGGTGAGGTTGGGGGAGGTGGGGTACCAGAAGAGGAAGATGGCGAAGTAGGAAAGGTGGAGTTGGGGGAGGTCCAAATGGAGGTCGGGTTGGTTGGGGTTACGGTGGAGCCTAAGAAAAAGCTGGCGGTGGTGGTGGTGTAGAGGTCGTAGTGGCGGTGTAGAATTGGGTCAGCCCCAAAGAAAAATTTGGGATGTGGAATGTGGACAGTTCAAAAAAACTTTTGAGACGTAAAATGTGGACAGCCTAAAAAATATTGGATGTAGAATGTTGGCGGTCCCAAAAAAATATTTGAATTGTCATGAGTAAAAATTGGGCCAGCCTGAACTAGTACCAAGTAATGTACTGTTCTAAGTAAAATATGAAGTGTCTAAGAATTTTTCAAAAATTATCTCTCTTATGTTGGTTTTTAAAATTTAAAATAATGGTACCAGAAGGATACAAGAGAAAGTGACAGCACAAAGATATGAAGTCAGCAAATATTAAAAAAATATACTAATTTGATATTTTTGGCTAGGGGTGAGCAAATATTTTTAAAAAGAGAGACTAATTTGATATTTTTGGCTAGAGGTGGAGAGGTGAACAAATATTGACAGTTATCGAAAAATTGATCAAGTATCGATTAAAAAAAATATTTTAAAAAATTAAACTAAAATTATGAACCGATAGAGAATTGCTTACTCTCAGGGCCGGTGTAGTGCCCCGTCCCTACATCGTGCCCCGTACCCTGTCCACGGGGTGCACGAGAAAGGAACACTGTCACTATCGATTCGGCCGAGACCGATAGGTCGGGATCGACCGAGTCGATCGAACGGGAACGGTTGAATTAAGATCCATTCCTCGTTATGGAATGTCTTCTTCGGAACCAAGTCCCATATTCAGCGGGTTGTGCCTCGAGGATTGACTCTGCGGCTGAGTCGGGAGAGACCTCCCGTTGCTCTGCTTTTCACGCCGCTTGCGTTGGTTTTGGCTTTGTTTTCTGAATGCGTTTCGTGGATGTTTTCGATGGTTTTCATGGCTTGCATTTCGAACTCGCATTTCCTATCGAACTCTTTGAATAATGCAGTGTTCTAATCGGTTGCTTGTGCGATTTCAGGTAATCGCGTAGGCGACGTCTAGCGCGACCAACAAGTTCGCTCGCCAAGGTGAACTCAAGGTGAGTGGCTGACCCTTCTCTTCTCGACCCCCTTCTTAGGCAAAAAAATCGATAGTGTTGGTACGAAGAAAAAGATAAATGAAAGGCACGAAAGGCACGAACACGGGGAAAAAGAATTGAGTTTCCAAAGAGAATGGTAGGCTATGTCTTAATAACTAAAAAGAAGAAAAAAAATGGTCTTTGCACGGTCATGGACAACTTGTCGACAAGGTAGAGTTTTCCCGAACGGCAACCCGGGGCCACGGGACCGTTGCGGCCAAGAAAGGAAACAAATACAAAAGCTGTGCTGGGCACAACGTTAGGCGAGGACTTGCAGCGGGGCTCGCTACTCGCGCTGAAAGGGCCTCGTCTAATCAAAGCAAAAAGGAGTCCACAATGGCTCTGGGAGCCAGTGACCAACACACGAAGTATAGCACTTAATATGCAAAAGATAACAATTGAAAGGAAAGAACATGGTAAGTTTCATAAGGCGCGACGCGGTCCGTCGGGGTAAGTTTCAACGTAAAGTTCACTATGCTTGTCATTACTTGTTTGGAAATTCATTAGGATGGCTAGAAACATTCATACTCTAATGTCATATAAACTCTTCAACCAAATGAGAGCTTGAAATTTAAATAGCCACGCACCAGTACAAAGTGTAATGTACTGATCCTCGCTCTCCACGCAGGTACCCCGAACTACGAAGGGTGTGCCAACTAAAGCTCAAGGCGGCGTGAACTCTTTTGAAGCCTCGTCCGTGTGAAGGCTTGTTTTCTGGATTTCCTTTTGAAGAAGACCGCACATCAGTCCAAAGAAAAATGATGACTCGACTTTCCGCCATAGCAGGTGGAAATATGTATTGGTTTTTGCTTGTATAAAAAGGGTGTAATGTATGGAACGACTATCTCATCGGCGTTCATTTTTGTAAGTAGAAGTCATGTTGTAGCCCGCGCGGCAATGATTGTAAAAAGAAGTCTATGTAAAGTTCATATTATCAATGAAAAGTCTATTTCCATTTCAAAATGTGTTATTCAATTTCTCTGCGTACTCTAATTTGATGTTGTGTTTCGGATAACCTTATAACTATGCCTTGTGCGAACGCAACTTAGGTTCGCACGGCATCACGCCCGGGGGACGACTATCGATTCGACGGAATCGGGGCGTGACATAATGGTATCAGAGCACGGCTTTACATCCTTTGGCCTCGCGTCTAGAGTTTCAAACCATTGACCACGCAACGATGAGATAAGTTGTTTCATACAATGAGTCCGTAATAATTTGAGACTGATGCGTTGCCTTCGTATCGCAGAAGTGGCGGAACCCACGGCCGAGCAAGAACAAAGCGCTTCCAGTGGCTCTAGTAGCTCGCATCGTCCGCAGGCCGGACCTTCTAACGATACCATCGAAAGGATGCTGCGCATGATGGAGACGCAGCGGAACCAGTCCGAGAACCGACATCAACGAGTAGAGGAACGACAGGCCCAGTTCGAAGCTCGCTTCGATGCGCACATCAAACTTCAACAAAAGCAGATGGATATCCTGCAGCAGATCGTCCAGACGTTTGCGGCCAACGGAAATTCTGCGACGGCACCTACCGTCACCGTACCTACTACCACTGTGCCGACGATTCCACCCATTGAAGTCGACACGGCGGAGCCCGAGCTTCAACCAGCGGCACCAAAGAAGTACAACTTCGAAGTGTCAGAATTCAAGAAGGCGTGTCGCACCTCTTTCAGCGGCACCGAGGGTCCTTCCATTGCGATCGACTGGCTGGAAGAACTAGAAGACCACTTCGAGCTCCTCGGCATCGAAGAATCAAAGCAAGTTGCCTGCGCACAACTTCAACTACGGTTGAACGCGCACGACTGGTGGGCCGTGCGCAAGCGAGCGATTCGACCGGACAACACTACCGCGCCGATCTCTTGGGCCACGTTCCGCAAGGCTTTCGAACTCGAGTACCTTCCGTCCGCCGTTCGCCAAGCAAAAGAAAATGAATTCATGTCATTGAAGCAGGGGAGCAGGACGGTGCAACAGTACGCCGCAGAGTTCAACAAATTGTCCAAGTTCGCTGGTGTGTTTCTGCCTACTGAAGAGTGCCGCGTGCGACGGTTCGAAGTGGGACTGCGACAATCTATTGGTGCGCATGTCGGCGTCCCGGAGTACAAGACCACGGGCGAGGCTCTGAATCACGCTCTCCGTCTTGAGAGCCTGCTTCCTTCCGGTGCTGAAGACGTTGTGCGCCACTCCAATCACAAACGTCCTAGCTATACGGGAGGCAACAATCACGCGTCAAAGCGTCCACACACTGGCGGCTACCAAGGCAAGAACCCGTTACCACGATGCAGGAATTGCCATCAGCTTGGGCATACCGAAGACCACTGCTTTGCCAAGGCAGAGTGCTATGCTTGTGGGCGGAGGGGTCACTATGCCCGAGACTGCCAGAATCCTCGACCGAATCGCAATGGCCCTCCCCAACAAAACCGTCAGGAGAATCGAGTGCAGGCGCCTCGACCTACTCCGCCTGCCCAACCAAACCATCAAGACAGGCGTCCGAATGCACAAGGACGCGTCTACGCCATGACTCGGGATGAAGCGCTTGCATCAGACACAGTCGTGACAGGTATACTTAGTTTTAATAATGTGCCTGCTCGCGTATTATTTGATTCAGGTGCTTCGCATAGTTTCATAGCAGCGGACTTTGTCGCCGAGCACAAATTTCCGTTAGTATCATTAGACCTCGACCTTAGCGTGAGTACACCTTCGGGCACACCAATACTCACTAATTCAGCCTGCACCGACGGGATTATCTGTATCGGCGGTCAAAAGATCGGTCTGGACGTGATGGTCCTAGACATGAATGACTTCGATATCATTCTGGGGATGGATTGGCTCGGGCCGTGCAACGCAACCATAGACTGTGCCAAGAAGACGGTCACTTTCCGCATACCAGGAGTGCCTGAATTCTGCTTTTCGTGTGGTGAGGCGTCGTCGACCTGCATGTTGATCTCGACAATCTCTGCTCGGAGGATGCTGCATTCTGGATGCGAAGGCTATTTGGCGTCCGTCCGAGACATGCGACAGGAGGGTGCAAACGTAGGTCAGACCGACGTTGTGGCAGAATTCCCCGATGTGTTCCCGGACGAGCTACCCGGCATGCCTTCCGACCGAGAGATCGAGTTCAGCATCGATACATTCTCCGATACTCGACCGATTTCAAAGGCCCCGTACAGAATGGCCCCCGCCGAGCTGAAGGAGCTCAAGACCCAGTTACAAGAATTACTCGACAAGGGATTTATTCGGCCTAGTGTTTCACCGTGGGGAGCGTCCGTGTTGTTCGTAAAGAAAAAGGATGGGTCCATGCGTCTGTGCGTCGATTACCGAGAGCTGAACAAGGCCACCATCCGAAACAAGTATCCTTTGCCCCGCATAGACGACTTATTCGATCAACTGCAAGGCTCCTCGGTATTTTTGAAGATTGATCTCCGCTCGGGCTATCATCAGCTCAAGATCAAGTCGGACGACGTACAAAAGTCAGCCTTTCGCACTCGGTACGGCCACTACGAGTTCCTGGTGATGCCATTCGGCCTAACAAACGCCCCTGCCGCCTTCATGGACCTAATGAATCGGGTGTTTCGACCCTTCCTTGATAAATTTGTGGTAGTCTTTATTGACGATATTCTCATCTACTCGAAAGACAGGGCGCAGCATGCAGAACATCTGCGGACTGTGCTCCAGACACTTCAAGAGAACCAGCTATTTGCGAAGCGGAGTAAGTGCGAATTTTGGCTCAGCAGCGTATCCTTCCTTGGTCACATCATTTCGTCCGAAGGCATTGCAGTCGACCCGAAGAAAGTGGAAGCCGTTGCTGATTGGAAGAGGCCTGCGTCTGCTAGCGAGATTAGAAGCTTTCTTGGTTTGGCGGGATACTATCGACGCTTCGTGAAAGACTTCGCGAAGATTGCATCGCCACTGACTCGCCTCACTCAAAAGGGAGTCGTGTATGAGTGGTCGGATGACTGTGAAGCTTCATTCCAGGAGCTAAAACAGCGGCTGATTTCGGCACCCATACTCGTACTTCCGGATGGGCCAGAGGGTTTTCAGATATTCAGCGATGCTTCAGGCCAGGGCTTGGGATGTGTGCTCATGCAGCGGAACAAGGTAATATCCTTCGCCTCCAGACAGTTGAAGCCGCACGAGAAGAACTATCCTACGTACGACTTAGAGTTAGCGGCGATTGTGTTCGCGTTGAAATTGTGGCGTCACTATCTATATGGCGTGGCGTGCGCAATCTATACCGACCACAAGAGCCTCAAGTATCTCTTCACCCAGAAGGAACTGAACTTACGACAGCGGCGCTGGCTCGAACTAATCAAGGACTATGACTTGACGATCGACTACACTCCGGGCAAGGGAAATGTGGTGGCGGACGCTCTGAGTCGGAAATATCTTGCCTCGCTATCCATCGACCGCAGACTACTACAAGATCTCGAAGAAATGGGCATCGATCTCCGGGTTCGATTCAGGGATATACGGTTGGCGCAGCTGCAGTTAGAGCCGAGTTTGCTGGAAAAGATCATGGCCGCTCAGAAGGATGATCTGTACCTGAAGAAAATACGCGAGCGAATTTCAACAGGTAGTGTGACCGACTTTGCGGAAGACAAGACCGGCGCGCTGCGATTGAATGGCCGACTATGTGTTCCGGATGATTCTGAACTACGAAAGGAGATTATGTCGGAGGCGCATCACGCAAAATATACCTTGCATCCAGGCAGTACCAAGATGTACAAGGACCTCCGCACGACTTTCTGGTGGCACGGGATGAAGAGAGATGTGGCGCTCTTCGTGTCACAATGCATGGCCTGTCAGCAGGTGAAAGCTGAGCATCAGCGACCGGGCGGGGAGATGCAGAACCTTGCCATTCCAGAGTGGAAATGGGATCATGTCACGATGGACTTTATTGTTGGCCTGCCGAAGACACCACGGGGGAGCGACGCCATCTGGGTCATCGTCGATCGATTAACCAAGTCGGCGCACTTCATTGCCATTAAAGTTACTTGGAGCGTTGATCGGCTGGCGCAGATTTATCTTGACGAGATCGTACGGCTGCACGGAGTTCCAGTATCCATCGTCTCTGATCGGGATTCACGGTTCATATCGCAATTCTGGAGTAGCCTTCAGTCGGCGCTGGGTACCAAGTTGCAGTTCAGTTCAGCTTACTATCCACAGACCGACGGCCAAACGGAGCGCGTTAATCAGATTCTCGAAGACATGCTACGGCTCTGCGCAATCGACTTCAAATTAAGCTGGGACGTCCACTTACCGTTGGCGAAATTTACATATAACAATAGCTACCAGTCCAGCATCCAAATGGCGTCGTATGAAGCCTTGTACGATCGGAAGTGCAGATCGCCCATTTGCTGGGATGAAGTCGGGGAACGGCAGATACTCGGCCCGGAGCTGGTAGAACAGACGGTGCAGAAGGTCAAGCTAATTCGGGAAAGACTAAAGATTGCACAGAGTCGGCAGAAGAGCTATGCCGACACCCATCGAAGACCGCTTGAGTTTTGTGTAGGCGATCACGTGTTCCTGAAGGTGTCGCCCATGCGTGGAGTTACTCGGTTCGGCGTGAAGGGAAAGCTGAGTCCGAGATTCGTTGGGCCGTTCGAAATACTCGAGCGGGTCACCCCCGTAGCCTATAAGATTGCCCTACCACCGGCGCTTGAAGGTGTACACAATGTCTTCCACGTCTCCCAATTGTGAAAGTACGTGCACGACCCTAGCCACGTGGTGGATTTTGGCCAGCTAGAGCTGAAGTCTGACTTATCCTACGTCGAAGCGCCAGTTCAAATTTTAGAATGCAAGGATAAGTTACTTCGAAATCGGGCGATCCCTCTCGTCCGCGTACTCTGGAGGAACCATGCGGCAGAGGAGTCGACATGGGAACTCGAGTCAGAGATGAGGGGAAAGTTCCCTTCATTATTTTCATAGAGGTAGGTTATATTCTTAAGTTTCGAGGACGAAACTTTTTCTTAGTTGGTTATGGTGTAGTACCCCGTCCCTACATCGTGCCCCATACCCTGTCCACGGGGTGCACGAGAAAGGAACACTGTCACTATCGATTCAGCCGAGACCGATAGGTCGGGATCGACCGAGTCGATCGAACGGGAACGGTTGAATTAAGATCCATTCCTCGTTATGGAATGTCTTCTTCGGAACCAAGTCCCATATTCAGCGGGTTGCGCCTCGAGGATTGACTCTGCGGCTGAGTCGGGAGAGACCTCCCGTTGCTCTGCTTTTCACGCCGCTTGCGTTGGTTTTGGCTTTGTTTTCTGAATGCGTTTCGTGGATGTTTTCGATGGTTTTCATGGCTTGCATTTCGAACTCGCATTTCCTATCGAACTCTTTGAATAATGCAGTGTTCTAATCGGTTGCTTGTGCGATTTCAGGTAATCGCGTAGGCGACGTCTAGCGCGACCAACAAGTTCGCTCGCCAAGGTGAACTCAAGGTGAGTGGCTGACCCTTCTCTTCTCGACCCCCTTCTTAGGCAAAAAAATCGATAGTGTTGGTACGAAGAAAAAGATAAATGAAAGGCACGAAAGGCACGAACACGGGGAAAAAGAATTGAGTTTCCAAAGAGAATGGTAGGCTATGTCTTAATAACTAAAAAGAAGAAAAAAAATGATCTTTGCACGGTCATGGACAACTTGTCGACAAGGTAGAGTTTCCCCGAACGGCAACCCGGGGCCACGGGACCGTTGCGGCCAAGAAAGGAAACAAATACAAAAGCTGTGCTGGGCACAACGTTAGGCGAGGACTTGCAGCGGGGCTCGCTACTCGTGCTGAAAGGGCCTCGTCTAATCAAAGCAAAAAGGAGTCCACAATGGCTCTGGGAGCCAGTGACCAACACACGAAGTATAGCACTTAATATGCAAAAGATAACAATTGAAAGGAAAGAACATGGTAAGTTTCATAAGGCGCGACGCGGTCCGTCGGGGTAAGTTTCAACGTAAAGTTCACTATGCTTGTCATTACTTGTTTGGAAATTCATTAGGATGGCTAGAAACATTCATACTCTAATGTCATATAAACTCTTCAACCAAATGAGAGCTTGGAATTTAAATAGCCACGCACCAGTACAAAGTGTAATGTACTGATCCTCGCTCTCCACGCAGGTACCCCGAACTACGAAGGGCGTGCCAACTAAAGCTCAAGGCGGCGTGAACTCTTTTGAAGCCTCGTCCGTGTGAAGGCTTGTTTTCTGGATTTCCTTTTGAAGAAGACCGCACATCAGTCCAAAGAAAAATGACGACTCGACTTCCCGTCATAGCAGGTGGAAATATGTATTGGTTTTTGCTTGTATAAAAAGGGTGTAATGTATGGAACGACTATCTCATCGGCGTTCATTTTTGTAAGTCGAAGTCATGTTGTAGCCCGCGCGGCAATGATTGTAAAAAGAAGTCTATGTAAAGTTCATATTATCAATGAAAAGTCTATTTCCATTTCAAAATGTGTTATTCAATTTCTCTGCGTACTCTAATTTGATGTTGTGTTTCGGATAACCTTATAACTATGCCTTGTGCGAACGCAACTTAGGTTCGCACGGCATCACGCCCGGGGGACGACTATCGATTCGACGGAATCGGGGCGTGACAGCCGGCCCTGAGCTGATGGGGTCCCAGACAAAAGTTTCAAAATGGACCCCCATACATAATGTTAAAAAAAAAGTATAAATAAAACAAAAAATTGTTGTAGCCAAGATTTGAACCAAGGACCTCTTAAATACAAGTCTAGCATTATAACCACTACACCCCAAAATTTCGGACCGTGTTCGTATCGGACGCGTATCACTATGCTGTACCAACCAATATCAAAAATGTTGCTCTTTCCCATTTATTGTAGCAAGAAAAAAGTGAAAGAATTTAAAAGAGAGAGAAGTATGGAAAAAGACCTATGCAGACGTAATGATTCAATCATTCCAAGGATCGATATACTACAGGGTGTCTATAAAATTCATCAAAACAATATAACTATCATCCATAGTTTGCAGTATCGGCCGATATCAATCCGATACGGCCGACACCGATGCGATTTGGCATGTCCCGATCCGATACGGACCGATACCCGATACTGACCGATATCGACATTGGGGGTCTCTTTTTCGGTCAATTCGGTAATGAAAATTGAACGAAAAAGACCGATCGGCAAGGATGTAAAAGCATAGCAAAGTTGTAAAAGCATATAAAAGAAGAAAACTTATTTATTGCGTGTAAACCAATCGACAACGGTGACTACTATTTCATTCAATTTTAAAACAACTGAGAAACAACACTAGAAATACTTAAAATTATGCCTAAATGTATAAAATATATTTTCTAAAATGTTACTAATTATTTGTTTTCCGATACCAAAAAAATCCGATACTCTGATCTGAAACCGTCGATACTGCCGATACCCCGAATCCCGATACTCATAGGAATGGTCCGATATCGATACTGCGAACCTAGTATCATCATTTGTCGAAATTTTATACTATATATAAATTCTTAGTATTTGTACATAGCATAGTTTTTCTATTCAAAACTATATATGTAGGTACTTTGTTTAAAATAAAGCAAAATAAACAATAAAATCTAACAAATAATATAAAATATTGCATTCCCATTAACAATACTGCGAACCTTGCTATGTTGCACGGATACGACACGTTTGGTACACGGGGACACGATTTTTTGCACCTAATTTCATGCGTCCTACCGTGTTGGAGTGTAATGCCCCGCTCCGCACGGTACATTATGCTGAGTCGTTGACTCGAAGAGTTGCGTTGACCCGATTAAGTATCGATGCGAATCGATACGAGAGTTACGTTGTCCCGAGCAACGCATCGAACTAAGTCGATGCGAAGAGTTGCTTTGTCCCGAAAGAATGCATCGAGTGAATCGATGCGAAGCGCCGCGTTGCCCCAAAGGATGAGTGCCTTGAATCGGCTCGAAGATTCTGAGAAAATCGAATCGACCAAGGCGCAAGTCCGAATCGATGCAAGTATTGATTTTAGTTGGTTTCGTGTGCAGATTATACTTTGACACGAAAATATTAGAGGTCGATCTTCGGCAATATTTAGTAAGGGGTCTGCGGAACCAAATCGACGCCTTGCGACGGACGGGAGCGTTGGCACGCTAAGGCAAATCGGACGTACAAACTCAATAAGCACGAAGTGCTCGAATGGCTAAGTCAGGAGAGTGGCCGTGCAACAAAGTTATGAAATCGAGCCGCATCGGCTCGGCGAAAACGACAAAGGCAAATCGATTCAAGGTGGGAGGATTGACTTCTTTTTACTCCTTCATTCGATAAGTCAAATGTATCATTTTATGCTAAAAGTTAACCTATCGACGCCACGGACGTGGTCCGATCGGAAGTAAATCATAACGTGTGTCGAACACTAAGTTAGTACAATTGAAATGAAACGTGCATCAAATGCACAAGTCGCTACGGAATATTGGATATCGCTAAGGCGAGCGCCTCGGTGCACAAGCCGCAATAACATGGGATAACTGTACTCGGTGAGTGCCTTAGTGCACGAACCATACCGTGCCTTCGCGCACGAGTTAGAACGGCTAGAACATTGAAAGACAATAGGCGAGCGCCATATTGCGCAAGCCCCGAACATTGAATGCTAAGTTATAGAACATTTCGAAATACGGTAGAAACGAACCTACGTGTACGAGATCACAAAAGACGGCGAATGCATGCAGCTGCACAATACTTATCAAAGATGGCGTCGTTGCGACGAGAAGAACAGTTGTGGCACGGATATAGCATAACTGTCGACGCGGCATGGTGCCCTTCAAAATGTTCATGGCCTTAGGGCGTTCGTTGAGGACATTGGGGGCGTTGTGCCAATTGAAATAGCGATAAGCGAACTTGCTTGGTTGTATGAAATATAAGATTCGTTGCATGGTTAAATGGTCAAATGGACTTAAAGAATATAAAAAGCCCGTGCATGGGCATCCCTCGAATGCGGCGCGCCAGGGCGCTGGGACCGTTCGGCCTAGGAGGGATTTCGTTTTCGGCATTGTTGGTGCACTTCATTTAGACGGGTAGCGACCTTCTAGTGAATGTGATAAGCCACTTGCGCACGATTATTTCGGTGGCCTCTGATTGTTGGTTAGCAACCGCACAGAGTTACCATCGTCTTATGTTTTCGATTCAATGAGTATAAGTCCATTCTAGCTGTGACAAGCTAGTGACCTTCATATAGTTAAGGGCGATGGGTTGGAAGTGCAAGGTATACGTATATCCTGCATGGACGGATCCTAGGTCAAATACGCAAGGTACACTCATATCGTGCGTGTGTAGATCCGCATAGAGAGCACTATAAAATGATAGGGAAATCTGATAGGCGTATTCACCTTGCGTCGATGTAAGGGCGAGTGCGTCGGCTTGGTAAGTCGTGCCACGAATCAAACACGAGAATGCTTGCTTGCCTATTCAATTCGATAACATGCTGCTATGCTAACATGCTTTACGCTTTCGAATTATGCCATGAAATTGACCCTAAGGAGAACATAGCAAGATCATAAGCTAAGTTGCATGATTCAACATAAATATTACAAATGTCGGTTTGGAAAGATGATCTTTGATTCAGTACATGCGAGGACGATCGTACTGATCCCCCACCAGCTTCATGCAGGGTGCAGGAAATGGATGGCTCGAGGCGAAGTATTGCTTGAACGCGTTGAGGCTCGGAAATACCGAAGCGTATTGAAGCGTGCGATCGCTTGACGCTCGGACTCGCGACAGGATTGATGCGGCCGAGATATAGAAGGCATGATGTATGGAACGGTGAAATCCTTTGTGGGCAAGAGAGAACCTGAGTGTTGTAGCCAATCTGGCATATATTGTTAGCCTATCGAAAGCCTTGTAATCTGATTTCGAATATCAATAAAAAGATTTGTTTCGTATACTCTGTTTTCGTTTCGTTGTGAATATCAACTCAAAAGATAACCATTTGAGAACTTGTCATCTTGCCTTGCACGAGCGCAACTCCAGGCTCGTGCGGCATCACGCCCCAGCGAGGACGATGATTCGGGTGATTCCGGGTCGGGGCGTGACAAATTGGTATCAGAGCTCTAGGCTCAATTTTCTTTGGACCCTTGCTTCATTTCAGTTCTAAAAGTTGCCCACCACCAATCGAAATCACTCTTGACTCTACTCGATGCCGCACTGGATGTTCCATACAATAAGTCTAATACAAACCATGTAATTTTGCCGCGTGTTGTTTGGAAATTACATGGTGTTCGTGGGAAAGTCGGAAAATGTTGGTTGCTGTAAGTGCAACAAGTTGCGAGATGTGAATTCAAAGATTTGTTGCCGCGGGATGCAACACGTCATAAATCGTAATTCGAGATATTCGTTGGTTGCAACGAACGATACGAGAAATGTTGGTTGCATCAATACGATGATAGTCGTGGAATGTTGCTGCAGCAGTTGCCACGCGTTGATTGTAAATGATGCGTTGAAAAGAAAATAAAAAAAAAATTGATATTGAATGTGTCGAACGGATTCACATATCGATTTCGAATGTGCGTTGCGAGGAAAAGCGATAAGTCAATATCGAATGTGTTGAACGGATTTGAGCATTGACTTTGAAATGTCGGAAATAAAATGTTGCACAAGGTGCAATGCGTATCGAAAATGAAATTGTTGCACGGGGTGCAATGCGTATCGAAAGTAAAATTTTGCACGAGATGCAACGGAAGAAAACAAAAGTTATAAATCGAGAAACGAAATTGGTTCGGTTGCGTGCCGAGCTTGTGTTGGCAAATGAATGCATTGGCTGAGTTGTATCGGATTTAAATTAATCAAAGTTACGGTTGTGATCAAGCACGATCACTGCGGAAATCGTGAGTCGGAAGAGATCGTTAGTTCGTAAAGAGTACGTTGCGACGGAAGTAACTTGAATTCTGGGTGGTATATGGCATACCACCGATGCAATGAATGGCTCGATTCCGAGTGGTATATGTAATACCATTTGTGCGATGAATTTCATCGACGTATTGTGAGAATTGCGGAAGGTTTGTCCGCAACGGACGGGGTAGCACCGAGACTCGATTGAGGATTTGTATGACGATATGTTGATGCAAGTGTTCTTCGATGATCGGTTAGAACGGTAAGGCGGGACTTGTAACATTGAACGATTACGTCGATTGAAAATTTATGTGTCAGTCGAATGACGGGAACTAGCGAAACGATTATGCCTTGAGGCAACAATCGGATCGACGGGATAGGAGATTCGAAATGTTGAAATCGAACCGCACGACTTGCGAGCTCGATGAAAATGTTAGGCGAGGCGAATCGAATCGCACGACTTGCGATCTCGATAGGAATGTTCGGCTAGGCGAATCGAATCGCACAATTTGCAATTTCGATAGAAATGTGGGGCGATGCAAATTGTAATCGAATCGCACGATATGCGACTTCGGTGAAGAGTTGGTTGACGGAAGTAATCGTGCCTAAGAAATAGTTGGTTACGTTACGGCAAAACTCATTTGAGTACGACTGAAAACCCGCAAAACTTAGAGAGCGAGATCGTATGACTTGAGGGTTCGATGTTGGATAATCGGTAACTCAGTTACGCATCGAAGTATAGCAGGATGCGGCAAAAATCGGAGAACGAGTCGATGCGTATGGAAAAGTTCGTTGCGAACTTGGATGTATGCGATGCGAACTAAGTTGACGTTGAAACGGATTCAAAGTTGACCCTTACGTTATCGAAATGGATACGGCGTATCGAGATCGATACGTAAGGAAACGTAAGCACGATGTGGGAATACAAAGTGGAGTACGCCTTGCGCTATCAAAAATTTTGTAAGTAACAATACGAGAATGGACGAACTTGGTTGATCGTAAATTTTGTGATTGATCAAAGACGAGACTATAAGTCATCGATGATTGCTCGATGCGTATAGCATCTCGTGTGTCGACCCGCGAATAAGATAGACTCGAATTCGATACGAGTAGATGTTTCGTAAATTGCGGAATCATCGACGGTAGTGCATGACTTGACTCGGAGGATAGTTGCGCATCAAGTTGTGCCGATAAAAATGGTTGTGTCCGAAATTGGGTATTCGTATAGAATCGTCGGAACGTGATTTGGCTCCGAAATAAGATATAGCATGGTTCGTATTAAACTGTCCTTCGTTAATGATCCACAATTATCGAGCGTAGCTTCGGGGCAGCTGACCCTAGAAGACTTGACCGCCAAATCAAATTGAATGCTGCAGACCGTAAGATGACCCATGCGATATCGCATATGAGATTGCACCGATAACAAATATAATACGGTGCATGTTGATGATAAGTCTAGGCGATTGCGAGGAACGTGCTATGCACGAGAGGGAACGGTAAGGAAATGACTTACGAGTCATGTCGTTAGATTCGGATTTACCTTGCAATTGAGCTTGCGTAAATCGAAACTTACATTCGATGTTGCGAGACGGATAAGTTGGGAATTTGGCTAGTGAATTCCTATTCGCTAGGAATCGAACGTAAGGCATATCGTAAAGACTTTCGTATCAAGGCGATCGTTGTCTTGAGCACCGTCGCCTTGATGTAAACTTTGTGTCGGATAGATTGTGGCCTTTGTGCAATGTCAATTTAAACTTGCGTCGGAAGGATTTGAGCACGGTGTCTAGGTAAGTCACCTAGCGGACGTAGTCCGAATGTTGATGCTTTTGCAAGTCAACAAAAGAGAACCATGTCGAGATAGGATACGAAGTAAAACATCAGAAATCGTTGGATAGTGACGCCGAACGCACGGCATTGCGGAGACTCGTTGTGATCGGATGCGTGACGGCTTGACGCGACGCGTAGAACTGATAGTCCCGATGAAACATACAAAGTGAGAAATGCGATTTTTGAATCGTATCATGTGCCTTGATTTTGTTGGATGATCACGCATGTATCAATATGCATGTGCGCTAGAATTACGAGAACAAGTAATAGAGCCAAGTCCGATTGAGAATACGAGATGGTAAGTGATTGAGAATAAGAAGTTACATGTTAGCGTTGTTCCGATATCTTACAACTGAGCTTGGCTGAAATGCGTATATTGGTGGGACGCCTAAAATATGTGTATGATTCCAAACTAAGTTGTACGATCCAAACGATAGTGAGACGAGATCGTGGAACGATCTAATGAAACCCTTAGAAATTTAGTATTGGTTTCGGTTCGGGACGAACCTTGTTTTGAGTGGTATATTCTGTAATGCCCCGCTCCGCACGGTGCATTATGCTGAGTCGTTGACTCGAAGAGTTGTGTTGACCCGATTAAGTATCGATGCGAATCGATACGAGAGTTACGTTGTCCCGAGCAACGCATCGAACTAAGTCGATGCGAAGAGTTGCCTTGTCCCGAAAGAATGCATCGAGTGAATCGATGCGAAGCGCCGCGTTGCCCCAAAGGATGAGTGCCTTGAATCGGCTCGAAGATTCTGAGAAAATCGAATCGACCGAGGTGCAAGTCCGAATCGATGCAAGTATTGATTTTAGTTGGTTTCGTGTGCAGGTTATACTTTGACACGAAAATATTAGAGGTCGATCTTCGGCAATATTTAGTAAGGGGTCTGCGGAACCAAATCGATGCCTTGCGACGGACGGAAGCGTTGGCACGCTAAGGCAAATCGGACGTACAAACTCAATAAGCACGAAGTGCTCGAATGGCTAAGTCAGGAGAGTGGCCGTGCAACAAAGTTATGAAATCGAGCCGCATCGGCTCGGCGAAACGACAAAGGCAAATCGATTCAAGGTGGGAGGATTGACTTCTTTTTACTCCTTCATTCGATAAGTCAAATGTATCATTTTATGCTAAAAGTTAACCTATCGACGCCACGGGCGTGGTCCGATCGGAAGTAAATCATAACGTGTGTCGAACACTAAGTTAGTACAATTGAAATAAAACGTGCATCAAATGCACAAGTCGCTACGGAATATTGGATATCGCTAAGGCGAGCGCCTCGGTGCGCAAGCCGCAATAACATGGGATAACTGTACTCGGCGAGTGCCTTAGTGCACGAACCATACCGTGCCTTCGTGCACGAGTTAGAACGGCTAGAACATTGAAAGACAATAGGCGAGCGCCATATTGCGCAAGCCCCGAACATTGAATGCTAAGTTATAGAACATTTCGAAATACGGTAGAAACGTGCCTACGTGTACGAGATCACAAAAGATGGCGAATGCGTGCAGCTGCACAATACTTATCAAAGATGGCGTCGTTGCGACGAGAAGAACAGTTGTGGCACGGATATGGCATAACTGTCGACGCGACATGGTGCCCTTCGAAATGTTCATGGCCTTAGGGCGTTCGTTGAGGACATTGGGGGCGTTGTGCCAATTGAAATAGCGATAAGCGAACTTGCTTGGTTGTATGAAATATAAGATTCGTTGCATGGTTAAATGGTCAAATGGACTTAAAGAATATAAAAAGCCCGTGCATGGGCATCCCTCGAACGCGGCGCGCCAGGGCGCTGGGACCGTTCGGCCTAGGAGGGATTTTGTTTTCGGCATTGTTGGTGCACTTCATTTAGACGGGTAGCGACCGTCTAGTGAATGTGATAAGCCACTTGCGCGCGATTATTTCGGTGGCCTCTGATTGTTGGTTAGCAACCGCACAGAGTTACCATCGTCTTATGTTTTCGATTCGATGAGTATAAGTCCATTCTAGCTGTGACAAGCTAGTGACCTTCATATAGTTAAGGGTGATGGGTTGGAAGTGCAAGGTATACGTATATCCTGCATGGACGGATCCTGGGTCAAATGCGCAAGGTACACTCATATCGTGCGTGTGTAGATCCGCATAGAGAGCACTATAATATGACAGGGAAATCTGATAGGCGTATTCACCTTGCGTCGATGCAAGGACGAGTGCGTCGGCTTGGTAAGTCGTGCCACGAATCAAACACGAGAATGCTTGCTTGCCTATTCAATTCGATAACATACTGCTATGCTAACATGCTTTACGCTTTCGAATTATGCCATGAAATTGACCCTAAGGAGAACATAGCAAGATCATAAGCTAAGTTGCATGATTCAACATAAATATTACAAATGTCGGTTTGGAAAGATGATCTTTGATTCAGTACATGCGAGGACGATCGTACTGATCCCCCACCAGCTTCATGCAGGGTGCAGGAAATGGATGGCTCGAGGCGAAGTATTGCTTGAACGCGTTGAGGCTCGGAAATGCCGAAGCGTATTGAAGCGTGCGATCGCTTGACGCTCGGACTCGCGACAGGATTGATGCGGCCGAGATATAGAAGGCATGATGTATGGAACGGTGAAATCCTTTGTGGGCAAGAGAGAACCTGAGTGTTGTAGCCAATCTGGCATATATTGTTAGCCTATCGAAAGCCTTGTAATCTGATTTCGAATATCAATAAAAAGTTTTGTTTCGTATACTCTGTTTTCGTTTCGTTGTGAATATCAACTCAAAAGATAACCATTTGAGAACTTGTCATCTTGCCTTGCACGAGCGCAACTCCAGGCTCGTGCGGCATCACGCCCCAGCGAGGACGATGATTCGGATGATTCCGGGTCGGGGCGTGACATGGAGTGCCAAATGATGTGTCCAATACGTGTCCGACACGATGCGACACGGACATGGATTTTTGGAGTGTCTTGTGCTTCCTAGGTTGTGGTTTGCGGATACATGATAAGAAGGAATTATGGGGCGTATCGTGCATGAAAACTCATCGGCTAGGGCGTCGCGCGGGCGGTCGAGGACCGGCACCATTCTACCACGGGTATAAACGACGGCTGACCACGCGGCCCGTCGTGCGGCGCCCAATGGGCGTCGGAAGACGTCGGAAGGGCGTTGTGCGCATAGAACGGGTGGCTGGGCAGAATCGGCTGTCGTAGGCGTCGTGAAGACGTCAGGGGCGCCTTCGGCGTCGGGGGCTAATTAAGCGTGGCGTTGAGTTGCTGGCGTTGAAAGACGTCTGCCGTCCCGTGATGCTCTGGAGCGCGCGGAGTGCGCGAGGCGTACGTGCCGAGCGATGATGAAAAAGCCAGTGCGGACAGGATCCGCACGAAGAGTCCGAAGCGACATGACGACCGGCTAAATATCGGGTGCGGGGAGACACACGATTTAACTGAGCCCGCACGTGCTGGAAAAAAATAAAAATAAAAATGCACATTATCCTTCCATATCCAAAACCAGTAATATAAAGACAACCACTACAGGTAGTAGATGGACTTTGTATCACATTTCTTTGAATCTTCGTCACACAGTAACAGTTCATGGTCTGATACTCGTTTTCATCGTTAGAATTTGAGGATTGTCAAAAAAAAAAATTCAAAAAAAATTCAAAAAAAAAATCAAAATTTATTTCTAGAACTTACTTTTATTTCCAATTTTGTTGCATATATGGGAATGGGAAGTGCATTGGACACCTTGTGTGGACAATCTTACGGAGCGAAACAGTACCATTTGCTCGGCATACACATGCAGAGAGCCATGCTCGTTCTAATGCTCGTCGGCGTTCCGCTGGCCGTGGTCTGGGCCTACACAGGCCAGCTACTCGTGCTGTTGGGGCAGGACCCGGAGATAGCTTCCGCAGCCGGACAGTACGCCCGGTGATTGGTTCCGACCATCTTCGCGTCCGGCCTCCTCCAGTGCCTCTTCAGATTCCTGCAGACTCAGAACATCGTCTTCCCGATGATGCTGATTTCCGGATTCACCACCCTACTCCACCTTCTCGTGTGCTGGGCTCTGGTGTTCAAGTCCGGCCTCGGGAGCAAAGGAGCTGCTCTGGCCATGTCCATCTCCTACTGGACCAATGTGCTGTTGTTGGCGCTTTATGTCAACCTGTCACCTGCTTGCAAGAAGACCTGGACTGGATTCTCGAAAGAGGCTTTGCACGACGTTCTCAGCTTCGTTAAACTAGCCCTTCCGTCCACTGCCATGGTTTGGTACGATTCAGTTTCATATTGATCACAACTATATCTCTACATAAATTCAATATTTTCATTCTTATTTGAACAGCTTGGAGTTTTGGTCATTTGAGTTCCTTGTACTCACATCCGGCCTTCTTCCCAATCCGAAGCTAGAAACATCAGTGTTGTCGATCAGGTGAGCTTTAACTCATGATTCTTTGGGAAACATATGATGGATGGGTATATATATATATATAGGAGAGATTCTCAGATACCTAGATCTGTTGCATGAACATGGACACGGATACAAGATAATGACGCACAGGACCGGCCCAAGGGGTTGGGTTACCCTATCCAGAGCTAGCTAGTTTTGTTGGTTGTCTCTTGACCTTTTTTATTGTAGGTCGATCCTAGAAGATCATCCGCGACCCCGACCTTTTGTGGGGTCACGCTGAGCCTAGGGGTTGCCCTAAGGAGAGGGGGGTGCCCAAGCCCGAAGTCTTTGTCTGGGTTACCCTTGGGCCGACCCTCATGACGCGATAGGAAAACATAGACACGGGCGGATATGAATATTGTGATAGATACCGTAAGTAGTCAAGTATATATAATATAATATGAATATTGTGATAGATATCATAAGTAGTCAAGTACATGTTGGGAATGCGGTGTGACCCGAACCGGAGTTGGCCCATGAGGTACGGTATTGAATTGGGCCCATATGACTTAAAATAGAATGGTGAATCTATACACACCCCACCCCTTACTAAGCACACCCAAAACAAAAATAAAAAAAATTGAAATTCCTATCCTACCCTCTCCCTCTCCCTCGAGGAGGAGGGGTCGGGAGGAGGAGGAGGGGGGAGGGAGAGGGGGGGGGGTAGGATAGGAATTTCAATTTTTTTTGTTTTTGTTTTGGGTGTGCTTAGTAAGGGGTGGGATGTGGATAGTTGGACCCAAAAGAGAATTCGTATGTAAGGCCTGAATCAATTCCAATTATCTACACCACATGATCCCACCTCCTAACCGATGTGAGACTAAATTACCAACTCCATTGTCACCTCCCATTTGAGTGCTCAACCCGAAACTAGATACAACCAATAGTATATTGTACAATACAGACACGGATATGATATTGTTTTCTTTTCTTTTCTTTTATTTTATTTTTTTACTCGTGATATTATCTTAAATACTGAGATTGCATGTTCAAATGCCTCAGCCTGAATACTTCTACAATAGTATTCATGATCCCGTTCGGTCTTGGTGCTGCTGCGAGGTTAGTCGAGTTGTGGTGTTTCATGATCAGTTCTTAGTTTTCTTGTGCGTATTCTTGATCATATCCTCACTGGTCTCCTCTATCTTTGTAAAGCACTTGTGTCTCGAACGAGTTGGGCGCTGGTCGGCCGCAGGCCGCTCGTCTAGCAGTCCGCGTCGTCCTATCCCTGGCCGTCATCGAGGCGCTAGCAGTCGGGACGACAATGGTTTTGGTGCGCGGGGTTTGGGGATACGCATACAGCAACGAAGAGGAAGTGGTGAAATACGTGGGGATTATGCTCCCCATACTGGCACTGTCCAACCTTCTGGATGGAATCCAGTGCGTGCTTTCAGCTAAATGGTGTCCGTATCCGTACCGTGTACTTATCCGTATCAGTACTATTGACGCGGTTGAACATGTAGGCGTCGCTAGAGGATGTGGCTGGCAGAAGATCGGCGCACTTGTGAATCTCGGAGCTTACTACATCGTCGGCATTCCTTTGGCCGTCGTTATGGCTTTCGTCTTGCATTTTGGAGGCAGGGTGGGTGTTTATAGACGAAGCTTGATTAGTTGATGCCATTATGTAACGAAATTTCTTATATGATCATGTCGAGCAGGGTCTTTGGATGGGAATCATATGCGGTCTCCTTGTACAAGTGCTGTTGCTGTTAACAGTTACCCTACACCTTGACTGGGAGAAAGAAGTAAGTACCTCTTCGGAACTCGTCTATGAAGAACACCGTGTTTAATCTCTGATTACTATATAATTATGTTACGTTGTCCAATCCTGCAAACCAAACAAGCCCTTAATTTCATTCCCTCGGCTACATTTAATTTCGTTTCGTTTTCGTGTTTCGTGTTTCAGGCAGGGAAGGCCAGAGATAGGGTTCACAGTTCCTCAATACCTGAAAACATTGTGACCTAACTCATCTGAAATCCATGAGTTAGGCTATAAGCATGAGCTCACGATAATCATAATGGATAAGCTATTAAGCATGACTATGACTCCATTAGTTCCGTAATGGGACATTTATTCAGGATTTTGATGTGAACTACTCCACACTCCTCGATCGACCACCTCAGGAACTATTTTGACTTCACCAAAGAACATACTCCGCAAGGTGGTATAAATTGGAGATAAAATGAGAGGAAATCGTCTTAGGTATTTTGGACATGCGTAACGTAGACCAATAGATACACCACTGAGAATAAAGAATAAGATATATAGTAAATGTTCTAAAAAAAAGATATAGTAATTAAATAAATTAACCACTAAGATTAGTGGTAGGTCTAAACAAACTTGAATATAGGTTTTAAGAAAATATTTTTTTTACAAAGGATAAAATTGTTGAATATATATATCGTTTCGTTCATATTGATTTACATCATTAAAATGTTGCTTGTTAAATCATCTAGTGACCCTAAAATGAATGGTTCTGTTGTGGACAATTAGCTCAACCTCTCAAATGGTATATCAATATATCTCTATGTACATCAACAAGCCATCCCAACCTCTCTTTATATAGGAAGAGAGAGGTTGGGAGTTACAAAATGAAAAGTCACTTGGAGTTACAAAGGTGAAGAGTCACCATGATGAGAAGAATTACAATAATGAATTACAACACTCCCCCTTGGCTCTTCACAAACTCTGCTTGTAAACACCTCTGAGCTTCTTTGTCGGTCTGTAGCTTGCAGATTCAAAAATGATCACCTACTTGTGCCTCGTTAAAACCTTGCCAAAGAAAAACCCAGTGGGAAAAAAAAAACTTTGGTCGAAGGACAAAAGAGTACACACAGGTCAGTGTTGTCACGCCCCGCTCCCGTAGGAGCGATCGTCCTCGCTAAGGCGTGATGCCGCACGGGCCTAGGTTGCGCCCGTGCAAGGCCAAGTCCAGAAACGGCCGATCTGATGCTAGGCCACAGAGTCGCACAGAGTGTCCCCATTTGCAGCGGAAAGTAAACGAACGCACAAGTTGAATACGAAATCAAACTCTTTATTGATATTCAAGAAGTTACAAGCGGCGCTAGGCCGATATTACAAGTCGCTCAAGCTCTCTCACTCTGAAACATAAAAGGCGTGCCAAGTGGCTTACAAGATGGAATGATACATGACGATGTTCCGATACATTATGTCCTGTATAGGGTGCTTCAGCTTCTGCAACGTCCCAAGGCCCCGGAGTTGGCTCCGCGCCTTAACACGTTCGATGGAAGCTCCGCACCAACCGGCGTCTCCTGAATCCTGCAAGCAGACTGTGGGTTTATCAGTACATTGTTATGCACTGGTGGGGAGGCTAGCTCGCCCACAACGCCATCATTACCAAACACGTTGCATTTACTTTTGTGCACCGACTATCATTCATTGTCTTTCTAATCTTGCCTTAGGGTCAATTTCATGGCACATATCATGACCTATCTCGTGTTACTGATTTCAAGTATCGCATGAAAAATGCATGCACGACTTACCCATACTTACCATCCGGCCTTCCCTGTCCAAAGTAAACCAAGTTAGTCAACATTAACATGAAGTAATATGACGTGATTTATGTAAACATTCAATGTAACTGGCGAGTCCATGTCTCGGGTTCTAGCACGTCGTGGGCATGTTCTAGTGTTACGTTTCGAGCATGTTCAGGAGGCACATTTCAAGCATGTTCGGGGTGGTATATTTCAAGCATGTTCAGGCATGTTACATTTCGAGCATGTTCATGTTCAGGATGTTACTTTGCAAGCATGTTCAGCAGTGTTACACTTCGGGCATGTTCAGGTGATACTTGTTCATTTAACTTAGACTACTTTGATTTCAATGCAAGAACTTGTACGTGGATTGCCACCAGCATAGTCCACTTAATCTACATGCACGGGTCGCTGGCTTTACAAGCCATTTAGGACATTCCCCTGTGGCAATTCTCAACTTAGCGTAGGGTGATGGCTGGTACACCCCGTTAAGTCTCTTGAATATACCCTGCTACTTACGTCTCTTGGTGCCCAAGCCCGCACCCAAGCAGCCCGTAAGCCCGTATTGATTCTGCCTAGGTCGGCCACGGTTTACCCCCCCAACGCCCGTGCCGCAGAATCCTTCCACACGACGGCCACGGTATTCCCCCCCATCGCCCGTGCCGTTTGTCCACGACCATTTCGTATTGTCTTGTCATTTTAACTTAGCGGCTATCTCCGAGCCGTAGGCTAACCCTTAGCCATAATGCGTTAACGACCAGGTTGGCGTCCGTACAGCGCGGGTAGCGAGCCCCGTTGCACGTGCCCGTCACACCTGTCGCTAGCGTCTTCCATGTCTTATCTTTCATGTATTCTTTCTTTCATTTTATTCTTTCACTTGTTCGTATGTTCATTCGCGTTTTCACGTATTTATTCATTCGTTGATTCATTCATTCACGCATTACGCAACTCCCAGTGCGGGAGTCGCCTTGGCGACCCATCGGTCCCATAGCCTTTCAATGTTGCTATACTATACTCGGAACGACTATGTTGATAGTCTTCCCATTTTATTGTTGTAATCCATTCATGGTTTCATTGTTGAACGCGTACGGGACTTGAACATAAGCTTGTGCCGTAGCACGAGCGTAGAGCGTGGGCGAGAGTTTCTATATTTGCCGAGTTCTTTTCTATGTTCTAAACAAGCATGCAAGATGGGATTATTCCCTTAGCTAGGTGCGTTGAGTCATTTATTAGCATGCAAGATGTTATCGCCTAGCGATTCTCGTGAATGTGTCCGTTTTGTTATGTGTCTAGGCTAAGCAGTGACGGGTTCATCGGAGCCACCCACCTTAGCGATGTTTGCATTGGCCGAGCGATACTCCGAGCGCGCCTTTGGAAGTCTAAGTCTGGATTCATCTTGACGGGCCAAGGCAAGTCTGGCATCGATTTGCATCGATACTTCATCGGGTCGAGGCAACTCTTCGGGTCGACGGCTCGTTTTGCGTCGTTGCACTTGCCGTTTGAATCGGGGTTCCGCTAGGGCGGAACGGGTCATTACATAATACACCACTCAAAATAAGTCTCGTCCTCGAGACTTCTTGAGTGCAGGTCATCCTATCATTCTTAACTCGTGTGGTCGTGTTTCTTAGACAATTTCATCGAACGGCTCCATCGTTCGATGGAATCGAACCAACTAGATATCTTTCTAAGTTCCGTGTCGCACGCGTTTGGTCGATTTATTGAATAGCCTTTCATTCATTTTATAGTTGCTTGTACTTATTCAATTCAAGTATTTCTTCATCTTGGTTGTTATTTCTCTGTGTCACGGGACAGAAATATTCACACGAGGCACATTGTAATTCGTCAAAGGCGGGGGTCGTAGGCTGAGGCAAACTCACTTTCGTTTATCTCGGTCATCGAGATAACCCGATTCGCTTCTCAAGCGTTCGTGTCCACAAAATCAGTATAATTTCTACTTAGCGGGGTCGACCAAGTCTATGTAATTTTCGTCCAATTCAAGACCAAGTATTGCACTATCGTCGAGCATAACTTCCTATCAGTGGTTCAATTCGTTGTACCAACTTTTACTAGCACGATTTCACGTTCACGGCACTCGTTCACTCCCCAAGTCGTGCTAGAACTCAACGTATCACTTGGCTGGATCGTGCACGCATTCCAAGCGTCCCCAAAATACATGCATTCAGCCAAGCCGCATGATCTAAAAATTGTCATTTTCACTCGAGTCGCATCGTGCACATACTCAAGCGTCCCTGAATATATGCATGTCAGCCGAATCTCGTGAGGGGTATTCCTATATTCGTGATTCACACTATCCATCCATGCCAATCCTCAAGATCAATCCTTCGATTGATAACTCCTGAAACATGGCGTCTCACCTACCCGCTAGGCCATCTTTTCGAGGCTAAGTCAATGTCAGGATTGGAATCATAGTTCCCCAACAATAATGCCAACACTGACCCCAATACTAGGGTCAAACCAAAGTCGATAGTACGGGATTTTCTACCCAAGCTCGCGGCACTCAGATTTCTAAACATCGAGCACGATCACCTATTCGCATCAATGTATTCGTCGCACACTGCAACGAATTCAAATCCATTCAAATCACTAAATTGACATACTTCACATATCCATTCTAACCAATTCACGTATTCGATCACGAGTTCATCTAACTTGACAATATGTTGCGCCCCAATCTCACGCGAGTCCGATTATCCACGGTGGTTCACGAATCACCATACAACGCTCCCGTGGAACAATCATTCTCATCGGGGCGTAACTCTTGTTTGGGTCCAGACTAATTCATTTTCGATACGCGGATTGGACCTACTCAATCTTCAAGTTCGATTCTTCAAGCACACAAATCCATTCTTGAGTCACCTTCGCGTCAAACCACAAATCGAAGCACACAAATTGTTACTCCAAGCTAGGTCAATCACCCCCGCTGTATGAATCACCATACCAGCGCTCACGCGGAGTGATCGCCCTATTCGGCGCAACGCATGTGCGAGGCTGGAGTTGCGCTCGCATAAGACAAGCATGTCGACGTTGAGGTTATCGTCGAAGTAAATCCAAGTATTTTTTATTTTCATTCGAGCCAAGATCGATAGTCCATTCGTCATTTTGTTCAACCAGAAAATCCACGAGCCACGTCTATATTTTCCTCGACACGTTTCAACATCCCAAGTATAGCTTCCAACGGAACAATGACATTTGCACGATCGTCATTCGCCGAGTCAGAGTACCCCCGAGTTATCGCATATCGATCTTTGATACGCCTCAATACCATCGACGATATGCGTAACCTGACGATCTTCCTTTGCAACCAATTTCGAGTCATGCGACGATGCCGTTGTCCGAGTTGGATATTCCACCATTTCATTTAATATTCAAGATCAAGTTCATCTGCTATTCCTCGAGCTCGTTTCAAGATCATTGTTCAAGATTCAAGTCACATTTCATTTGTATCAATCCGAAATCGTACGTGCGATGCTCTAAGTTTTCTCGATCAAGACCATTTATTTCCATTCGTCGTTCCGAGTCGTTTTCTAACATGCGTTACCCATTCACAAGTTGCCCAGCGACATCTCGTTCGGGACTTTTAAAGTCACGGCCAACTAAGCGTGACACGTTCTAAGGCTTTGCGCGATCGCATCGCCTCGTCGACGTACTCGTTGTGTTTCGAAATCCTCAAGTTTCGCTCGAATGATTTTTCCAAGAACATCCATACACCACTCGGATTCGAGCCACTCGACTAGTCGTCGACACTCATTCTCATTCTTATTCGAACCTATCACATACACCACTCGGGTTCAAGCCATACGGTCTAATCCTCAATCACGTTCGCGTCATGCGCTAAGATATCCTTCAGATTCGTTCGACGAATCTCTAGCGTAACCGCTCACGTCGCCTCGACGTACTAAGTCGTTCAGGCTAATCCTCCAAATCCAAGCTAATCTTTCGTGCACGCCTAAGCGTTAACTCGATAGCGTTCCTATCGATAGACATTCAAAGTATATTTTCGCTCTCGATCGAGTGATACTTGATATCGCTCGCAACCCGATTGCACCCAAAAGTCGAGGTACGCGACACGCGGACTAAGTTGTGCTGCATAACCATCACGTGCGGACTTATATTGAGTTTGCACGCTCACTTGCTAGGTCGACGCAAGACTAGTCAGGCACGCACGCGACATGTTAACTTAACATATGTTCTCTATCGAGTCAAGTCTAACATAGTTCGACATTGTTAGCGTAAAGTTATTCAAGCGAGCCTTGTGTTTGCTAACTTCTAGCAATTTAGTTTTCCTTCGACTCAAGTCTGTCGTGGTTTGGCACAAAGGCCTTCGCCTATCGATCCCGTTCAACCGAGTACTTGTACGAGCTTTTGAAAGTATTAGACTTATTGTATGGAACATCCCAAGGCACAACGAGAGAGAGCGTACACTTCCTTATTTCCAACGAGCTTTCAAAACTGAGAATTCGATGTGAAGTCCAAGGACGTAAAGCCGTGCTCTGATACCAATCTGTCACGCCCCGCTCCCGTAGGAGCGATCGTCCTCGCTAAGGCGTGATGCCGCACGGGCCTAGGTTGCGCCCGTGCAAGGCCAAGTCCAGAAACGGCCGATCTGATGCTAGGCCACAGAGTCGCACAGAGTGTCCCCATTTGCAGCGGAAAGTAAACGAACGCACAAGTTGAATACGAAATCAAACTCTTTATTGATATTCAAGAAGTTACAAGCGGCGCTAGGCCGATATTACAAGTCGCTCAAGCTCTCTCTCTCTGAAACATAAAAGGCGTGCCAAGTGGCTTACAAGATGGAATGATACATGACGATGTTCCGATACATTATGTCCTGTATAGGGTGCTTCAGCTTCTGCAACGTCCCAAGGCCCCGGAGTTGGCTCCGCGCCTTAACACGTTCGATGGAAGCTCCGCACCAACCGGCGTCTCCTGAATCCTGCAAGCAGACTGTGGGTTTATCAGTACATTGTTATGCACTGGTGGGGAGGCTAGCTCGCCCACAACGCCATCATTACCAAACACGTTGCATTTACTTTTGTGCACCGACTATCATTCATTGTCTTTCTAATCTTGCCTTAGGGTCAATTTCATGGCACATATCATGACCTATCTCGTGTTACTGATTTCAAGTGTCGCATGGAAAATGCATGCACGACTTACCCATACTTACCATCCGGCCTTCCCTGTCCAAAGTAAACCAAGTTAGTCAACATTAACATGAAGTAATATAACGTGATTTATGTAAACATTCAATGTAACTGGCGAGTCCATGTCTCGGGTTCTAGCACGTCGTGGGCATGTTCTAGTGTTACGTTTCGAGCATGTTCAGGAGGCACATTTCAAGCATGTTCGGGGTGGTATATTTCAAGCATGTTCAGGCATGTTACATTTCGAGCATGTTCATGTTCAGGATGTTACTTTGCAAGCATGTTCAGCAGTGTTACACTTCGGGCATGTTCAGGTGATACTTGTTCATTTAACTTAGACTACTTTGATTTCAATGCAAGAACTTGCACGTGGATTGCCACCAGCATAGTCCACTTAATCTACATGCACGGGTCGCTGGCTTTACAAGCCATTTAGGACATTCCCCTGTGGCAATTCTCAACTTAGCGTAGGGTGATGGCTGGTACACCCCGTTAAGTCTCTTGAATATACCCTGCTACTTACGTCTCTTGGTGCCCAAGCCCGCACCCAAGCAGCCCGTAAGCCCGTATTGATTCTGCCTAGGCCGGCCACGGTTTACCCCCCCAACGCCCGTGCCGCAGAATCCTTCCACACGACGGCCACGGTATTCCCCCCCCTCGCCCGTGCCGTTTGTCCACGACCATTTCGTATTGTCTTGTCATTTTAACTTAGCGGCTATCTCCGAGCCGTAGGCTAACCCTTAGCCATAATGCGTTAACGACCAGGTTGGCGTCCGTACAGCGCGGGTAGCGAGCCCCGTTGCACGTGCCCGTCACACCTGTCGCTAGCGTCTTCCATGTCTTATCTTTCATGTATTCTTTCTTTCATTTTATTCTTTCACTTGTTCGTATGTTCATTCGCGTTTTCACGTATTTATTCATTCGTTGATTCATTCATTCACGCATTACGCAACTCCCAGTGCGGGAGTCGCCTTGGCGACCCATCGGTCCCATAGCCTTTCAATGTTGCTATACTATACTCGGAACGACTATGTTGATAGTCTTCCCATTTCATTGTTGTAATCCATTCATGGTTTCATTGTTGAACGCGTACGGGACTTGAACATAAGCTTGTGCCGTAGCACGAGCGTAGAGCGCGGGCGAGAGTTTCTATATTTGCCGAGTTCTTTTCTATGTTCTAAACAAGCATGCAAGATGGAATTATTCCCTTAGCTAGGTGCGTTGAGTCATTTATTAGCATGCAAGATGTTATCGCCTAGCGATTCTCGTGAATGTGTCCGTTTTGTTATGTGTCTAGGCTAAGCAGTGACGGGTTCATCGGAGCCACCCACCTTAGCGATGTTTGCATTGGCCGAGCGATACTCCGAGCGCGCCTTTGGAAGTCTAAGTCTGGATTCATCTTGACGGGCCAAGGCAAGTCTGGCATCGATTTACATCGATACTTCATCGGGTCGAGGCAACTCTTCGGGTCGACGGCTCGTTTTGCGTCGTTGCACTTGCCGTTTGAATCGGGGTTCCGCTAGGGCGAAACGGGTCATTACAAGTGTGATGGGGGTAAACTAACCATTGCAAAGGTGCCTCGTCAAAACCTTGTCAGGGAAAACCCAGTGGGAAAAAACCGCTGATCGAAGGACAAAAGAGTACACGATGGTTTAGAAGTATATACAACTGGATACTCCCCCTGATTATAATAATCCTTAGTGAATAAGAGATTTGAAATGTGCCTCGTTAAAAACCTTGCCAAGGAAAACCCAATGGGAAAAAACTTGGTCTAAGAGAAAAAGAGTACAGAAGCATACATCAGGATGCTCCCCTTTTCATTCGCACTCGACAGGGCACGGGATATACACACAACAGGGCGTTTGGGGGTGCTCCCCCTCACATACACACAACAGGGTGCGGGAAACATGTTTCACTTAGGCTAGCTCTGAAAGCTTCCTAAGTCCAATCGCTCTTACATGTTTCTGGAACGAGTGTTTTGGCAGTGACTTGGTGAACAAGTCTGCACGGTTATTCTCCGATCCAATGTGTTGCACTTCAATCTTCTGAAGCGCTTGTTGTTCATGTGTAAAGAACAACTTGGGCGATATGTGCTTGGTAGCATCCCCTTTGATGTAACCATGTTTCGTTTGATCAATAATAGCGGTATTGTCCTCATAGACGACAACAGGTTCATCTGGGTCATATGGAAGATCACATGTACTTCGAATATGGCCAATAACAGCTCGAAGCCATACACACTCTCTAGTCGCCTCATAAAGCACGAGTAGCTCAGAGTGGTTCGTTGAAGTAGCCACTAAGGTCTGTTTACGAGACCTCCAAGAAATCGCCGTGTTCCCAATGGTAAAGACATAACCAGATTGGGAACGCCCCTTGTGCGGATCAGATAAGTATCCCGCATCGGCGTAGCCAACAAGGGTCGCGTTGTTTCGAGTGCCAAGAGCGTTGGACTCACTCAAAACCGCGTAGGGATAGAACAAGCCCAAGTCCGTAGTACCCTTAAGGTAGCGGAAAATGTCTTTTATGCCATTCCAATGGCGGCGTGTTGGCGCGGTGCTGTGTCGAGCTAGACAATTCACAGCAAACGAGATGTCCGGTCTAGTATATTGGGCCAAGTACAATAAAGCGCCTATTGCACCCAGATAAGAGCACTCAGGACTCAGTATCTCTTCGTCGTCCTCCTTTGGACGGAATGGGTCCTTAGTAATGTCTAGAGAGCGGACGATCATGGGAGTAGCGGACGGCTTAACGTCAAAATGACTAAAGCGTCTCAACACCTTTTGGGTGTAGTTTGCTTGATGGACAAGAATTCCATCTTTACGGTGCTCGATCTGCAGGCCGAGGCAAAACCGTGTCTTCCCAAGATCCTTCATCTCGAATTCCCTCTTCAGGATATCAGCAGTTTCTGACAAGTCTTTTTCGGTTCCTATGAGATTCATGTCATCTACATAGACCGCGATGATTGCGTATCCTGAAGTGGATTTCTTTATGAACACGCATGGGCAAAGTTCGTTATTAACGTATCCCAAGCCGATCAAGTATTCGCTTAGGCGGTTATACCACATTCGCCCGGATTGTTTCAATCCATATAGCGAACGTCTCAGTCTAATCGAGAACGCGTTCCGTGGTCGGGAACTACTTGATTCAGGCATCTTTAGTCCTTCAGGGACTTTCATATATATCTCTGTGTCTAGATCCCCGTAGAGATAGGCTGTGACCACATCCATGAGCTGCATATTCAGTTTTTCGAAAACTACTAAACTGATTAAGTAGCGGAACGTTATGATGTCCATTACGGGAGAATACGTCTCCTCGTAATCAATTCCAGGGCGTTGTGAGAAGCCTTGCGCCACAAGGCGAGCCTTGTATCGCACAATCTCATTTCTCTCATTACGCTTCCTTAGGAAAACCCATTTGTGACCAACTGGTTTAACATTGGGTGGTGTTGGAGCAACGGGTCCAAACACACTTCTTTTCGCTAAGGAGTCTAGTTCAGCCTGGATTGCTTATTTCCATTTTGACCAGTCCGTTCGTCGTTGACACTCGGCAACACTACGAGGTTCCATGTCATCATTGCTCATAATGTCAGTGGCCACTGAGTATATGAACACATCATCGATGACAGTTTCGTTTTGCTTCAAAATATCGTCTAAGCTAGCATACTCGACGGATATTTCGAGGTTATCGGCATGATTAGGAATAGGCATTTCATCTGGAACGCGCTCTTCTAATACATCGCCGTGATCCTTAATGATCTCATGTGGCAAAACGCTTTTAACAAGATTTCTCCGCTTCCGGGGCAGAATATCTTTGGAACCAACCGGTCTTCCCTTCTTCTTGGGAATAGCGGCGGACTGGACGGCCGATGGCAGCGTCCTTTGCTCGGCGGGTTCGACCGGAGCAACATGTTTCACAGGAACATGGCATTTCTCAGGGACGTCTATCCTTGCAGGCACATTTGCAGCAGGTATAATTGATCTCGTGACTTTTGCTAGGTCGCTAAATGCATCTGGCATTTGATTTGCAATATCTTGCAGACCTAGAATCCTCTGTACTTCCTTATCACTATGTGCAGAGGGGGGATCATGATGAGCAAAAGCGGGCACATGCCACGCTAATTCACGTCGTTCCTCATCAACGTTAGCGTGCATTTCTCCCCCTAACGATGGGAAGATTGCCTCATCAAAGTCACAATCCGCGTGTCTCGCGGTAAAGAGATCGCCTGTCAAGGGCTCTAAATAGCGAATGATGGACGGGGAGTTATAACCGACATATATTCCCCGTCGCTTCTGAGGTCCAAATTTTGAACGCCTTATCGGCTCAATTGGAACATTGACTAGGCACCCAAACACGCGTAAATGTGAGATATCAGGCTCACATCCAGTAACCAGCTGGTACGCGGAAAGTGGTTGGGTGGCCATGGGCCTCAGACGGACCAAATTTGCAGCGTGCAAAATTGCATAGCCCCATGCAGATAGTGGGAGTTTGGTGCGCATAACCAAGGTCCTCGCTATCACTTGTAGTCGCTTTATAAAAGCTTCCGCTAGGCCATTTTGGGTATGAACATACGCAACAGGATGTTCAAGATTTATTCCCAAAGTCATGCAATAGTCATCGAAAGTCTTCGATGTAAACTCCGCGGCATTATCAAGTCTAATAGACTTTATCGGATAATCCGGATGGTGAGCCCTTAACTTAATGATCTGGGCGAGGAGTTTAGGAAACGCTGCATTTCGGGTGGACAACAACACTACGTGTGACCATCTAGTCGATGCATCAACCAAAACCATGAAGTATTTAAATGGTCCGCATGTTGGTTGGATTGGTCCACAAATATCTCCATGAATTCTCTCAAGGAATTGGGAAACCAATCTCGTAGGTTTCACATGGAGTGGCTTGAGATTCGTCTTCCCAATCGAGCAAGCTTGGCATAGGCTTTTCGGATTTATAACAAAATTCTTTCCTCCAAGAGGATGCCCATGCGATGCATTCATAGTACGAAGTATCGTATTTTGACCCGGATGACCCAGCCGGTCATGCCATAGCATAAAAGTCCTCTCATCAACTGGCGCTCGGCGAATGATGAGATTACTCTCGATGTGTTGTATCGTAGTAAGATACAAACCACTTGAAAGACATTTCAACTTCTCCAATATACGCTTTTGGCCGTACTGAGTGGAGGTAATGAAAAGATACTCGAAGCCATGTTCTCGAGCAGTTTCAACATGAAATCCGTTTTCTCGAATATCCTTAAAACTCAGTAAGGTACGACTGGACCTTGGAGAATATAAGGCCTCTGATACTTCAACGGGAGTACCATTGGACAACGAAAAACGGGCTTTGCCAAAACCTTGAACAAGGGTTGAGGGTCCCGAAATGGTTGTCACTGAGGTTACTTTAGGCGTATAAGAGATAAAGTATGATTTATCTCTCAAGATAGTGTGAGTCGTTCCACTATCAACCAAACAATCCACTGCCCCGTGGTCCATGCCTATAAGTAAAGAAAATTAAAGTTTGTCACACGTTTGAGGAAAGTGCTCGAAATAGAACTTTAATTTATCGAGAAAACAGAAAATACAAACCACCAAAAGTTTCATGACTTAAATCAAACATAGATAGAAAATAGAGATTTATTCTTCCATTTCTGCTACAAAATCGGGGGTCTCAAGATTTAGATTTTCGTACTCGTTGACCAGATTTGCTTCGGCCCGGCGCCCCTTGTGATAGTTATTAACTTCTTGGGGGGTCGCCCTGCAAGTCCGTTGCATATGACCATAAGCACCACATTTGTAGCAGAGAGTAGGCGCTTGACCTTCCACTCTCGCTTTGGGACGACTGGCCCGTTGGTTCTTACCATGAGACTGCCTAGGAGTCAAAGGTCCTTGGTTCTTGTTAGAACCTCGCTTTGGATGGCGAGACTTAAACTCGCCTCTATTCCTTGGCTGGGACAACTGGCCCTTGTCTCGTTTCCACCGTGGATTTGGTCCACGGAGAGCGTTTGCATCAGGCATTGGAATTGCCTTTGTTCCAGCAGGACGAGAATTGTTGTTTCTCATTAAAATGAGACTGTTCTTCTCGTCTAGTAAAAGCTGGGTGATGAGCTCGGGAAACTTGGTGAACTTAGACTGACGGTATTGCTTCTGGAGCAAGTTGTCAGTGGAAGGAAATGTGGTGTATGTTTTCTCCAATAGATCACTGTCGGTTAATATCTCATCGCAGTATTGGAGAAGTGATCGAATCCTGCAGACTTCATTGTTGTAATCAGTTACACTCTTGAAGTCTTGGAAGCGCAGGTTCAACCAGTCATGGCGTGCTTCAGGTAGCCATATGGTCTTCTGGTGGTCGAAGCGCTCTTTCAAAGAGTCCCATAGCGTCTTCGGCGAGGATATTTCAATGAACTCCGACTTCATAGCGTCAGATAAATGCCTACGGAATAGAATCATCGCTTTGGCGTTCATTGAGCGAGTGACTTCCACTTCACGCTCTTCCTCGTTATAGATGACGTCCAAGAGGCCCTGCGCATCTAGATGGTTCTGGATGTCTTGCGTCCAGTCCAAGTAGTTCTTGCCAGAGGCTTCAAGGATGGGAAAATCAATCTTGATCGACATTTTTCTACAACAGGAGAAAAAATCTTGATCAGTCAACATATAAAACGACAGGTTTATATGGATTTGGTTTGTATAAGCAACAACAAACAATCGTAAATAAAAACAACGGTTTTGAAAAAACGATTTTTGTTTAAAAATTATCTTCTTATATCGATCGACGGGCCGATATAGAGAGTTCAATTAATTTCTTGCAAAAATGCATAATTATAAATACAATTTGAGCAAAAAAAATAATATTCGGTCAACCCCTTTCAGTAGCTCTACGTGAATATGACCAGGCGGGAAAATGGGAGAGGAGGGTCACCGGGGACCTCTTAAGAACCAAGCCCCAAGTTCTTTCTGACATCATACCCAAGTAGATGAGCCTATTCGGAGAGACTTCATAAAATTTTTGTCAAATGTAAGAATAAATAAGATTTTTCAAAAAATTCACGCTATTTGCGAATTGTGCAAAATAGGTGACAATTTAGTGCGTGCTCAAAATGAGCGTTGCCTTTGAAAAATTATTAGCCAAAAAAAAAATTTTGGGAGGCCCAAATTTGGCGGTGCCAGAATTTGTTTATATAGCCAAAACCAAATTTTTAATTTTTAAGCCATTACGCTAAAAAAAACGTACAACATAAGCAAGCAACAGCACACAAAAGAATTGGTGCCTAAGCAAGCGGCACCAAAAAAATATCAACTATTTTTTCGACGTCTAATGAAGCGACGCCAAAAAAATAGCGAGAAAAAAAATACAATTTTATTATCCATCTGTTACAACGATTACTGAATAACATAAAAAATGTTACTGAGGTGCTCGCCAGGGCACAGATGGCACTGAGGTGCTCGTCGGGGCTCTCCAAATCCATCATTACCAAAAAAATGTTAGCATCTCCAAATTTTGTTCGTCAACATGAAAATAATTTTTTT
Organism: Iris pallida; assembly: GCA_029216955.1. Taxonomy (NCBI): domain Eukaryota; kingdom Viridiplantae; phylum Streptophyta; class Magnoliopsida; order Asparagales; family Iridaceae; genus Iris; species Iris pallida. The sequence continues at coordinate 669,358 of JANAVB010006199.1, read as the reverse complement.
TTTTTTTTAAAAAAAATTATTTCAAACTCATCTATTATGAACAGGATACACGCACTAGAGAATGGATGCATAACAAGATATGGTTGAAAGGGGTTCCTGACTATATATTAGAAGGGACAAAACCAATAAATTCTATCGTAAGGATCTTAATCTTTAAAATAATTCCACAACGATCTGATCTAAGACCAATAAACATTTAGTATATTCTAAGAATTTATTTTCAGATTGGAATTATTTTAGAATGGATGCATAACAAGATTTCTGAAATTTTGTTCGTCAACAGGAATAATAATAATAATCACAGGTTAAACTCTAAAATTCTAAACATGGATGGATGCATAATCACAGGTGAAGCTCGAGTTCATTTTGGACAAACTATAAAACATCACTATAAATGCTGAAGACTTTCAAGATGAGAAAGCTGACATTTCCAACAACAAAATAATCCATGTACAATGTTGCATAATCAGAGATGAAATCATTTCAAGTTATGGTTCTAATCCGTCATTTGTTTATTATATTGGGTAGGAGAGAAATATGCACATCTTGAATAGATTAATGTATGCTAATACAAATTTATTCATGTACTCTCTGTTAGGAAAAAAAATCTTACTGTCCGAAAAAATATTTCACTACCAAATATTTCTTAGAAAAATATTCTTGTTGAATCAGTTTACTAGCAAATATTTCTTAGAAAAATATTCTTAAGAAGAAATTAAGGGTTACCGTCGTTGTACGGAAACCGCGGAATCGGATATGACCCACGCGGATACGCGGGATCGGCGACGAGCGACGGGTTGCGCGCGGGACAACGGTCGGCGGACGGCGAGGCGAGCGGTACGTCGGGTCTCCGGCGTTGCACGAGCAAGGTGCTGATAACGTGTTGTGGACAATTAGCTCAACCTCTCAAATGGTATATCAATATATCTCTATGTACATCAACAAGCCATCCCAACCTCTCTTTATATAGGAAGAGAGAGGTTGGGAGTTACAAAATGAAAAGTCACTTGGAGTTACAAAGGTGAAGAGTCACCATGATGAGAAGAATTACAATAATGAATTACAACAGGTTCAACATAGTGATTATATTTTTGAAGACATATATTTTGATTCCGGATCACCAATCAGGAACCAAAGGCTAAGCATACTTGGAAAAATAGTTTGATTTTATACATTGTAAACCTACACCTATTCAACTTACTATCTTGAATAGTCCATTTTAGGGTCACATAATGAGTAATCAAGAGACCTCCAAATGATTTTATTTTTTTGGTTTCTAGGTAATTCAAATGGTTTAGATTATTATAAACAAGGGCGGAGTCACTAGTGGGCTCCGGCCCATTTTATTTTTATATATGTCAGTCCTCACAGCCCACAACCAAGTCCACAGCAATCCATACTCAGCAGCCCAATTCCCTCTCTCACTCTCTCACCCAAGCCCCGTACTTTGGTTATAGTAATTTTGTAGTGTTTTTATAAAATTCAGGACATTTTAAGTTCAGTTCGGGTAAACTAAAATCCTATCTCTGCCACTGATTATAAATGGAGTAAATTTTCTAAGAAGACCCCACATGAACTGGTTTCATACTGTGTATGTTGGTCGAGGATTAACTCTTATTATTATTATTATTATTAGCATTAATTAAGAATGTTTTAGCAAAATACCACCTTAGAGTATCTTCCATAAGTGCAAGTAGACGTGTGAAGGGAATCTCTATTAGGAATCATGTTCTGTTTGGCTTTGGGTTGTGATGTTTCACTCCTTGAGGAAATATTTGCCTGTCTGTATATTTTCGTTATTATATTTTAGATGGTAAGAAATGCCTAATAGAGCTATTTTGATGCGATAAAATTGTGTTTGGCAAAGACAAAGTGCTATTCTGGAACCCATGCAACTTCCAAACTCCGCCCCCAAGGGATTTGTTGGTGCCACCGCCGTCTGTAGTCTGTGTGTGTAACAATATAACTGAACGCTAAGCTTCAGGGCCGGTCCGAGAATTCTCAGAGCCTAGGGCAGAGTTTGAAAGTGAGGCCTATGGATAAATAGAAAACATTTTTTTTTCTTAGGGTCTGCTTGGTAAAGTTGTTTTTACCAATGTTGTAAAAATCGGACCGGACCGACGGTTGGACCGGGTCCAACCGGTTTAAGCCAAAAAATCGGTCCGGTTCGACTAAAATCGGGTCTTTTAAAGAACCGTCGATTTTTTGTCAAAATCGGGTTCAACCGGTGAACCGGCCGAACCGGTTCACAATTGAACCGGCCAATTTTGGTTATTTTTTCATTGTAAAAATTTTTAAAATAAATTATTATAAGAAATTTGGACCATTTGATTCTTTATTTGGATTTAATCGACCTTATAGTTGTAAAATTAAACCGAACTAACATACTTATGATCAAATCAAACTAAATCAAAAAGTAAATATGGATATTTTACCTATTTGAACCAAACTAAACCAAGTCTATTGAAATCCAATTGAACCCGGTTGAACCACGGTTGAACCCCGGTCCGACCTATACCAAAAAATTTTGGTTCGATCATCGGTCCGGTTTTTAAAACATTGATTTTTACTGATTTTAGGATATTTTTGAGCCGACTGTTTATGAAAATCTCTGCTTGTTAATTTTTTTGGGACACCTGTTTTAGTCGGCTCAAAAATTTCCCGAAACCGGTGTAATATAATTTTGAGTGGCTTTATAAACATCCCAAATCGGTGGATTTTGAGGATTTTATAATTTTATTCCATTTATATCATCACCAAAACTATATAATTATAACTACTAGTACCCTTTCCTATTTAATTTTATTCGTGTAAAAAAAATTCAGAACTGCTCGTTAGTGAATTACCAAGCATGGATTGGACCGGTTTAAAAGCTGCTATTTAAAAATCACCCAAAATCGGACCCTTGTTACCGCTCATAACCGATACTCTTAAAACACCTAATAACCGCTACCCCTACAATTGCCAAGCAGACCCTTAAACAAATTTTATGAACTTTTTTTCTCGGATACCAATTTATCAACCAACTTAACAAATAAAATATTTTCGAAAAAATTTAACAAATAAAAATATGATAAAACAAAGTAATTAGTGGAGTAACCTTATTGTTATTTTTTTCTAACGGTCAAACAATTAGACAAATAAAAATAAGATTATTTGGAGACAAAAGGACAAAATAACTTTTAGAATAATAAAAAAATATTTGAAAAAAAAATACTAGATAAATTAGTTGGTTCTGTACTCTCAATGCGTTTCTTGATACTAAAGCTTACTATGTATAAGTGGGTGCAGGCTCTCTCCTCTTTTTAGGTCATCTTGCTACTAAAATCATTACTGCGGAGTAATACTTAAGTGAGTCTAGAGCCTGTTTGGTCCTTCCCATAGCATGGATTGACTGGACTAGCTAAGTAAGTAATCTCGGGCAATGTTTTAAAAATCGGACCGGACCGGCCGGTTCAACCGGTTCACGGTTGTTTTTCCGGTCCGGCTCAGTATTGACCCGGTGTTTTTTAAAAATTAGTACTTTTGTAAAAAAAATTAATATCCATAAAGGATTAATTTGGACTACTTAGATTAACCCAGTGGTTGAACCAACTGGTTGAACCAACTGGTTGAACCAATTTGACTCGACCCAGTGCCTTGGCCGGGTCAAGCACCGGTCCGGTTTTTAAAACATTGATCTCGGGTACTGTTTGGGGGGTCTTGTCTATTGAGGGACCAGGGCGGTCGCACAGCTCGTCCACCCTCTGGGTCGGCCCTGGCTAGCTTGTACGAGAATTGTGTTGCACTAGAGTACTACGTACGTGCTCCAGTGTCCAAGGCTAGCTGCATGTAGACAATAGCCGTCTCCTCGTCCACTCTTGTTGATTACTTGTATATATATGCGTGTATGTGAGGAGATGGAGATTGACCGATGAAGGAGAAGGGAGAATGGACAAGGGAATGGTGATCGCTGAGATTAAGAAGCAATTGTGGTTATCGGGGCCACTTTTCATTACGAGCCTCCTGCAGTTCCTGCTCCAAAGCGTATCGCTCATGTTCGTCGGCCACCTCGGGGAGCTTGCCCTCTCTGGTGCTTCCATGGCCACCTCCTTTGCCGGTGTAACTGGTTTTAGCTTCTTGGTATGCAACTTATTAATTTGTCATATATATAATTCATACTTTACATTATCGTCCGATACCGATCAGATACGACGCTGATATCGATACCGATACTTGACCGAGATACCGATAGTAAGATTCTAAAAGAATGTAAAAGAAGAAAACTTATCTAACGCAGCAACACTTATAAATCAATTAGCAAGCGTGAATACTATTTCATTGAATTTCATAAGTACGAAGAAACAACACAAGAAACACTTAAAAGAAGTATGTCTGAACGTACAAAATATTTTTTTCTAAAACTTTAACTATTTGTTTTCCGATAGGAGAAAGTCTCATACTTCGATCCGAAACTGCCGATCCAGATACTCATAGGAAGGGTACAATACGGATACTGCGATTTTGCGTTGACTATTTTTCCTTTTACTCCAAAATTGACGATTACAAATTTACAGAACGTACTTCTTAAAAATGTTGAAACGCAGACTCTTTTAGGCATATATATCATAAGTACTTGAAGAGTAGTTTGGTGTTTCGTATCACTGCCTAAACAATTTAGTCTTCTTTTCTCAGAAAAATGTGCACAACTCAGTTTTTTTTTGCTAGTGATATTGAGGTAGGCAGTGATCTCAATTACAAAAGATGTTAAAATTTATCATATCATTGTCAATTAACAATATAGTAGGTGCCATTTGGTTTGAGCTCTAATTTCCCAGGATGATTTGAATCTATGACCTCAAAGTTATGTCTCATCGACATAACTTCTATTTCCAATCATAATGTTGAGCTCATGTTCATCATGCCAAGCATAATATCAAACTGCCAAGTAACAATCTCTAAGTTACAACACAACCATATTTAACTCAACCCACCATTCGACACCTTGATCATACCATATTCTTTAGTCATCGATCAAGATCCGATAAATCGTGCTGATAAATTCTTGATCGAACAGATGGGATTGGGGAGCGCAATGGATACCTTGTGCGGGCAAGCCTTTGGAGCACAGCAGTATCCTCTCTTAGGCGTCTACTTGCAGAGGGCGGTACTGGTTCTCACCCTCGCGAGCGTCCCTGTCTCCTTCTTATGGGCGTTCGCCAGCCAAATCCTTACGAAACTTCACCAAGACGAACAAGTATCAGCTGCAGCAGGCATATACATCGGTTGGATGACTCCAGCCCTTCCTGGTTACGGCATACTCCAGTGCCTCGTCAGATTTCTGCAGACGCAGAACATAGTGTTCCCGTTGATGATAACATCCGCGGCTGCAGCCTTGCTTCATGTTGTACTCTGCTGGAGTTTGGTGTTCAAACTTGGCCTGGGAGCGAAAGGGGGAGCTCTGGCATTGTCTCTGTCTTACTGGTTTAGCGTGTCGGTGCTGATGCTCTACATCAACCTATCTCCTGCGTGCAACGCTACATGGAGTGGCGTCTCGAGAAAGGCTTTCCGCGATATTTCCAGATTCGTTAGAGTTGCTATTCCTTCGGCTGCTATGATTTGGTAAGGACTATCTTACCGATTATTTTCAGTAATACATTTCTTCTTCGTCTCAAGAAAGGCATTTATTGTTTGATGTTGTAAAGTTATGTCTTTTTTTGAACTGGAAAAATGACATGCTCTTGCTTCTTCTAGACATTTGAACAATAACTGAAAAAATGAAAAATGCAAACCCAAAGAATGACAATGGAAACATTTCAACTTTCTTCATGTAAAGATATATCATAGATTGTATCCGAAGAGTACCGTGTCCATTCTACTTGTACTGATTCGATATTCCTTCTCTTTCATGTTGCATTGAAAACACAAACATATAGAGTAGCCACATTCGTTATTAATATGCAATAGCTAACATTAGCCATTCTCTCCTACTGGCATGGGTTTGTAATTTCAAGTGTTTGCGTGCATGGTGACAGCTTGGAGTTTTGGTCATTTGAGTCGCTTGTTATTCTGTCGGGTCTTCTTCCAAATCCAAAGCTGCAAACATCGGTGATGTCGATAAGGTAAGGATATGCTCAGGACTTTCACTTAGAGTTCCACAAGTTACACGAGAAACAGGGTCAGAAGCAAATAACACAGTTTTTCGGTAGTCAATTTCAGGTGTTGCATCATACTGCACATATTTTTCGGTAGCCAATTAGAGCCGTCCAAACCAGTACTGTAACCATGGGCTATGATACCACTTGTTGAGATCGCGGTGTGACACGAACCGGAGTTGGCCCATGATGTGCGATATTGAATTGGGCCCATATGCTTTAAAAGAGAATTCTCATGTAAGGCCATGAGCCAATCCCAATTATCTGTACCACATGATCCCACCTTCTAACCGATGTTGGACTAAATTACCAACTCCATTGTCACTCCCCATTTGAGCGCTCAATCCGAAACGAGATACAACCCAACAACATCCACAGATTCAACTGAATTATAAGCAATTAATACATTACACCTCTAGTTAGGTTGACAACTGTGGTCTATTCTAAGTTAAAGATCAAAGAATATTTTCTTCTTTCTGTTTCAGCCTGAACACTCTTGCACTCGTATACATGATAAGCATGGGTCTTGGTTCTGCTGTAAGGTCAGTTGATTTAAATTTTTTTTTTCCCATTCTTTTCCCCCATGACTAATTGATTGAGTTTCGTATAAGGTTTTACCATATATTTCTTCGCAGCACACGTGTAGCAAACGAATTGGGTGCCGGCAATCCACAAGCTGCTTCCCTGGCTGTCCGTGTTGCAGTATCCATGGCTATTGTAGAAGGTTTGACAGTTGCAATTATCATGATATCCGTAAGGAGCATATGGGGTCATGTGTATAGCAATGAAGACGAAGTTGTGAAAGCTTTGGCAGTTATGATGCTACTGGTTGCATTAACCCACTCTGTAGACGCAACCCAGTGTGTACTTTCAGGTATCGACGTTATATACAAAATGGTACTATCGGGTATTGAGTCATTTGGTTTTGTTCTCTCGAGAAAGAGTAATTTGCTTTCGCTTAGGCGTTCTTAGAGGATGTGGCTGGCAAATGAGTGGTGCTTTCATCAATCTTGGGTCTTTCTACGCTGTGGGCATCCCGTGTTCTATAGTCTTGGCTTTTGTTCTCCACATTGGGATAAAGGTTGCTCCATTTAATTTGAATGTTGTTATTTTCGCCGAAATGTTACTCTCTTATAGCCTGAATAGTTCTCAAACTTCAATGGGCAGGGACTATGGATAGGAATCATCTGTGCCCTTTCTCTTCAGGACTTCTTGTATCTGATCATTGTGTTACGTGCTAATTGGGAAGAAGAAGTAAGTCATGTTCTCTTTCTTTTCAAGATTTCTTGTATCTTGTCAAGATATTTATGCGTCGATTTGGGAAGTGCAGTTAAACGAAGAATTTGACTGATAATTTCTGTACAATTGGAAATGCTTGCGTATCTTAAGTTAAAGATGTAACTATATGTACATTGTACTGAAATTTCATAGACAGGTGTACGAGTAATTATTCTGCTTCAACTGCTTGTGAATTTAGTGTCATACAATATGTACAGTTTTAGATAATTATTTATCTTAGGGTAATGTACATATTGACCTCAGTAAACTATATGGTATCCAGATAATAATACGGAAGATCAATACCTCAAGGATCAAAGGAAATTAGTACCAGGGCCGGCCCACGGGGTTGGGTTGTCCTATCCAGAGCTAGTTTTGGTTGCCCCTTGACCCTTGTTGTAGATCGATCATGGAGGGTCATCTGTGACCCCGACCTCTATTGGGTTCAAGTTGAGCCCGAGGATTGCCCTACGTAGAGGGGGGTTGCCCAAGCCCGATGTCTTGTCTGGCTTATCCAGGGTCAACCCTGATTAGTACTCTATTCCTAACTTGTCAATGTTTGAATACACAACAACTATCGGACTTACCTTTGATAGCGGTCATAGGGAGGGTTCATAAAGGATCTGATTGTAGATTAGGATGTGAAACCAGCGTGCAGGGGTAGGGGCGGATTTAGCCAAGTGGATCAAGGCAGTGACTATATGGTATCCGGATAATTATACGGAAGATCAATACCTGAAGGATCAAAGGAAATTAGTACTCTATCCCTAACTTGTCAATGTTTGAATGCCTATTTTCTCAAAACCCATAATCGCAAACTGTGTTTTAATAGAGTACCTTCTCTTACCTGATAGCAACTAGGATTACATTACCTTATGTGTCCTTCCTACTTAAGGGCAGTACATGAGGTATTGTATCTTTTGCATTGTTCCCGGTAAGGGCATCCTAATCTGACTATAAACCAATCCATCTTAGTTCAGTTACAACTTGATCTCTAATAATTTGCCTGCTGTGCAACAGGCTCTGAAGGCCAGAGAGAGTGTCCACAACTCTATCATCCCCGTTAAGAAAGGAGCAGATTCGATGGTAGAGATGGGTGAGAAGGAACAAGTAAGTGAATGCGACGAGGGGATGAGGTCGCCAGTGATGCTTCGGGAGCTAGAAACAGAGATGAAACAGGAAGAAGCTGCGGAAGACGACCAGGTTTTGAACCACCCCGGCTAATGTCACTTGATTCTGCAATAAGTTATAAGCAAGGTATGCTTTCTTTTCCTTATTTGGTAGACATCTTTAGAAAAAACATGGCCTCATATGAAGGAAAGATTGCTATGGCAAGTAATTGTTGTTTTATAAATTATTTATCCTTAATGCACAACAATTTTACTTTTTGTTCAACAATGACCTTTTGCAGTAGCGGCAACGCCTACAGAGATGCAGATACAGTTTCTGTCAGGGCAAGTCCTGCTGGTTCGTTGCAGTTCGGTTTAAGAGCAACTGTGTATATCCAGAATGAAACCTCTCTGTTGAACTAAATTGTGCAACTTATGCATAAGATTTGTTGATCAAACTGTTTCAGGACATCAGCTTTGTTGTTTGCTTAAATTAAGCAATCCGGGTTTAAGCAAAGCTTCTCATGACATGTTTCACTCCAAGTTCAATCTATGAATGCATCTTGATACTTGAAAGTTCATTATCATCAGTTTTTATGCTCGTACTTTATGATTTTAAGGACATGACCAATCAACCTCTTGTCTAGGTTTTATGGGATGACGCTCTCTCAATGCTTATACATGCCTTTAGCTTGGCTAGGAATTTGACATCAATAATGACGGTTCAAGTCAACGGTCGTTCAAATAGGTTTTGTCTTTCTATTCAGGGTCGGAGCTGAGATTCATCAAGGACTACTAGGTCCAATGCGAAAAATAAATGGAGGCCTATTCTCATATAAAAAAAAAATTCTAATTAAAATATTCAGAAATTAAATTATCCAAAATTAACGTCAATTGAGGAAAATCATTTGACTAAAATATTTTTTTAATTGGAATTTATTCAGCTAAAGACAAAGTAAAACTAAAAAATAAGCATATTTTGTCACCTTCACATTAAGAATTATCTTCTATCATTCCAATATGCAAAATCTTTCCTGCGACATAATCATTCCAATCTGCAAAATCATTAATCAATCGTTCATAATCAACATCTTCCAATAACTTATTTTTAATAAAAAATAGAGCTAGTCCTATTAAATCTCCCGCGACACGGTTGATCGCATGTACGATTTTAATAACTTTAACTTTGAAAAAAATCCACTGCAGATGCAACAATCTTGGTATTGTCAATAGAATTCTATAGGCAATGCTTGCAGTAGAAAAATAATTAAATTTCCTCATAAAATTTAATATCTCAAATGCTTGGATATCTTTTGGTAGAAAATCTTGTAAAGTTTCTAGGTCCTCAAACAATTCATCTCCATCAATATCCGAACAATCACCACGTCTGAAAGGGCTTTCTAAACAACTACAACAAACTTTAACCATCTGTATCTAATGAATTCAAAAAAAATTTGAACTGAACACAAAATCAAAAGTATTCTCGTAGTTTTGATATTTTTCGAACCTTCTCTTGAGTGAGCAGTAACATGATCTATTGTATACAAGAAGTAATTGATTCTTAAGTGACTCAGCAACAAATTCAGAAGTCTCATCTGCATCTACGGTGGAGTTGATGTTGAATCGTCGAGTCCGGACATGGAATGATGATCGATGGGACATCTCCGGAGATTGAGATGTGAACAACGAGGGGATCCAGGTGCTCATGGGGTGTTGGCGAAGGGTCATGGATTGGGGACGAGGTGGTTTGGATCCGTGAGAATTTTTTTTAAGGGGTCAAGAGACAGAGGTTGTCGATAGAGATACATAGGATATGATTTGAATCCTATTAGTCTTAGGATTTTCTATTGTCTCTTTATGATTTCCTATTGACTTCCAATAGGAATTTAATGGGATTGAGAGAATCTAGACTTGATTGTGATTTGTTGATCTGTTGGATTTGATTTGCTCTGATTTTTTAATCCAAAAGCATGGAATCTTTGAATTTCTATTGGAGTCTCCCGTGGGGTTCGAGTTAGAGAAGTCGCGTAACAATGTTACAGTAGAAGCGTTAGTCGGTTGTACATAGATTAGTTTAGTTTAGTATACACAATCGGAGAGGTGAATGATTTTTAAATGATATATTTATAAGTTAGTAGTATGAAGTATTCATAATACATGTACATATACATTTTTTTTCAATTTATTTATTCATAAGTTTGGAATCTTTGAAATTTTTGAAGTATCTATTCATGAGTTAGTTTAGTATATATATATATATATATATATATATATATATATATATATATATATATATATATATATATATATATATATATATATATATATATATATATATATATATTTTTTTTTTTTTTTTTTTTTTTTTTTTTTTTTTTTTTTTTTTTGAAGCAATGGGTACTTGTGGCGAACTCGCCTCCACTGAGGCTCGAACTCCCGACCACTTGGGCCGCATGCATCTCTCTTAACCACTAGGCTAGAGGTCATTTGCATATAATATATATATATATATATATATATATATATATATATATATATATATATATATATATATATATATATTTATTTATTTATTTATTTATTTATTTATTTATTTTTTTTATTTTTTTTGAAGCAATGGGTAATTGTGGCGAACTTGCCTCCACTGAGGCTCGAACTCCCGACTATTTGGGCCGCATGCATCTCTCTTAACCACTAGGCTAGAGGTCATTTGCATATATATATATATATATATATATATATATATATATATATATATATATATATATATTGGAGGTCTATGAATTCGGAAGGCCTGGTACGGTTACACTCATTTCACTTCCTCAAAATCGGTCTTGCTTTTATTATATGTATATTTCTTACAAAGAAGGCATGAAGTTGATGATATAAACTTGTTTGAGGAACTCTCCAGCAGTTGATGAATCTTCCTACCCGACATACACATTAGTGGTACTGTACGAGTTGAGTCCATGCAAAAGAGGAGAGCCAGACTTGACTGTGGTCTCTTGATCCTGCTGCAACGAAAGCAACAACACTAATCTTTGACATGATTATCTTAACGTGTCAGATTTAGCATACTCTTTTTTTCATAACAGTTGGTAGTGTAGTGTCCAATTTCTGACGACGTGATCGTGTTGGGTTTTGACTAGTATAACATACGAAACTATAACTCAATCGGAACTATGTTAGGGTGGTGGTGGTGGTTTGGTAAGTGGGACGTCACGTGATAGAGTCCCTATAATGATACATAATAATATCCATAAAAAAATCAAACGATTTTCAGATATTATTAAAATAGAATTACAAAAAATAGTAAGATATTATTATATGCCATTAAATTATTGGACGAATTTACCATTATAATAAAATATTATTATATGTCATTATACTATTGGACGGGTCTGCCATTCATTACTGCCACGTGGTGAATCCGTCCCACTGAATAATTTTTCGTGTTTGTGGAATATGGACCAAAAGATAGAACTTTTTTTTTTTGTAGTAGCAAAATACTCTTGTTGCTAAAACAAAAAAAATTAACACGAAACCAAAAATGTGTCCAAGCTTAAGCGTAATAAGCTTAACAGATTTGAGTTTATAAAATTATAAAATTTGTAATTACAGTAGAAACTCTATAAATTAATACTCGATTATTTAATAAACTCTCTAAGATAATATTTTTGGCCGGTCCCGACTCGGGGATAGGGTGCTAAATTAATAATTCGCTAAAATTATAAGATAATACATTTTTGATAATTTCTTCAGACCCCATATAAAATATAAATTAATAATTCCTTATATATAGCATATTACATGAATGATTTATGAAGGTTTCTTGAAAAATGACTTAATTGTCTTTTGTTTTTTGTTGAAATCAATTTCCCCTTGAATCTCGTCTCTAATTTTCCTTAGCATAGTAAGAACTTCTGGTGTTGTTTTCTCATAGCTCAACAAGAAATTTTTCAATGTAAACTACTATTAAGTGGAAGCTTGAAAGGTGTTTGTAAACTACTAAGTGGAAGCTTGAAAGGTGTCACGCCCCAGAACCAGAATACTGGAGAGCGGGGGCAGACACAGCCAGCTACGTATATTGAAATAGAATACATCTCAACTATACGGTCACGGCTGTCTAGATATGAGGGTTTACTACAAGCCAGCAGTCTCTTAAGGTCAAGCCTATTGTCTCAATCTCAAGCAATTAACAGAGTTACAAGATGTTAGAGCATCAAATATATATATATAAGGCGTCCCAAATATTACATATTGGATGATCATGAAGCTAGTCGTACAAAATGATAGGACTAGCAAGAGTTCAGTCATACATGATCAACCCTAGGATTTGTTAATCATGTTACAGCCCGTAGGCAGACAGTAAGTAAATGTGCATCGAGCTAACAGGTGCTCGTCGGCAAACGCCTCAAAAGAATAAATTACATATGAGTGGGTGAAACAAAAAGGGAAGACCCACTCGTAGCCCGGGTTCCGTCTAGTGTTCACCATCGGGCTGGAAGCTTGGTAGATCCTCGGGAGCTGCTCCGAAATCTGGCCACACAAAACCAGCTGGGTCAAACCCCAGAAAGAGCAAGTGCCACAAAGGAGGCCATAAATAAGAACAAAGCCAGCATATCAGAACATAAAGAATAAAAGAAAGTACAAGTAGTAAAAGTACACAGAGCGATAAATGACTAGGGACGTGGAACCATTCCGGGAGCCAGGTTACAATCCTTAACCAAACAAGGACCGGGATTGTACCCCTTCGCCTGAATAGCTCACTGTCTCTACCCATTTATCGTTAGAGATAAGTAAAACAATCATGACCAAGAGTTCCAGGTACAGGGGCTAGACAAAACTTAGACAAGGCTGGACAACATCCATTTCACAACGGCCAAGCAAGTACTACGGCTTACTACTTTAACTAACTAGGGTTATCACAAACCTAATTACTAACAAGATGCAGGTGAGAAACTTCCAGTCTCAAGCCCTGCAGACCATCCAGTTATCCTTCCGCGGGTTGAGAGTTATAGGTGGGTACATTGCCCGGGAGACAAATGTACCCTTAGGTGACTTAGAGGGTGCAACACATGACAGTGTGCTGGAAATGTGCTCTACTCGTCGGCAAGCTACAAGTCCATTAATGCCTCCAGATAACGAGACTGCCTGTGACCGGAAATTCTCCATGTTCTAATTGGGTCTACTCATTACCTAGTCCAATTTTAGTGTGAGTCCCTGGCCGTGGTACCCAGGGAGCCACCCCTTAGACATGATGCAAGACAAGACAAGTGATTTGCACAGAGCAACAGGTAGTACACCCACGGTGTCAAGACAAGTCAAGTCGAGTCAAGAGTGCGCCGCCACGGGCCACTATCAAGTGAAGCCAAGTCATACAAAGTCAAGTCAAGTTGAGTTATCAAGTCATGCCAAGTCGGGAGTGCGCCACCACGGGCCACTATCAAGTTATCAGGTTACAAGTCGATCATGCTCAGTCACAAGTTACAAGATTCCATTAGAAGGATAACCAGAAACAAAATCCCTAAAGTCCGTGCCAAGACGTGTTGGGCCTAGTCAAGTTGTGCATGTGAGCAATCAAAATCTCAAAAGCTCCAATCATATCAAAAGAAAACCAAGTTATAAAGCTGGCACTAAGGCACTAGGGGCGTAGGTGAACTAGGGTGTGCCAGGGAACAAGCACACTAGAGTGCGCCTGGTGGCAGCACACTAGAGTGCGCCTGGTGGCAGCACACTAGAGTGCGCCTGGATCCAAGTGCACTGGAGTGCGCTTGGGTCCAAGGGTCAAAGTGCGCCTAGGAAGAGGCACACTGGAGTGCGCCTAGGGAGGCAGCACACCAGAGTGCGCCTAGGTCAAGGGAGCAGGCGCAATCGGGCCAGGCGCTAAACAGCGTGGCCCGCAAGGAGGCGCGCAGCGCTAAACAGCACGCGGCCAGAAAAATAGGCGCGCTGCGCTAAAGAGCGCACGGCCCAAAACTAGGCGCAATCGGGCCTGGAAGGCGCACTGCGCTAAAGAGCGCGCGACCAGAAAAATAGGCGCCATCGGGCCAGGAGGCCAGAAAGTAGGCGCAGTCCGACAAGTAGGCGCGCCTGGGGGTCGTCTTCCTCCTCTAGCCGAGGAGGAGAACCCATGGGTTCCAAAACTTTGGAACACCATAAGTCGGCCATCCAAGCTCCAAATCCGGACTTCAAAGGCTCTAACTTGGGTAAAATTCCACCCTCTACAACATGGAAACAATAAAACCAACCAAAATTCAAGTTTAATAGATCAAATCTAAAGAAATCCGAAAATGAACAAAGTCTAGATCTAGGGAAATCCAAGCTTCAAAACCCAAAATGCCAAGCTCTAACATTTGTCCTAGAGCTCTAATCTAACTAAATATCAAATAAAAATGGGTCCTTATTAAATGGCAAGGTGCAACTTGCCTATGGTGGGGATGTTGGTAGTGGTAGGAGGAAGAAGAAGAAGAAGTAAATGAAAGTTATGGAGAGAGAGAAAAAGTTGGTAGGATTTAATGGGGGTTGTTGTGGTGTTCTTGAGGGTGCAAGATAGCTAAAGGTGTTCTCATTCCTACAAACCAAACCAAGTCATATTAAACCAAACCGAAAATCCGAATAAGAAAAATTACGAGAAATATCGAAATACCGCAGTTAGGCAAGATTTTAAAATATACGCAAAAATCAAAATACGGGCAAAATACGAAACACGGGAAATGAGGGTGACAACTCTACCCACCTTAAAAGAATTCCGTCCTCGGAATTTAATCAAGGAGCTAGAGATTGCCACGACAAGCTACACTAATCACAGGCAAGCTACACTAAGCAGTTCAATCATACAATCATGCAATGCAAGCAAGGAAGGGAAGGCGTAAGGCATAAGAAAGACATTATACCTCACGAGTCAAACAGATAGGGATATCGCGATCGGATGTCGTCCTCACGCTCCCACGTTGACTCACCTAGAGAGTGATGACCCCAAGCAACACGGACCAATTTAATAGTCTTGTTCTTGAGTATCTTTTCCCTCCGGTCCAAAATAGACACGGGCCTCTCCTCATACGAAAGGTTGGTACCAACAACCAATTCCGAATGATCTAGGATATGGCTCGAGTCCGGAATATACCGTCGTAACTGGGACACATGGAATACATCATGTACCTCACTTAACGACGACGGAAGAGCGAGACGATAAGACACATCGCCCACTTGCTCCAGAATATCGAACGGCCCTATATACCTAGGACTAAGCTTTCCCCGTACGCCAAAACGAATGACGCCGCGGGTAGGCGAGATCCTAAGGAATACATGGTCGCCGACAGCAAATTCTAAGGGACGCCGATGAGCATCGGCCCAATGGCGCTGGCGATCCTGAGCAACTCGGAGGTGATCTCTGATTCTTCTGACCACTTCAACCGTCTGAGAAATCAGTTCTGGACCGAGCATCTGCCTCTCTCCGATATCGTCCCATGCTAACGGAGATCTGCATTTCCTGCCATACAGAGCCTCGAAGGGTGCCATCTGGATACTAGCCTGGAAACTATTGTTGTACGAGAATTCCACCAAGTGCAGGTGATCTTCCCATGAACCACCAAAATCGAGGGTACACGATCTCAACATATCTTCGAGAGTTTGTATAGTACGCTCTGACTGCCCATCTGTCTGCGGATGATACGCTGAGCTGAACTTAAGACGAGTCCCCAAACTTTGATGAAGACTGCGCCAGAAGTGTGATGTGAATCTCGTATCCCTGTCTGATACTATGCTGACTGGCACTCCGTGAAGTCGGACGATCTGCCTGAGATACATCTCTGCTAGCTGCGCCGTCGACTGTCCAACTCTAAAGGAAAGAAAGTGTGCCACCTTGGTAAGCCTGTCTACAATGACCCAAATAGCATCTCTGCCTGCCGGAGATCTGGGTAACCCAGTCACGAAATCCATGGTTATGTGCTCCCATTTCCATTCTGGGATCGGTAAAGGTTGAAGAAGTCCAGCCGGCCTCTGATGTTCAGCCTTGACTTGTTGGCAAACCAAACATCGAGAGACATACCGGGCTATCTCCCTCTTCATACCATTCCACCAAAAGTGCTGACGAATATCTCTGTACATCTTCGTGCCGCCTGGGTGAATGGAATACTGCGAACTGTGAGCCTCTGCCATGACTTCCTGTCTGATATCTCCACTGGGTACACAAAGACGCGTGCCGTGTCGAAGTGTACCATCCTCATGAATACATAACTCTGGCCTTCTCCCTGCCTCGCACTCTGCTCTGAGCCGCTGAATCTTGGAATCTGTTAATTGTGCTGTCCGGATCCTCTCAACTATGGTGGACTGTATCTGTAGGCTGGCCATCAAGGCCACATTGGAAGGGAGAATCACTTCAATTCCCATTTTCTGAAGATCTGCCAATAGCTCTGGTTGCGCTGTTAGAAGGTAGACTCCGGCTCTCCGGCTCAATGCATCTGCTACCACGTTGGCCTTCCCTGGGTGATACTGCAAGTCCACATCATAGTCCACAAGTAGCTCGAGCCATCTTCTCTGCCGCATATTAAGATCCTTCTGGGTGAAAACGTACTTCAGGCTCTTGTGATCAGTAAATATCTCCACTCTGTCTCCGTACAAGTAGTGCCTCCACAACTTAAGTGCAAACACTACTGCTGCTAGCTCCAAGTCGTGGGTCGGGTAATTCTTCTCATGATCACGGAGTTGACGTGACGCATAAGCAATTACCTTCCCATGCTGCATCAAAACACATCCCAATCCTCTGCCTGAAGCGTCGCAATAAACTGTGAATCCTCCGGTCCCATCTGGAAGGGTGAGAATGGGAGCCGTTATCAAACCTCGCTTCAATCTCTCAAATGATTCCTGACATTCTGCTGTCCAAACGAACGGCACATCCTTGCGGGTCAACTGGGTCATCGGCGCTGAAATCCTTGTAAAATCAGAGACGAACCGCCGGTAGTAGCCGGCCAATCCAAGAAAGCTGCGAACTTCTGCCACTGAACTGGGTACTGGCCATGCCTCGATGGCCACAATCTTCTGGGGATCCACTTCCACTCCTCCTCGGGTAATGATGTGACCCAAGTATGAAATGCGATCGAGCCAGAACTCGTATTTACTGAACTTGGCGTACAACTGGTGCTCTCTGAGAATCTGAAGAACCACACGGAGATGCTGTTCATGCTCCGCCTCACTCTTGCTGTAGACCAGGATGTCATCAAGGAATACTATCACAAACTGATCCAAGTAAGGCATGAAAATACGGTTCATGAGATCCATGAACACTGCCAGCGCATTGGTCGCTCCAAAGGGCATAACTAGAAACTCCTAATGCCCGTACCTAGATCTGAATGCCATCTTCGGGATGTCCTGCTCTCTAACTCTGATCTGGTGGTATCCTGACCGCAAGTCTATCTTCGAGAAAACTGAAGCCCCTTTGAGTTGATCAAATAAGTCATCTATCCTTGGAAGAGGGTATCTGTTCTTGATTGTCACTGAGTTCAAGGTACGATAATCAACATATAGCCTGGACGTACCATCCTTCTTTTTCACAAGAAGCATCGGGGCTCCCCAAGGCGATCCACTTGCACGAATGAATCCCTTGGTCCTGAGTTCTTCAATCATCTTGTACAAAATCTCCAACTCTGAAGGTGCCATTCTGTAGACTCGCTCTGATACTGGTGCTGTCCCGGGAATCAAGTCAATGGTGAACTCGATCTCCCGCTCTGGTGGCATTCCTGGAAGTTCCTCTGGGAAGACATCTGGAAACTCTTCAACTATCCGGGGTAACTGCACTGCTGCTACTGCCATCCGCAATACTGGAGGAGATGGCTCTACTGTGCCTCTGGAAAACGAAAACTCTGGCTCTCCGGGAATACTAAAGACAACTCTGCCAACATGGCAGTCTATCCTAGCATAATGGTTCCTCAACCAATCCATGCCTAGGACTACATCATAGTCTGCCATAGGGAATTCTATGAATCTAGCGGGGAACTCTCTACCGCTAACTACGATCCGACACGAGGAGAACACTCGATCTACTCCCACAAGACCATTACCAGTAAGTATACTGAGCCTCACTGATATGACTCGGGCTCCAACCCTATTCGTGTCGCGAATCGTGCAGATATGAATGAATGCGATGCACCAGAATCAAATAATACAGATGCTGGAAAAGTGTTGACGAGAATAGTACCTGCCACTACCTCACCTGGTGCAACTTCTTCTTCCATGGTCATCATCATAGCCTGACCTCTAGCTGCGGGTCCCCTCTGCTGGAAACCCCTCTGTCGGTTCTGTGCCGGAGCCTGGGTGAATTGCTGCTGGTTCTGCTGCTGAAAGGCCTGGGCCTGGGGCGCCAATGGCCTCGGGTACTGCTGTTGCTGCTGCTGCTGGACTGGAACTGGGGCTGGTCCCCTCACCGAAGAACTAGAAAGGTTGGATGATGATGGACCTCCCCTATTCGGGCAGGTCCCTATCTGGTGGTCTGCTCCTCCACAAGCCAGGCACAATCCTCGTGTCCTACGACACTCTGCCACTACATGGCCCGGCTTCCCGCAATGAGAACATCCCACCGCGGAAGACTGCTTCTGCTTCTGCTGCTGCGGGTACGTCGGGGTCGAATGCTGAACCGACGTCACTGAGGCCGCCCGCCTCGGAGTTCCAATGGTTATACCCCTAGCTGCCGGGGCTGGAGCTGAAGATTGGTGCATCTGGTTGTGGGACCGCTTCCTGCCTCCGGTCCTGTCCATAATTCTCCGGGAGGTATACTCATGCCTCCTTGCTGCTTTCAATACTGCATCGAACGTCTGGTGCTCGAACTGTTCCACAGCCAATAATATCTCCAAATGCAGTCCTTGCTGGAACCGCTGAGCCCTATCGAACTCGGTTGCCACCAAGGTGGGGGCGAACCTACTCAGCCTAGAAAACTCGGTCGCATAGTCATCGACCGTCCTGCCTCCTTGCTTCAAGTTGGTGAATCTGGTCTGCAGGTCGTACCGTGCCACCGCATCGAAGTACTTTGTCTGGAATCTTTCTCTGAACGTCGCCCAAGTGACTGGTGTTGCTAATCCCATGGCCTGAGCTGCCCACCAATCGCGAGCCAAGTCTAACAACTGTAGGCGTACCACCGCCACCTTCTCATTTTCAGGTGTCCTAGCTGCTTCCAGGACCACCTCGGTATCCTGAAGCCAAGCATCCGCGGCAATCGCATCTTCACTGCCGTCAAAGAAGGGAGGGTTCAAGCGCTTGAAACTGTTGGCCGCCTGATTTCCTTGGGGACCTCCTCGGTTTAGTGCATCATGAACCTCCTGGTGCAAGGCGTCACCTCGACGATCTTGGGATGCAAGCAGTTCTCTGATAAGCCCTACCAAAGGCCCCTCATCCTGTCTAGCTGGTTGAACGGGCGGAGCTGCCTGAACTGGAGGTTCCGGGCCTTCGGAAGGCATAACTCGAGAGGCTACTCCAGAGTGCTGAGCTTGATCTTCCTGGCGCTGGAGTGCTTGTCGAGCTTCCTCTGGCTGGTTGGCAGGTCCGGGAGTAATGCCGCTGAAGAAGATGACATAGGGAACAATAAGGAAAGGACCAGGACAGATCAATTATACAAGCAATATGGTCAGGTCAAGAATCTCAGGGATTTGAAGATACGAGCAGAGATCAAGGGCGAGTATTGATTGAGACATCTATTTGGTAAACCCTCACATTTCTTGAATGCCAAGACCTGCATGGGCCACCACTTAAACCGTGTCACGCCCCAAAACCAGAATACTGGAGAGCGGGGGCAGACACAGCCAGCTACGTATATTGAAATAGAATACATCTCAACTATACGGTCACGGCTGTCTAGATATGAGGGTTTACTACAAGCCAGCAGTCTCTTAAGGTCAAGCCTATTGTCTCAATCTCAAGCAATTAACAGAGTTACAAGATGTTAGAGCATCAAATATATATATATAAGGCGTCCCAAATATTACATATTGGATGATCATGAAGCTAGTCGTACAAAATGATAGGACTAGCAAGAGTTCAGTCATACATGATCAACCCTAGGATTTGTTAATCATGTTACAGCCCGTAGGCAGACAGTAAGTAAATGTGCATCGAGCTAACAGGTGCTCGTCGGCAAACGCCTCAAAAGAATAAATTACATATGAGTGGGTGAAACAAAAAGGGAAGACCCACTCGTAGCCCGGGTTCCGTCTAGTGTTCACCATCGGGCTGGAAGCTTGGTAGATCCTCGGGAGCTGCTCCGAAATCTGGCCACACAAAACCAGCTGGGTCAAACCCCAGAAAGAGCAAGTGCCACAAAGGAGGCCATAAATAAGAACAAAGCCAGCATATCAGAACATAAAGAATAAAAGAAAGTACAAGTAGTAAAAGTACACAGAGCGATAAATGACTAGGGACGTGGAACCATTCCGGGAGCCAGGTTACAATCCTTAACCAAACAAGGACCGGGATTGTACCCCTTCGCCTGAATAGCTCACTGTCTCTACCCATTTATCGTTAGAGATAAGTAAAACAATCATGACCAAGAGTTCCAGGTACAGGGGCTAGACAAAACTTAGACAAGGCTGGACAACATCCATTTCACAACGGCCAAGCAAGTAATACGGCTTACTACTTTAACTAACTAGGGTTATCACAAACCTAATTACTAACAAGATGCAGGTGAGAAACTCCCAGTCCCAAGCCCTGCAGACCATCCAGTTATCCTTCCGCGGGTTGAGAGTTATAGGTGGGTACATTGCCCGGGAGACAAATGTACCCTTAGGTGACTTAGAGGGTGCAACACATGACAGTGTGCTGGAAATGTGCTCTACTCGTCGGCAAGCTACAAGTCCATTAATGCCTCCAGATAACGAGACTGCCTGTGACCGGGAATTCTCCATGTTCTAATTGGGTCTACTCATTACCTAGTCCAATTTTAGTGTGAGTCCCTGGCCGTGGTACCCAGGGAGCCACCCCTTAGACATGATGCAAGACAAGACAAGTGATTTGCACAGAGCAACAGGTAGTACACCCACGGTGTCAAGACAAGTCAAGTCGAGTCAAGAGTGCGCCGCCACGGGCCACTATCAAGTGAAGCCAAGTCATACCAAGTCAAGTCAAGTTGAGTTATCAAGTCATGCCAAGTCGGGAGTGCGCCACCACGGGCCACTATCAAGTTATCAGGTTACAAGTCGATCATGCTCAGTCACAAGTTACAAGATTCCATTAGAAGGATAACCAGAAACAAAATCCCTAAAGTCCGTGCCAAGACGTGTTGGGCCTAGTCAAGTTGTGCATGTGAGCAATCAAAATCTCAAAAGCTCCAATCATATCAAAAGAAAACCAAGTTATAAAGCTGGCACTAAGGCACTAGGGGTGTAGGTGAACTAGGGTGTGCCAGGGAACAAGCACACTAGAGTGCGCCTGGTGGCAGCACACTAGAGTGCGCCTGGTGGCAGCACACTAGAGTGCGCCTGGATCCAAGTGCACTGGAGTGCGCTTGGGTCCAAGGGTCAAAGTGCGCCTAGGAAGAGGCACACTGGAGTGCGCCTAGGGAGGCAGCACACCAGAGTGCGCCTAGGTCAAGGGAGCAGGCGCAATCGGGCCAGGCGCTAAACAGCGTGGCCCGCAAGGAGGCGCGCAGCGCTAAACAGCGCGCGGCCAGAAAAATAGGCGCGCTGCGCTAAAGAGCGCACGGCCCAAAACTAGGCGCAATCGGGCCTGGAAGGCGCACTGCGCTAAAGAGCGCGCGGCCAGAAAAATAGGCGCCATCGGGCCAGTAGGCCAGAAAGTAGGCGCAGTCCGACAAGTAGGCGCGCCTGGGGGTCGTCTTCCTCCTCTAGCCGAGGAGGAGAACCCATGGGTTCCAAAACTTTGGAACACCATAAGTCGGCCATCCAAGCTCCAAATCCGGACTTCCAAGGCTCTAACTTGGGTAAAATTCCACCCTCTACAACATGGAAACAATAAAACCAACCAAAATTCAAGTTTAATAGATCAAATCTAAAGAAATCCGAAAATGAACAAAGTCTAGATCTAGGGAAATCCAAGCTTCAAAACCCAAAATGCCAAGCTCTAACATTTGTCCTAGAGCTCTAATCTAACTAAATATCAAATAAAAATGGGTCCTTATTAAATGGCAAGGTGCAACTTGCCTATGGTGGGGATGTTGGTGGTGGTAGGAGGAAGAAGAAGAAGAAGTAAATGAAAGTTATGGAGAGAGAGAAAAAGTTGGTAGGATTTAATGGGGGTTGTTGTGGTGTTCTTGAGGGTGCAAGATAGCTAAAGGTGTTCTCATTCCTACAAACCAAACCAAGTCATATTAAACCAAACCGAAAATCCGAATAAGAAAAATTACGAGAAATATCGAAATACCGCAGTTAGGCAAGATTTTAAAATATACGCAAAAATCAAAATACGGGCAAAATACGAAACACGGGAAATGAGGGTGACAAAAGGTGTTTGTAAACTACTATATAGAAAATATTTTTAATGTCCATAAAGTGATACACTGAACACAAGAAGCATAATAAGGTGGGAGATTGAAGGTTTCTTTCAAATTGGGCCCTTCATTTGATATACACATGCATTGTATACAATAATTAAGTGGAAGCTTGAAAGGTGTTTGTAAACTACGTAAGTATTTTACTATAAATTAATAAAATATTAATTAATATATAAATTAATAATTATTAATTTATCGATTAATTAATAACTCTTTTAATTAATAAATTTTGGTGGTCCCAAGTGTATTATTTTATAGAGTTTCTACTGTATTGTACTTATTTTATTAAGTTTGTTAAAATATTCTTCATATTACGTAAGCGGGAAATAGACAATAATTATCACTATTTTTAGCCCATACGAAACCTAGCCCACGGACCTAGAAGCCCAAAGGCCGGGCCTTCTCAAGCTCTTATTCATCTACAGACCCAACGAACCCGGACTCCAAACCATCCTCTAAACTCCAGCATTTAAAACCCGTCCACGTCCGCATCATTTTCATCTTCCACTCTCATCCCCTCCTTCCCAAAAAAATGTCGCACTAAAGAAAAAACCCCAACCCTAAAAAAAAATCTCCACCGAGACCCTAACCCTAGAAAATCCATGGCTACCCGCCGTGTCCTCTCCTCCCTCCTCCGGTCCGCCGCCCGCCGATCCCCCTCCGCCAAATCACCCCTACCGGACCCCAGATCCCCGATCTCTCGCCCCAGCCCCGCCGGCTTTCTCCTCTCCCGCGCCGCCCAGTACTCCACCTCGGCCGCCCCGGCGGCCCCGGCCAAGTCCCCGGCCTCCCCCACCGGCGCCAAGGGGAAGATCACCGACGAGTTCACCGGCGCCGGCGCGATCGGGCAGGTGTGCCAGGTCATCGGTGCCGTCGTCGATGTGAGGTTCGACGAGGGGCTCCCGCCGATCCTGACGGCGCTGGAGGTGATGGACAACTCGATCCGGCTGGTGCTGGAGGTGGCGCAGCATCTCGGGGAGAAAATGGTAAGGACCATCGCCATGGACGGGACCGAGGGGCTGGTCAGGGGACAGAGGGTTCTCAACACCGGATCTCCGATCACTGTAAGATTTTCTACTGTCAACCTGATTTGGACTCGATAAGAGTCTCTAGTCTGAAAATTTGTTATTTTGTGCATTGACTTAGAGGGTTTATATGCTTATTGCTATGTTTATTGATACCGATAGTATCGGTATTCTATTTGGTTGAACCCATGAGTATATTAATGTAAAAATCTTGATGGGTAGGGATTTTTGAGAAAATTTGTAATTATAGTTGAGCTCCTAGTTGCTGTCTATCTTATAATGCCGTCTTTTATTTATTTACTCGACTAGAAAAATCTGCTTCTGTGTTCATTAACCGTGCTGGGATTGACTTTGTAATTGGCTCAGGTGGAGTTCGTTTGATGCCGACAAGTTTTATTCATTACAACTATTGCTTTTGTTTGTTTGTTTTAGAAGCTCGTTATATACTCTGCATAAAATGGATTAAAAAGACGACAGCTTTATACATGGATAAATTATGACTAATAGCCCAGAATAAGTTTCTTATGAGTTTTTTTTTTTACTAGGAAGTATGTACACTCCTAAACGGTTTCCTTGTCCAGTAATATATCGGTCACAACACGGACACTCCAAAATGCACCAGGGTATGCCAAAAACGCTTCCGTGTACATATCATGTTGTGTTGATTCATGTTCGCACGACAAACTTTTTTTTTTCTTCTGCGTGTTGGATTTAAAGAGATGCTAGCAGGTGTACCAATTTGGTAGAAGAAAGCTACGGAATTGATTTAGTGTTCTGTTGCAAGAGAGTTATCGAGTTTTTCAAATGCTATGCAGTAGCTAGCCTGCAATGGATGTGTCTCTTCTTGGTGTTTGCACTTTCTTTTCCGAACACACTCTAATTTTTGTATGTACATTCTTCATAAATGTGCTATCTACTTCTTTTTTCTCACAACAGTTCTTTTCTTGCAAGAATGTATTGTTTTTTAAATTTTTTTTGTTGGTATAAGTTTTACATGTTGATGTAGGTAATTTGTAATTCTCTCAGGTGTATTATATCTTCCATTCTTTATTTTAGGTTGGATAATGTCTAGATATACGTAATTTAGGGTCTATTGGATATACTTTGCTTTGTGTTTAAGTTTGCTATTGTTATATTTGTACTAAATTGATCACATGGTTAATTATCTTTTGTTATCTGTTAGGTCCCTGTTGGGAGGGCTACACTGGGACGTATCATAAATGTAATTGGAGAGCCCATTGACGAGAAGGGCGATATCAGTAAGTTTGATGAAAGTGCTCGAATTTTGATATAGCTCCTTAACTTGCATCTCTCATTGTTATTGTTTTACATCATCAACAGAGACCAGTCACTTCCTTCCCATCCATCGTGAAGCCCCCGCTTTTGTTGAGCAGGCAACTGAACAACAGATTCTTGTTACTGGAATTAAGGTAACACGTTTACCTTATTGCCATTTATTCTCATGAAACTCGTCACAACATTGCAATATGATTTCCAAAATTCCGCAAGTATCTCTTAATCATTACTTAGAAACTCGTTCACATCATTGCCATATGATTTCTGAAATGTGCAAGTATCTCCTAATCATTAGTTATCTGCAAACAGATGAATATCCATACAACTTTTTTTAATAATGTCTTCGTAAGTATTACTGTGTGCTCTCAATTAAGAGCTCTGTTTTATAGCCTCTCGTGGTTTTACAATCATTTTTTTTCTTATTTTTTTTGAACTATCATATTTTTTGTATTGTCGAATTTTAATTTTGCCCTTGCTACTTGCTTTTCCACTCATCTTGTTTGCTTTATTTCCAGGTTGTGGACCTTCTTGCACCTTACCAGAGAGGTGGAAAGATCGGTCTGTTTGGTGGAGCTGGTGTCGGAAAAACTGTGCTCATTATGGAGCTAATCAATAATGTTGCCAAAGCTCATGGTAGGCTATCTAGAGAATTAGATCACTGCGATCCTGCGATCTTAATACCTTTTTTGAGGGAAGGTCTTTATGGTTTACGCATTTCTGATTTCCTATCAGGTGGTTTCTCTGTGTTTGCTGGTGTTGGAGAGCGAACTCGTGAAGGCAATGACTTGTACAGGGAAATGATTGAAAGTGGTGTGATTAAGCTAGGTGACAAGCAGGTCTGTAATTATGTTTGGCTCATGTTCCTTTGATATTGGTTTTGTTTAACTTGGGTCATATTTATATTTCAATCATCTCACAGTGGTTTTGTTTGGATAGAGTGAGAGCAAATGTGCTCTTGTTTACGGGCAAATGAATGAACCTCCTGGTGCTCGTGCTCGTGTTGGATTGACCGGGTTGACTGTGGCTGAGCACTTCAGAGATGCTGAAGGGCAAGATGTGCTTCTCTTCATTGATAACATTTTCCGTTTCACCCAGGTATGACTGTACAGGAAATGATCTGTGTGATTTCAACTCCTCCATTTTTTATACCATTGTATATTTGATTGTGTTTACAGGCTAACTCTGAAGTGTCTGCTTTACTTGGTCGTATCCCATCTGCTGTCGGTTACCAACCAACTCTGGCTACTGATCTTGGAGGACTTCAAGAGCGTATTACGACGACAAAGAAAGGTTCCATTACCTCTGTACAAGCTATTTATGTGCCTGCTGATGACTTGACAGATCCTGCACCTGCAACTACATTTGCCCATCTTGATGCTACAACTGTGCTGTCACGGCAGGTTTGTTTTGCTACTTATAGACCTGGAAATTTTCTAGCATTGAGCTTCCGTAGTTTGCCTGTCGATTTCCCTCGTAATTTTGTCTTTGTTATTTATATTTAGATCTCCGAATTGGGTATCTATCCTGCGGTGGATCCTCTTGATTCTACGTCTAGAATGCTTTCGCCTCATGTGTTGGGAGAAGAGCACTACAACACGGCTCGTGGTGTTCAGAAGGTTCTCCAGAACTACAAGAATCTTCAAGATATTATTGCAATTTTGGGAATGGATGAGCTTAGTGAAGATGATAAATTGACTGTGGCTCGTGCTCGTAAGATCCAGCGATTCTTGAGCCAACCTTTCCATGTTGCTGAAGTGTTCACGGGTGCACCTGGGAAGTATGTGGAGTTGAAAGAAAGTGTAAACAGCTTCCAGGTAAGAAATCTGTTTTTAAAGAAAGCAATTATATCCTCCATCTATTATTTCCATATATTGTTTTTTATAAAACTGTATTACTACTGTGTTTAAGCATTGTTGTTACTGTACTATTGCAGATAGCGCAGATATTCTTCTTATTATTGTTGACTAAAGGCAAATTAATGCCAATACACTCGACCAATT
The DNA here is from genome assembly GCA_029216955.1 of Iris pallida. Classification (NCBI taxonomy): domain Eukaryota; kingdom Viridiplantae; phylum Streptophyta; class Magnoliopsida; order Asparagales; family Iridaceae; genus Iris; species Iris pallida. Next base: position 642,022 of record JANAVB010006199.1, on the reverse strand, counting down.
CAATATTAAATGATATTAAATGTTTTCAGTTGGCATGCATTATGTGCAAGTTAAGTGCAATAAGGTGGATGTAAATTTAGTTGTTGCATGTTGTAAATTGTGCAAGTAACGTTGCGCAGTAATCTAAACAGCTAAGATAATAGTTCTTTTTCTAGTAAATGTAAATCTTTACTTACATGCACCAACCAAAAACTTCCATGATTAAATTACCTAGCCGTCTCTCTTAATTTTAATGACCATTTTAATTAGTAAATCTTGAGCAAGGACATAATTGGAACAAAAACTTCCACGGTGAAGCCCAATTTTGCCTATTATATAGTATAGATATTTTATGCTAGCAGAATGTAGTAGATGCTTATGTATGTCAAAGGTATATATAAAATGACCAAAATTTAAGGTTTATGCGAACAGTTCGATAACATACACGAGTAAATGTACAGCTTATGAGCTGTAAGATACCAACTAAGTTTTAGTATCTATCTTAAAAATGCAATTTGGTTATTGGTGCAAATGTGAAGTCTGGGTTACTTAGTTAAACAACATCATAACATAGTAAAACAACTTCATACAGTTAGGATTGTCTAAAGCCCAACCAAAGGTTCTGGAGTGAGTAAATGTACAGCTTATGAGCTGTAACACACCAACCACTGTTCTAAAAGGCGGTCTAGGCGGCTTGTAGGCGCCTGGTGCCCGCTCGATGCCCTCCTAGGTGCCCACCTAGACCCCCCGATGCTCGACTATGTGCATGTTTTGGGGGTTTATGGATTTTTTTTCTGCAATTTTCAGTAGATTTTTGGATTTTTTAAATCTATTTTTGAACCGCCTAGATCTAGGTGACCGCCTAGGCGGGCTAGGCGCTAGTCAAGGTGCAACTTGGACAGGGCGGCCCGGTCCCCGGCTTGGGCCCGACCCGAGCACGGTTAACGACTCGGGCCGGCTAGTCAAGGTGCAACTTGGGCCGGGCGGCCCGAGCACGGTCAACGACCCGGACCGGCCCAACCCATTGATAAACCGGTCCGGGCTGGGTTGCGCCACCGGACCCGAAAGCCCGGACAGGTCCGACCCGATTTGACTGCGGGTCCGGGCCGGTTAAACCCGACCGGGCCGACCCAGGCTCGGTTCAGCCGGTTTTGAATTTTTTGTTTTTAAACGTTTGGAGGCCACAATGACTATTTACCCCCATTTTACTTGCTGTTTTTAGACCGTTGGAAGGGTATTTTGGTCATTTTGCTGACCAAAAATATCCTTATAACATCTTTTTTGGGGGGTAAAATAGGTCATTTTGCATCCCAAAAAAAACTATAAATAGACCAAATTTCATAAAAATTATATACAACCATTTCTTTCCTCTCTTACAAAATATTGAAGCTAAGCAATTTTTTGAAGATTGAACAACAAGTTTCTGGGCTTTGAAGTGTAACTTCCTGGAGGCCAAAGTGCAGTGTTATTGGGCTTTCAAATTCTGCAAAAAATCTTGGAGTTGAACATCTCTTCCCCGAAGTTGACCTTCCAAGTAATTTTAATTTTAGAGAAATTTTTGTTTGCATTTTTTTGATTTTTTTCCTCCCTTTTTGGTAGATAACATTTTTTTTTTCTCTTTTTGGTAGATAACATTTTTTTTTTCTTTTTTTTTTTTTTTTCTGTAAAATTTAATTTTAAAACTATGTATACTACATGTTCTAACCACCCTTACGGAGGTGATTCAGAACAAAATTTTGCTTACTACGTTGATTTATTTGAAAATAATCACATTCCAGATTCTGTGTCACAGACACAAATGTCACCTCCTGAAGTTAGGAGCATGGCTACAAATGTTGGTCTTTTACATTTTATTACAAAATTAATGGAAGAAAATACTTGAGCAGCTGTACATTAAATTATCTTGAGATTAATAATTTTTTTTTTACTTTCTAATTTTCTACTGGTAGAATGTAAAAGTTTTTAGAGAAATGTTGAGTTGTTTCCCACTTATTTTACCATAATTCAAGGTGCACCTTACTGAATTACCAAAATGTATGAAACCTCCCATTTTTAGCGAAAACCGTCAATGACTAACAGTCAACTCCTTTGACCTACATAAATAAAAATAAATATTTTGAGTTGCACCCCACTTATTTTACCATACTTCAAGGTGCACCCCACTTATTTGAGGGTATTTTTGTCATAATTTAATATGCACCCCACTTAAATTGGGGGTCAAAGGAGTTGACTATTAGTCATTAGCGGTTAACGTTTAAAGTGGGGGATTTCATACATTATGGTAATTCGGTGGGGTGCATCTTAAATTATGGTTAAACAAAGGGGGTGCAACTCAAAATTTCTCTTTTTTTTTTTTTTTTTGCTTTTTTCCCAAAAAAGGGGGCTGGCCCGGTCCAGCACTGAACCAGCCCGGCCCAGTTCAGCCCAGCCCGACCAAATCGGGCCATGGGTCCGGGCTGGGTCCAGCTTTCCCTCCTCCGGGCCAACCCTGCCCGGCCCGCTGCTCTTACCGGTCCAAGCCCGGGCTGGCCCAGCTCGGCCCAGTGCACACCTTGAGGCGTTAGGCGGCGAGTGCCCGCCCGACCAGCGCCTAGCGATTTTCACAACCTTGACACCAACTAAGTTTTAGTATCCTATCTTTAAAATGCAATTTGGTTATTGGTGCAAATGTCAACCTCTGGTTTACTTAGTGAAACAACTTATAACATAGTAAAACAGCTTCATACAGTTAGGATTATTGAAAATACAACCAAAGGTTCTGGAATTTATGTCGACAAATTTGGTCTACATGTCATCATGTCTTATATTAAAAGTTGTATAACTTGACTGAAGTTGCACGTAGAATTTTCATTGTGTCAGCTGATGAGAATAGAGAATAGTGAGCCTTAAAAATAGACGTTGATAACGATGCTCAATTTAATGGCGATAGTTTCAGTGATGTGTGGGAGTGCATATTTATAGGAGTTGGTGGACATCCCTCTTTAGTTTCTATCCAGTACTGGACTAAAGTAGTACAAAGAAAGTAGTATACAACTCTAACTTCTCTAAGAATGGAAATGAACGAGAACTAAAAATGAGGCTAAGAAGATAATGGATGTTAGGACATCTCTCTGGAATCATGTCTCCCAATGACTTTTCAAGCTTCAAGCAAGATCCCTTCAGGCATCCAATTCCCGTACATGGACAAGAGTAAGATTTGAGGGGAAAGTGGGGAATTGGTCTTTGGGGACACAATGGTTACTATGGGGCATTAGAGGAATGGGTACAATAACTACTGTCATTGGAGATGGTTTAGATTTGGTAGGGTAATAGTATTGTGGTTATCTGATGACAGATGCAGTTATGAACCCTAACCAATCTGAACTTCAGTATGCAGTACACATGCTTGGTTCACCAAATATACAAGTCCAACCTGTAAGTTTGGGTTGGGTAACTTGAACCTGCTCTCTCCGGAGCTTTTATTCTCTTTTTTAAGTAACGGCCACCCTTTCTTATTTATTCTCTCGTCAACACATTAGCTATGTCATTTGAATCATTACTATTTGGTGTAGGGTGTTTACCTGCCACCCTTTCTGATTTATTTTCTCTTCAACACATCAGCATTGTCATTTAAATCATTACTATTTCTAAGTATTTATGGTAATCGTTTAGGGTGTTTTGGATGGGAAGTATGACGACCTCTCGGAGCAGTCATTTTACATGGTTGGCGGGATCGAGGAAGTCATTGCCAAGGCTGAAAAGATTGCAAAGGAATCTGCTGCTTGATCAAAAGTTTGTTTCAACTGGTGTAATAATCTGAAGGATGCAGTTGTTTTTTGCGTCCAAATGGAGTTTCAATTTTTTTTCCAGTTACAAAGATCGATCCTCATCTTTCTATCATGCTGTGGCAGGATTTATGTAGGTTATGAGAAAAAGAGCATCGCCTGCTTTGCCAGGCTTCTTTTTTTTGCCCAATAATTATGCAGATATTTGTTGAATTTCAGAGTGTGGATTCCATTCCTTTCAGTTGTGAATTATTTTACCACTGTTCTCTTGATTATTCATTTGTGCATCGTCGAACTATGATATCTAGCAAGTATGCTAATTGCCTTTTCCTTTCAGTTATATGTAGCTTTGTCTTTGTCATGGTTTTAACATAGTTGAAACTACAAACAAATTTGCTGTCTGGCAAGAATGCTCATCATTTCCTACATTTGTAGGAAGTAGTTTGTATTTTCACTTCTATCAAACTGACGTTTGCTTCTGTTATTGTTTCCGTTCTCAGTCGTTTTCCCCGCTAATCTAAATGTCACAATATATAGTATATATCCCTAATTACCACAAGCATTTTTGAAACTCATTAGTTAAGTTAAATGACACTATATATAGTATATAATCCCTAATTACCAATTACATTTCTAAAGTTATCGCTATGCTTTCTTATATCATTTCACTCTATGCTTTCATTGTTTGTGGTTTTCTTATAGCCAGCTCTAACCGTCTGTTTGATGTTTTGTTCCACAATGCTCAGTCATGGTGCTTGTTGGTCTCATTTTCTCATAATGATAGAGTATGTTGTCAATATTTGATAGTTGATACTAATGGCTATACTGTTCATTCTTCTTTATATATATATGAGCGAAGTACAATGCATAGCATCTAACCCCAAGTTATGGCACAATTGAAACTGTGTTTTCGTAGTGGTTGATCTTGCTATGTTGACCTCTTGTACTGAAAACATCTAAATCTGTCATATTTCTCTTAAATGATTGATCATCTTCCCTCTTTGTCAAATGGTTTCTTCTACACGAAGCAGATTTAAACAGCGCTGATCCCGGTTGGATAGCTTAGTTTGCAATTTAAAAATTGGTTAGGCAATGGTTGGTGAAGTTATCATTGCTGCGTTCATAAATATTTTATTATTCAGCTTTAACTTGTTTTTACTTAGAGATGTGTATAATATTTGGAAAAACGGCTTTATTCGTGCACTTCTTGGCCAGAGACAACCCGCTGCTGCATAGCCTGTAAAGCTATCCCAATAATGCATATAGGGTTATGTATTTGCACAATTGTGACACCTTCCACTTTTCTGAACATTGGGACTAAGTTGAAATTTAAGCACCATGTGGTCAAAGGCGGAACCAGAAATTCGAACACCTGACTCATATATATATATATATATATATGTGTGTGTGTGTGTGTGTGTGTGTGTGTGTGTGTGTGTGTTTGTTTGTGTGTGTGTGTGTGTGTGGTGTTGAAATCCTTCTCAGCCGCCAACTGGTTCGGCCAGTGTGTAGTTATTGCTGGAAAATAATTTACCCTAGGCGAAGATAGATACATAATGGTGGTCTGTGTCCAAGGTTATTCATTCTCAAATTTAACCTGTGGAGATACGAGATGGTCCTTAATAATTTTTTGCCATTCATTTGTTGAGATTTTGGGTCGTTTCTTTGAATATTCTTTTCCATTCTCTAACATTAATAAGAATTATATCATTTCTTAAAACTTTAGCCAAGGTTAGATATTTCTAGTCCTACCACCTCCTTTAACTATTATCTCATCACTTACATCTATTGCAAGTCCGAATAAAGGAGGAAGTCTGTGTTAGGTAGCTTATATAGAGAACCTAAATTATTGTCGGATGTCTATAAAATGAACCTATATAGAAATTGCAGAATTTATTTTGCCTCTTTGTACTTCTTCATGGTAATTTGTGAGTTGATATGTATAACAAGGTCTCTCTACAAGGTTATTCGTTCCGAAATCTAGTTTTTGTAGAGAGATGCAATAGTGATGGCGTCGTCTGGAGAAACATGTTGCATGCTTCATAGATGATACAAGTTCGAGTCATGGAAACAATCTCCATATATGTATATAAACAGTAAGTAGCGGTTGTGTATCTTGACCCTTCCTCGTCGCATTAGGACAAAAGAGAGATGCAATAGACCTCATAGAAGAATTTCATTCTTAATCTTTGCTTTGAGGAATCTTCAAATTTGACACAAGAAATTGGAATTTAGAAATACCAGCACTATGATTGGTATCCATAGCCCTTTGGTGATGATTATGGACTGCGTCTACAATACGATTATTATATGCTGATCCTATTCGCACTCCACCAACTACATTAGATTGATAATTAAGGAGTCTGTCAGTGTCAACATCTTTATTGATTCATATTAATATTCTCCAATCATTGTTTCTGCTGCTGCTACTGCTGCCAACTTTGAGAATCATTCACTACATGTTAACTGACATCATTAGCAAGCCATTAACTTAGAGGCATTTCCTAATTAGCGGATTAAACAAGTATCTATCAAGTACATGAGCTAAAGAGGACAAGTGTCATGCTTCAATCTCTCTATCAGGACTTGGGGGGTGGTTGATGCAATTTAATGTTGTTATATGGAAGCAAGCTGGACACAACTCTTCCGTGACTGGCCAAAGAAACTCCTCAATTTGGGGGACAGTGAGCGCCAAGAGATCAAGCTGGTGAGTGTTATGATCACAGTACTGCCAGCCTAACAAATGAAACCATATAGAGATATACATGTATGTATGGGTGTCCCTAGCTAGCAGGATCCTCCTCTTTAACGCGTAGTCCGATCCGTATATCTATATCCGTATCCGTATCCGTATCTAATTTAGCGGTGCTGAAATGATTAGCACTAGCTCTTTAGATAGCCCAATCAATCTATCAAGGACGGAGGAAATATAATATTGTGAATAGCAAATCAACGTAAGGAGAGGCGGAACCACTTTGTGGGTTCCAGTCCATCTCAATTTTTTTTTTCCATATAAATAAGTCCACACCCAGTCCCATTTTAGTTTTAATTTCTAGCTTCAGGTTGTGGAAAGTAAGTTTGGGATCATCAAATATTAATCTTCATGACATTGAGATATCCTAGCGGTTGGAGCTATATTGATATGGATGCTGCTATGTTGCCCATGGCCACGTGTCACTGTTCTATTGGTAGAGATCCCGATGGCGGGTCCGTGCAAACATGATGTGTGCAACGGGATTCAGCCATGTGTCCTGTGATCACATGAGTCCGCTTTCACGAACCGTGGGCAAAGTATCATTTTCCTAGCTATACTATGACTACATTGCCATATCCCTAATTGTTGGTCCGGCATGCTTTTGATCACATACCTGACCTGTGTTGTAGCTAGGCATGTCAAGAGTGTTTGTTTGGTAAGAGCTAGGCCAGGCCAACCCAAAATGAATTATTTGCTGCTCATGATATTCTTCTGTTCCATCCATCCGTTTGTCCACGCGCGCGCGTCCATGCACTGCACTACAAATCACCTAACCCTAACCCTAACCCTAACCCATAACCATGTGCCCCTCCTTAAAAAAATAAAAAAAAACCACTCTCAAAAGCGACCCCTCGCCAAATCTCTTGCGCTGTCAACAAATGTATATATGCTCTAATTATATAGCAACCACACAAAAACCATTCTTATAGCTCTCTCTCCTTTGTCATATCGATATGGGCAACACTGGCTCCGGTCCGACAGTCAGGGTGGTCGGCGCAGACGGCAGGCTGCACGAGTACCCGCGGCACCGGCCCGTCGCAGCTGCCGAGCTCACGGCAGGCAACCCGGGGCACTTCGTCTCCGACTCGAGCCAGCTCGGAGTCGGCTGCCGCATCCCGGGGCTCGCCGGCGACGAGGTGCTCAAGCCGGGCCGCCTCTACTTCCTCCTCCCCGTGGACCTGCTCTACTCGGTGCTCACCGAGGAGGAGATGGCCTCCTTCGCCAGCAGGAGGAGCTCCGCGACGTCGCGCAGGAGCTATATCGGCAGGAAGATCGTCCCCGTGTTGAGCGAGCTCTGCTTGATCCCTTCCGAGGCCAAGAAGGTGGCCGTCGTCGCGGAGGAGAACGCGCCGGGGGCCGGCGACGCGGCCGGCGATATTGGTTACGAGGTGCCGAGGCAGCGGTCGTGGAGGCCGACACTGGACACGATCGAGGAGGCTCCATGCGCATGATGGAGTGGCGAGTACTATTGGTGTTTGTTTGTTGTTGTTTTTCTTCGCTACTACTTACAAGGAATTTTATTGTAGTGTAATTATATATTGAGATGGCTCCATCTAACTTTGATTGCTTCTTTAGTTTAAGGAATAAAAATGGAGAAATTTCTCCATTTTTTCTATATTGATTTGCTTGTAATGTGCTTGAGTTTGAAGGAAGATGATGATTTGTTGCTGAACTTTTATTCGAATTCATATATATATATATATATATATATATATATATATATATATATATATATATGAGGAAGGATAGGCATCTCCACAATTTTTGCATCCCCATGCATCCTCATGTTCACATCCGTTGGATGTGTTTTAAGTCATCTAATCTTAACCATTGGTAAATCAACGGTTAAGATTACATGACTTAAAGCACCATCCAACGGTGCAAATAGGAGGGATGCATGGGGATACAAAAAGTGTGGGGATCTTGATCCTTCCTCTCTCTCTATATATATATATATATATATATATATATATATATATAGGAAGGATCAAGATCCCCACACTTTTTGCATCCCCATGCATCCCCCCTATTTGCACCAGATAAATTGTTTCTGGAATCGCTCCAACTGGGATTCGAATTCCTGTCCACTCGAGCCGCATACATCTCTGTCCACTCGAGCCGCATGCATCTCTCTTAACCACTAGGCTAGAGGTCATCTGCATATTCGAATAATTAATATATATATATATATATATATATATATATATATATATATATGTGTGTGTGTGTGTGTGTGTGTGTGTGTGTGTGTTATATACATTATTGGCTACCAAACGGTAATCAACACAAATTTGAAGGATGTACAATTCTCAAGTCCGAAGGTATACAACTCTCTTAACTCATGCCTGAAGGCTTACAATTCGGTCCGAAGATTCAAATTTGGTCCAAATGCTTGCTCCTTGGCCCGTTGGTTCGCCTCTAATCCGATGGTCTGCTCCACCGCCGGCTGCTCATGATCCACACTAATCCGATTATGGGTAGCTATATATGTCCATTACTTGATGTCATGTATGAAAAAATAAATATAATGAGACACGTGATGAAGTGTTAAATTAAATTGTATTCATATTACAATAATAATAGTTGCAACTCTACGTTACAAATAATCCTATAGAGAACTGTATCAGTGTTAGTGTCCAACAATATATTAGTTTCTAATAGACTTGTGCTTAACACAACATAGTAAAAAAATTTCCCTTTTTTTCTAATTTATTGATAAATTTTGACAAGAAAGCATGTACCAGTATAAAGCAGTAATACCGGTCTCACTGTCACGCCCCGTCCCCGTAGGAGCGATCGTCCTCGCTAAGACGTGATGCCGCACGGGCCTAGGTTGCGCCCGTGCAAGGCCAAGTCCAGAAACGGCCGATTCGAGCTAGGCCACAGAGTCGCACAGAGTGTTCCCATTGCAGCGGAAAGAAATAAACACAAGTAGAAGCGAATTCGAACTCTTTATTAATATTCAAGAAGGTTACAAGCGGCGCTAGGCCGATATTACAAATCGCTCGAGCTCTCTCTCTGAAACATAAAAAGGCGTGCCAAGTGGCTTACAAGATAGAATGATACATGGCGATGTTCCAATACATTATGTCCTGTATAGGGTGCTTCAGCTTCAGCTTCTGCAACGTCCCAAGGCCCCGGAGTTGGCTCTGCGCCTTAACACGTTCGATGGAAGCTCCGCACCAGCCGGCGTCTCCTGCTTCCTGCAAGCAGACTGTGGGGTTATCAGTACATTGTTATGCACTGGTGGGGAGGCTAGCTCGCCCACAATGCTATCATTACCAAACACGTTGCATTTACTTTCGTGCACCGACTATCATTCATTGTCTTTCTAATCTTGCCTTAGGGTCAATTTCATGGCACATATCATGACCTATCTCGTGTTGCTGATTTCAAGTGTCTGCATTTTAAAATACATGCACGACTTACCCATACTTACCGTCCGGCCTTCCCTGTCCAAGTAAACCAAGTTAGTCAACAACAATTAACATGAAGTAGCTCGACGTGATTCATGTAAACATTCAATGTTACGGGCGTGTCTATGTCTCGGGTTCTAGTACGTCGTGGGCATGTTCTAGTGTTACGTTTCGAGCATGTTCAGGAGGCACATTTCAAGCATGTTCGGGGTGGTATATTTCAAGCATGTTCAGGCATGTTACATTTCGAGCATGTTCAGGAGTGTTATAATTCGAGCATGTTCAGGAGACACTTCCTTTAGTTAACTTAGACTACTTGTTTCAATGCAAGAACTTGCACGTGGATTGCCACCAGCATAGTCCACTTAATCTACATGCATGGGTCGCTGGCTTTACAAGCCATTTTGGACATATCACATGGGCATTCTCACCTATCGAAGCGTGATGGCTGGTACACCTTGATAGTTTCTTGAAATGCCTGGCCTTACGTCTCTTTGAGTGGCCGAGCCCCCACTCAAAGCAGCCCGTAAGCCCCATGTCTGATTCCGCCTAGGCCGGCCACGGTATTCCCTCCCATCGCCCGTGCCGCAGAATCCTTCCTCAAGACGGCCACGGTATTCCCCCCCATCGCCCGTGCCGTTTGTCCACGACCATTTCATATTTTACTTGTCATTTAACATATCGGCTGTCTTGAGCCATAATGCGTTATCGACCAGGTTGGCGTCCGTGCAGCGCGGGTAGCGAGCCCCGTTGCACGTGCCCATCATACCTGTCGCTAACGTCTTTCATGTCTTATCTTGTATTCACTCTTTCATTTCTTTCTTTCACTTGTTCGTTCATTCATTCATGTTTCACGTATTTATTCATTCGTTCATTCATTTGTTGATTCATTCATTTACGCATTATGCAACTCCCAGTGCGGAAGTCGCCTTGGCGATCCATCGGTCCCATAGCCTTTCAATGTTGCTATACTATACTCGGAACGACTATATTGATAGTCTTCCCATTTCATTGTTGTAATCCATTCATTGTTTCATTGTTGAACGCGTACGGGACTTGAACGTAAGCTTGTGCCGTAGCACGAGCGTAGAGCGCGGTGCGAGAGTTTCTATATTTGCCGAGTTCTTTTCCATGTTCTAAACAAGCATGCAAGATGGGATTATTCTCTTAGCTAGGTGCGTTGAGTCATTTATTAGCATGCAAGAGGTTATCGCCTAGCGATTCTCGTGATAGTGTCCGTATTGTTATGTGTCTAGGCTAAGCACAGACGGGTTCATCGGAGCCACCCACCTTAGCGATGTTCGCATCGGCCAAGCGATACTCCGAGCGCGCCTTTGAAAGTCTAAGTCTGGATTCATCTTGACGGGCCAATGCAAGCATTGCATCGATTCTACATCTGGTCGAGGCCAACTCTTCGGGTCGACGGCTCGTTCGAGTCGTTGCACTTGCCGTTTGGATCGACGTTCCGCTAGGGCGGAGCGGGTCGTTACACTCACACCATTAAGAAAGAACAATAGGATGCCAATATCTGACCATATTTTGTTAATAATATAATGGATTAGTTTACAGGGCTGACACGGTCGGCATTATACCATGAATTGGTCTAAGGACCTTATATATATAGCCTAACCAGGGTCGGCTCTGGCCTAGGACGGTCAGGCGACCGCTCAGGGCCCATGAATCATGAGAATCCAAAAAATAGTTTAAATGTAAATATGTTAATAATTTTGTATCCAAATTAGAAATATTATGTTCCATGAGGCCCTTCTTGACATAATGCTATTGTGGGGTAGTGATTAGTTTGTTAGACTTGTATACTTAAGCGCTTGGTTCAAAATCTTAGTTGTAACTCTCTCTTTTTTTAAATTTTTTTCTTTTCTTAGTTTTTTTATTTTTTTTTTTCATTATGTATGGATGTCCTATTTTGAGAATTTGTCCCGGGCCCCTATGAGCTCAGGGTCGACCCTGAGCCTAACAAAGTAACCACTACACCATGATTATTTCATAATTATTTTATGTTAAATGGGGTCCATAAAAAGTACTAGATCTATTGTAGATTCAAAAACATTATTATTTTTATATTTAAACTGAATTTTTTATGGCCCTCCGAATTTGTGGGCTCTGAGCGGTCGTCGTAGCTGTCCTGGGCCAGGTCAGTCATGTTAGTCTATGTGTTAGTTATGTGTAGGACCACATAATTAATGTTATCATTGTCCCCATAATAGGTGACTCAACCATATTCCTTCTTCTATCCTATGCATAAATTTTTTTTGTATCCATAATTATTTAGTTATTTAAATAAAAACATAAAAAGTGTATGAATAGAAAAGAGAATATTGTTAGAACATCTATTTTGGAGATAGTAGATCTGCAGGTACCAAACATTGTTTCTCTAACATTATTGGTCAAAAATATTAACCGTGCTACTCCAAAGCAGATCAGTTGTCCCTATTATTCAGTCACAATTTTCTGTCTCCCCTAAGGTCTCGTTTGGTTCGCGGAATCTCCGAGTTGGAAAAGGAAAATGATTACTTTCCTATGTTTGGATGTCCAAGGAATTGAGGAGGAAAGGAAAGTGATTCCCAATGGAAGAAAAATTAAGGAGGAAAGTGATTCCATCCATCCAAGCAAGGAATCACTTTCCCACATTGAAGTATTCACTTTCCTTTCCAAATTCCTTGGTATTGCCAAACATCGGAAAGGAAAATCAATAAAAATTAAAGTTTCCAAAGGAAAGAAAATGACAAGGAATTGATTTCCTTTCCCTTCCATTCCGCGAACCAAACTAGCCCTTCGCGGAATGGAAGGGAAAGGAAATCAATTCCTTGTCATTTTCTTTCCTTTGGGAAACTTTAATTCCTATTGATTTTTCTTTTCGATGTTTGGCAATGCCAAGGAATTTGGAAAAGAAAGTGAATACTTCAATGTGGGAAAGTGATTCCTTCCTTGGATGGATGGAATCACTTTCCCCCCTAATTTTCTTTCCATTGGGAATCACTTTTCTTTCCTCCTCAATTCCTAACATAGGAAAGTAATCACTTTCCTTTTCCAACCGGGAGATTTCGTGAACCAAACGAGGCCTAATAGTTTGATGGGTCGTAGCGTTGTTTAAAAAAAAAAATCACATAGAGGAAACATGGAATAGATGCGACTGAACGGTAGGGACAACTAATCTGCTCCGGTGCTACTCGGGCCGAAAGGGAACCCCAACTGAATGCTGATGTGGTGGTCTCCTATTGGACCTGACGCAATTCTTGCTTTTCGTTCATTTTTGTGAAAACTCGCTCCGTTTCCTAAAACCTCGGCGATTCCGAAGACGGAGTCGTTCCTCTCTTCCTCTCCGCTCGATTTTTAGGGTTAGTGTTTCCCATCGGATCGCGTTGACGGGAGACCGATGGCCGCCGGAGGAGCACGATCTCTTCCCGTCGAGGGGCCCACCGGCGACGGAGGAGGTGGAGTCGGACGACGACCGTTCGGTGGCGGCAGACTCGTGGTCGATAATGAGCGACTACGCGAGCACGTCGACGCGCCGAGATCCTCTCCAGCTGCAATTTCTTGCCGGCTTCCGATTACAGGTCAATTTTCATTTCCCCCCTTCCTTAAGTTTGCATGTTTGATAACTGAACTAGTGGAACGTAAATTGTGTCATTGATTTTCTTTCTATTGCAACAAAATAGATGTTATAGGAGTTTTTTTTTTTTTTTTAGATAATTCACTTCGGATTGGGGGAAAATACACGTTTAACTTGAAATTTTAGTTCGCAAAGTGGATCAAATTACTTAGGTTTGGATATTGTTGGGTGCTTATTTTTGTGATTTTTCGGTAAAGACGAAAAAATTACACCTAGGAAGTACGAATACTCCAAATATTGGTGCTTTGTGTTGGCGTTTTTGGTGAACCAACACTCATGGAGAAGTTTTAGTCCCACATTGCCTAGAACAACCCCAATTGTGTATTTCAATATGATACTTATCTTTGTGTTGACTTGTGCACATAGAGTGACTGTGTGTTAGTCCATGTGGCTTGTGGGGGTGTTTTTCCAAAAGGACAAGGTGATCTTCTTCTACTTGTTCTTGTGCTTGTGCCTGTTCTATCTCGTTGTAGCAACTACGATTACAAAGATAAGAGTTTTGTGTTCATAATCTATTAGCAGCTATTCTCTGCACGAGAATCCTCTGCACGACAGACTGCCTTTTGTGTCCATTTTTTTGATCCGGAAGCAACACTTCGTCCGTATCACATAGTGTTGGACATGACACATCGTATATGATGCATACGCTCTAACTCGAACCATGACACCAGAATATGTGCAGTGTTTGTGTCGCAGCATACATATTATGTCGTGTCCGTACAAGATTGTTTCACATGTGAAGTTTCTCCTTCACTTTGTAGTTCATTGTTGTGGAAGGTATGCTCAGGTACCCAAATAACTCACCAATGCTGTTGGAGTTTTGGTGTAGGTGTAAATAACACACCAATGCTGTTGGAGTCTTGGCGTAGGTGGATATAACTTTTTAACATGCTATCAGAGCAACCAATATTCAATCTCCTTGGCATGCAATTTTAAGTGAACTTTATGAAGAAGAAAAAATATACCACCGACTGTTTGCATCCAACTATCAATCCAAAATGAACCTTCGACATGCAGCTAGGGGGCATGTTGTATATAAATATGTAACATGGATTTTGATAAATTTGCCATCTTAAAAGTAAGGAGTATATACATCTTAAAGATATGCCAATGTGTGTATCCACCTCTCGCAGCAAAATGAGCCTTGGCTTGCGGTCAGGGATATGTTGAATATAAATATAAAACTCTTATCCAAAATGAACATCTTAGAATTTTGGTACAAGTGATATGAACTTTAACAAATTGGATTATTCTTCTCTTTTTCATACAACTTGTAATTTGTTGTTATGAACACCACCACCGTACCGACAAAGTCTTTGTCCTAATTTTTGGCAATTTCTATGGGCACCACAAAATTTACTTGGGGCTATCCCAAAATTTTTGGAAAAAATTACAAGTTTGCCATCAAATTTTTTTTCTTGGGACTAGCCCAAGTTTTTATATAAATACCAACCTAATTTTATTTCCCTTCTCTCTCTCTACTCTTTCCTTCTCCTCCACTCTTTTCTCCAACCCTAAGAAGAATTTCTAGGTCATAGTTTTCTAAATCCTAACCCAAATTGTCTCCCAACCAAGACATTGTGAAGATTTAGGTTTCAAATTTTCGTTACAGTGTCATCGAATTCATCCGTTAATGGGTATGTCACCTAATTAATATATTTGTAGACTCTCACAATAATTTTACATGTAAATAATGATTTATATGTGTTTAATTTAGAAAAAATGAACATGGAAGAACCCGGGTCATCGAATGTAGCAGACTCGTCCCGATATGTCCGAAGAATACATTCTTGCTTTGGATGCACTCTTGGTAAGACAATTGTAACATTCACGTCGGGTTTAATTCGGGGCTGTTAGGTACAGGACTGCCAATACGCGGGCAGTCCACCTCTACATATAGGACTGTCCAAACTGTGACAGTCCTTTCAATAATCAGGACTGCCAGAGATGTGGCAGTCCTGATCGTTGACAGGACTGCCAGTGCATTGGCAGTCCTGATTATTGAAAGGACTGTTTTGCCTTCTGCAGTCCTTCATTTTGGCAGGACATTTTTTGTGTTGTGTTATTTTTTTTATTAACTTTAATTTATATTGTAGGACTTATCATCTTTCGGTATCGAGGTAGCTGCTCCAATTGGCGTCGATGTAGGCCATTTATTCAGGACCGATATGTGTTTTGAATCATACGAAGGTGCGCTAAATTGGTGCCGAGAAGTGGGACGGGCAAACAACATAGTTCTTGTGATATCAAGATCGGCCCGAAACCGTCCGGGACAACAAACCACTGTGGTTTCATGTGAACGAGGTGGTGTGTTTAGAAGCCATAAGAAAGAACAAGTTTTCGAAAGTAAAGTTTCAAAGAGAAATGTTGGAACGAGAAAATGTGGTTGTCCGTTCAAAATCTATATTAGAAAGGATGAAGAAGCGAAGTGGACAGTCCAAGTCATGAATGGAATCCACAACCACGAGATTGCCGAAACACTATTGGGTCATCCGTATGTCGGACGGTTGAACATTACGGAGAAGAAGATAGTGGAAGACTTGTCCAATTCCGGAGTTGCACCGAGACAAATATATTCCGTCATACGACATGAAGATGAGAAGAACAAGTCTACAATGAAGTCAATATACAACGTCCTATCTTCTTCTAACGCCATTCGGTCGAAATCGAGAATGGCGATGCAAGAAGTGATGAAGTTGCTTGGAGATAATCATTATGTTGAGCACCATAGAAGACATCCCCAGAGCAATGAAGTCATTTCACTCTTTTGGGCTCATCCCGATTGCACACATTTGGCTCGATCTTTCGCCGACGTGTTAGTTCTTGATTGCACGTACAAGACCAATAAGTTTAAGATGCCTCTCTTTCATGTTGTCGGCTTCACCTCTACATGGAAAATATTTTCAGTTGCTTTTTGCTTCATGAAGAGTGAGAAAGTTGAAGACTACACATGGGCGTTGGAGAAACTGAAAACCCTTTACACCGGTCAGAGAGAGCCCTCGGTTTTTGTTTCCGACAGAGAGTATGCTCTAATGAATGCTATTCGGATTGTGTTTCCTCAAGCGGATACATTGCTATGCACATTTCATGTAAATCGTAATATACAATCCCAATGTAAGTTGAAGTTCGGGAAAGTGGATGGTAAACTTGACATGCAAGTTTTTGACGAATTCAATCATGACTGGAATTGTGTATGGCGAGCCAGCACGATAGACAGTTACGCCGCCGCATGGTACTTATTCAAGGAGAAGTGGGAGGGGAGGGAGCCGGCTTGCATTTCTTACATCAAAGAGACATGGCTTGAACCGCACAAAGAACAATTCGTCTTAGCATGGACGAATGTGGTGAAGCATTACGGTACGACAACTACCAACCGTGTCGAAGGAGCACACTCAGTAGTAAAGAGGCATTTAAAGTCATCCCAAGGCAACTTTGTTTCGGTTTGGCAAGCGATACATATATCAATAGATCGGACGGTGAACGAAATCAAGGCATCATTTGAGATGAGCTTAAATATTGTCAAGCATGAGTATAGAAAGGAAGTCCTCTTGGATTCTTTAATGCGTGTCATTTCTCACAAGGCGTTGGATTTCATATTTGAAGAGATTGATAGGTCAAAGTTTGTCGGCTTTGATCCTCAGGTTTGCGGGTGTGTACATCGACATACACTCGGCCTCCCTTGTGGCCATGAGATTAATGAATATCGTCGTCAGTCCATTCCTATTCCAATTCTTGCTGTCGATGAACGTTGGAGGCAGTTGTTTATAATGCCCGTGGTGAAGACACACGGTGATTTCTTTTCCTTGCCACAAGTGAAACTTCTCCACGCACGGTGGTGTGCCTCAGAAGGAGCAGAGCGGGAGTGCCTTGAGGTTAAAATCCAAGAACTTGCATGTCCGGTGACTACAAGAATGCAGGAGCTGTCCATTATTTCCAATCCTAAGGGCAGGCCTCAAACAAGAATGACTAGTTCACAGAAGAGAAGACTTGAGTCAACCAAGAGAGATCCATCATCCTTTGAGCATATTGAACGAAGCTTAGAGCAAGCTCCGCCTGCACGGAAGAGCAAGCTTGTCATCCGCCGGAAAAAGGAGAAAACAGATATTGCAAACGAAGATACTGTGGAAAGTCAAACGATACGTTTGTATATCCACAATTTTTATCCTGAGATTCGCAGTTACATCTGGTCTATTGTTGATTGTAGGTCCAAAAAATCAAACCGCGCCTAGGTTTGATTCAACTGATTGATCAGAACGCGCATACAAACAAATGGCGCCTATTTCATCAACAAACTCAGAGCGCGCCTATTTCTTCATCACAGAGGCGCACTTCACAAACCGCGCTTAGCTGACGTGGAGTCATCATTATCCGACAAACACGAAGATCTAGGCGGCGCTATCATTCCTCTGATGGCGCGGCGCTCGAAGAAGATATGACAGCTGTCCAGGCGCTGTTTAATCAAACTGCGCCTACTTCCATCTGAACTCAGCAGACTGCGCCTACTTTCCTCTGAATTCAGCAGATAGCGCCTACTTCCATCCGAATTCAAGCGCATTTTGCAGATTGCGCCTACGTCTCAGTGAAGAAGGCGCAGTTCAATACAACATCAATTTAGAGCTTGCCACGTGTCCCTGAAACAGGCGCGCTTTGACTAAATCAACGCCTAACTACCACTCTACATGTCCAACACGTGTCCCACTAACTGTACACGACCAAGCGCATTTTAATCAAACAATGCCACGTGTCTAGAGCAGTTGGTGCACGTTCGTGATAATGGAGTGAAAACAGGCGCAGTTTGTCATACGTGCTCAAAACAGGCGCACTTCAATCAGGCGCTCTCCAGAATAACTGCCCAAAACAGTTATTTCAGAACTCTATAAATAGAGTTTCGTTTCCATTCAACAGATCACGGACAAGATCAAGAAAAATCAGAGTTTTCGTCCAAGTGCTGCTGCGTTCTTCAGAGATTCAAGTCTTCAAAGTTCACATCGTCCAAGGGATAAAGCGATCGTCATTCAGATTGGATTCCTATAGTTGTACTTTCCCAGAATTCTTGTAATATTCTTTACAAAGTTTGTGAAATAAAGATAATACTTTTGTTTTTGCAAACAAAATGGCGACTCTGCTGGGGACGACCTTTTCCTCTGATGAAAAGGTGACAACTCAATGTGACACAGCGTCTATCGGCTCGACGCAGAAGACTTTGGTCGTGAAAGTCGACCAAACGGCCTACGAAGCAATGATTAATGCACAAAGCACTCCTCGCCGCACTACGACTTCCGTCAAGAGCAAGACTCGCTCAGTGTGGGCTCCCAAGAACTCTGTTACTTCTCTAATGAAGAACGCTGCCACTTCTTCGGCACAACCTGCTGTTTCTAAGACACCAGTGTCTATCTCTGGCAATCAAGCGCAGTCTGTTCTCTCTTTAGAGAAACAGGCGCAGTCTGCTGTCAAACCGTCTTTTGGCACAATTCATGTCAAAACAGCACAATCTCTGCCTCACAATCAGGCGCAGTCTGTTCTCTCTTTAGAGAAACAGGCGCAGTTTGCCACCAAACCTCCTTCTGGCACAGTTTGTGCCAAATTGGCACAAGTCAAATCTTCTGCTGCTGCTGCCCTGACTAAACAGGCGCAGTCTACTCAGGCACAGTCTGCTCAGGCGCAGTCTACTCCGAATCACTCCAGAATACAGAAACCCCAAGCTGCTCAGGCGCAGTTTGCTGAGGACAGTCCTTTGGCTGTTCCTTCTTCCATTCCATCAAAAGGAAAAGGCCCCTTGGTCTTCTCCCAATCTTCCCAAGCTCAAAACTTGAAAGATAACAGAGGGAAATGCTCTTTAGCTATCCCTTCATCTCAAAACAATGGGAAAGGTCCTCTGGCCTTTTCCAAGTCTTCTTCGATTCTTATCGAGGAGGATCCAACTGATAGTGCTTCTGCACCTATTAGTACGAATATCCCCCTTAACAAGGGTTCTCGTACTAATCAGAGAGGTATTTTACCTACTCCCAAGGCAAATATTCAGGAATTGCCTAATTTGCGGATTTCACGATCCGAACAAGGCAAATTACAAGTTTCACAAACTGAGGTTCCCAGGGGCGGTTTAAATGATTTACGGGCATATCTTAATAGAAAACCCCAATCAAAACCTACCTCTGTAAAACGCAAGCATGCTAAAATCAACTTGCCTCAGTATCAACCTTTTGAGGTAAGGAATCCTGACAATTACGCCAATCAGATGAGTACCTCTCTTTATACTCATGGAATCGAACGTTTACGAAATCGGAATCATGTTCCAAATGTCATCTATGAGTATATCCCTGCTACTTCTTCTCATCCCGTTGTCTCTGATCTTCGGGATCATCTCAGGCAGAAACGGAATATCACCCCCAGTTCTCCCAAACAATCACAAGTTCATCATTGCAATCATCCTCACGAAGTGGTTATCAAATGTTGTTGCCAAACAACCAAACGTTCTGTCTTCGAGCGTCTAACTTTCCCTTCTGTTGATCAAAAGAGTGATGATGAAGAAGAGGTAATGTTTGCCTCCGTCAACATGACTTCCAGAGACTCTGGGGGTAGTAAATGTAAGCACGGAAAGACCCGAAGACCTAGCCAGCACTATCTTGACCGACTTAGAGAATCAGATGATGGTGTTTACCAGCATACTCGATCTCGAAGCCGAGAAACAATCGGTCAAAGGAATCTTCCTTACAGTGATCGGTCTACTTCTCATGATGGGGGTAATTCGGACTTTGCTGTCGACAGTGATGGCTCTGAACAAACTGTGTCATCTGTCATGGCACGAGAAGTGACAGCATACGTTACTGAAGAACAAGATGCTTCTGGTTCTAACAATCAGAATCAAAGGATTGTTGCACTAGAAGAACAATTGAAGACTATGGCCGAAATGATGGCTAAAATGCATGATGTTATTATGGCTCAGCACATTCCACCGGTCATAACTCCTGAACCATTGGTTTCTTCCACTCCTCAGAATCCTGGTCTGGGGGTACCACCTCCTCCAATCACCACAGTACCAGTTCAGGTTACTCTTAGCCAAACTGGTGCTGGGGGTGATGCTTACCATGCGGTTCCTCCTCCGGCTATTACCAATCAATCTAGCAATCCTCAATCTTCAGAGAATGCTAATGATGCTGTTGAACAATTACGGAATCAATTTGAAGCCTATACACAAAGGGAAGGCTTACAACGGTTGGGCATTAAACAACCCTATCCCGCCGAATGGAAGAAAATGCAGTTTCCGCCAAAATACAAATTCCCCACCATTATGCAGTTCGATGGCACTTCATCTCCCAATCAGTATATTAATCATTTTGAATTGATGACTGATCCTCTTCAGCCTAATGATGCCCTTCTTACTCGGGTATTCGTCAGTTGCTTAACTGGCGCTGCTTATGACTGGTACCGAAGTCTACCAGACGGATGTATCACTTCTTTTGCTGGTTTTAAACAGATGTTCCTTGAACGATTTTATGAAGGCGTTAATGACATGACTATGTCAGCCCTCATTAAAATCAAACAAAGAAATAATGAGCCTGTTGAGCAATTTATTGAGAGGTTTCATCGCGAAGCTCTCAAGATGCCAATGGGGACCCCATCTGCTGTCACCATTGACACTTGCAAGAATAATCTCTTGCCAATTGTTAGTATGTGGACAGGGGCAACTCAATTCCAAGACTGGCCTTCTTTCATTATCAATGCTAAAGCAGCAGAACTTATCGCTGAAAAATTCAAGACATTGGGGGTTCACATGAATCCTGACCAAGGCGATCATGGCTCAAACTCTAACAACAATCGCCAGAATAATAATAGAAAAGGCAAAGATACATCTGCTCCTAAAGAAACTTTGGCCATTGACTTGAGAAGTAAAGAAGCACTGGCTGTCAATGTTGCTCAATCTGCACCTATTCTATCACAGCAACCTCATCCCCACACCCAACTTCAGCAACATCCACAGCCGCATATGCAAGCTCAAATTCCCCAAATGCCAGTGCAGCCACATGTTCCTGCTCAGCAACCACAATCTCAACCACCTCCTCATGGGCAAATTGCAAGGCAACCTCATACTCAGTCCCATCAGCTCCATCCCCCGTCTCAACCTCAAGCACGACCACCACAGCTTCCTGGGCCACCACAACATCAGCAGCCTGTGCCACCACTGCAACATCCACCTGCCCAGATGCCATACCCTCAACCACACCCCCAACAGCAGCAATCATTCATTCTGCCGGTTCATTTTTAACCGTTCATCATATCATCATCGTCATCAAAAAAAAAAAAAAAAAAAAAAAAAAAAAAAAAAAGAGAATTCACGTCTATATTACCTTTGAATTCTACATATTTTCTATTGCAACTTGTTACGTCCCTATTACCTCTGACTAAGTTGTCTATTGAAATAACAAATATTCGATATTTATATTTTGCCATGTCCACATTACCTCTGAGCAAGATATAAAGAATATAGTTATTTTCTACATCAAGAAAATATATCACGTCCTGTACCTCTGAATATGTTTTCTCATTATATTACTTATCTCCTATAATAGGGTATGTAACAAGTAAATAGAATCATCCAAAATATCATTCCATTTCATTCAAAATAAAGTCTATTACAATTGATCAAAACAAAGAAAGACATCACAAAAATTCAGTTATTCAGAAGGCCGGGTACTGAGTTCTGCAACACGTCTTTTCAAAGCAGCTATCTTTTCATTTTGAGAGTTCAAAATCCTTTGTCTAATTTGATTCCTTGTTGACTCGAAGTCAAAGGGTTTTAGATTAGCAAAACGAGCAGTCAGCTCTTCATGATGAGTCTTGGTATTAAGATCCTTTTGACGCTTCAGCGCAACGAGGTGATCTGCAGTTTCTTTGTTTAAGAGAACCTTCTCTTCCCTTTTCCGCTTCGCCAGAGTCAGACGTTCTTGAAGCTTGGCAATTTCTTCGTCAACTTCTGCTATTTCAGCTTCATTGGTCTCCAGCTTCGAAGATGTTTCTTCAATCTGGGTTTCCATATCAGCAGTAAACTGAGCAAAGGCTGCCAAAAATGCTTCAAGATCTTTTTCCTTCTGTTCAGCTTCCCGAGCCAAAGCTTGACATTCTTCTTCAATTAGGGAATCTATATTCCCAGATGATAGATTCTTCATTGCAGTCTTCACTTCTTCAAGCTCATTGAGGATATGTTCCAGATAAACGGCCTGAGCTTCATCTCCGTGGTCACGAATCCCGTTGATCAAATATTTTACGGATTTCCTGACTTTGGAGAAAGGAATGTTCTCACTCTCCATCATCGGCTTGAGTGTTAGATAAAATGCGTTTGTATAAGATCTTATAACGATTCTGTTTGCCTCAGAAGTGATGGGAGTTTCTGCTATCTCGGCTGGAGTAATTTCAGTTGTGACAGATGGCGTCGTCAAAGCAATAATTTCAGAAGATCTTTCTTTTGGTATCTGGGTTATCTTTGTTGGAGGAGCCGTGGTAGAGCTTGTAGCAGCTTTGACTGGTTCTTCTGTGAAATATTCTCATTAGCAAGTCTTATTGTACAAAGTCGACAAAGTTAAAGCTTTACCTGATTGAGGCAATTCAATCTGTACTTGTGATGGTCCAGGTATAGGTATCTCTGTAGAGCTCTCTTCTCTGACAGGAGTCTCCAATGGAGCCATTTTCGAGCTAGTTACACTCCTCATTTGTTCTCCTGCAAGTTAACGTATTGCGTTAATTTTATAAGAAAGTTATGAAGTTCAGAACAATAAACTAGCAATTTACCAGTATCCATTGTTTGAGCAGGGGTGCCTATCTCAGGAATAGTATATGTCACCATTGCTTGACTACTACCCGCCTCTGAACCGCCTGATAGGTGTACATTACCTCCAGCTATTAAAGAAAAGGAATCAATATGCTACAAAAAACAAGTATCATCATTGATAACAATCTACAGGATTCAAGAAATTTAACCTGGATCAGGTATGTATGATGTATCCACCAATACTGTTACCTCCTGAGGAATTTGAGCTGGCATTTCTTCTGAGACTTCCTCTGCATGATTACTTCCCTCATCGGAAGTACTAAGTGAAGGTTGATCTTCTCTGGTAGGGGTATTCATAATATTGACATGTGCTTCCTTCAATGGTTCATTGTCAATGTTCTCAACATTCTCTTCATTCAATTTATGAGCGTCAGATGGCTCATTTGTATTTTCAGCTTCCGGATCAGTAACAGTCTCCTCAAGATATTCAGTGCATGCCTGTAATGCATCAATCATTTCGCTATCTGAATATATTGGATCATCGGCATAAGTTTGAAGATGATCTAACGTATTGACCGGAATAGTATTAGGTACTGTTTCTGGAAGCGCTTCAGGAAGAATCGCCAAAGTTGAAGGCTGGCCAATCACAGAAGATGCGTTTATTTCCATAACCTCTTTGCCAGAATGTGTTGGTTCTTCTGTAGTTAATGGTTCTGATCCAGAGATGGGAGTAGGGGAAGACATCATATGCCCAGCAACAGCACTAGCTAGGATGGATGCAGCACGAGACGGACTTAATAATCTTAATTTTCTACTAACTACTCTCTTTAAACTCGGCCTTCTTCGAAGAGGCACATCCGGACTTTCTTGGTCAGCAGAAATACCCTGTTGTTTCTGTAAAGATGTAGGAGTTATCTCTTCACTCCTTACAGATTCTTCTGCCAGTTGTCTCGATTGTGACCGAGTGGTAACTCCTTCAGGGAATTCTGCAGTGGTCTTCTTTTTCTTTGGGTCTGGAGAAGCAACAGGATTGTCACTTTTTCTTTTCTTCTTCTCCTTCATAGGAGATTTTGTTACTCGGAGAGAAATGTTTAAGGGTTCAGTAAACTCCTCAAGGAAGTTCATATCTCTGGAGATTTCAAAAGGTTCGTCAGCAGGTTCTTCGTCATTTGGATCTTTATAGAGAATGCTCGGCTTTCCTTTCTTGGCTCGTTTGTCAGAAGCGAAGCTATGTGCTAAATCAAAAGTCTCCACAAAGGTATTAGCCGAAGTGTAAAACCTGGAATAGGTGAATAACATTCGCGGTCCATGATTTGTATTCTCAGGCATTGAGAAAACGGCCCTCGTATTCTTAGCATTATAATAGTACCAAGCCCTGGCACCATCAATCAAATATCCTTTCCCTTGTAGGCATGTTGTGGCATTCCCTACATGGAATTGATCATAGCCGAATTGGCGTGCAAAACGGCTAGGCAAATATGGTTCAAGAATACATTCATCTTCAAATCGATGTACGAGGTGTGAGGGTCGAATCGACTTCAACCAATTGAATATAGCTGGATCTGTTGGTAGAGTATTCACTGAATCTAGGATATTAGTTGGCAATAACTCATAGCCAGCTGGTGGATCAACACAATAAAAATCCCAGTTATCGCCGCGGTTCAATACTCGCCGGCAATCTATCAAGGAGGTGTGATTCCATCTACACCCTTCATACTTTCTTAAAAAGTTTCCTCCAATGGCTCTTTCGCCAGGGCTCATCAAAACTGGACAGTGGATTAGAAGCCACCCAAATAAATAAGTGTGGGCGACTTCAGTACGTGGAAAGCCATCTTTCTTATTATTTAGCATGCCGTCTACAAAGCAACGCAGACTATGATTAAGTCGGCTTGTCATCGCCGATAAAATATCCATCCGATAACCGAACACTAGGCGGACTGCAGCAAAAAGAACACCTCTATGGAAGCGATCGACTGCACTTGCTCCAGGGACTACATACCTTCGTAGCCAAAAAGCAAGAAAGCCTGCCAGATGGGCTTTCTTAGACATACGTCTGTATCCCATCCTCATGAAACTTTCTATTTTATCTCCTATCTTGAGTGGAGGATAATCTTCATCATTTTTAACTATTATATCTTCTTGGCGAAATCTTGCCATCAACTCATTTATCTCTTCCTCACTGAAACGCTGAAAGGTAAGCGGATCAACAGCTTTCTTCTCACTAATTTGTTTCTCTTCATCATCATGTTTGAGGAAAAGATAAGATATCCATTTAGTGAGATAGCAGGAGCCTGAGCTTTCAAAATAACAACAACAGATGTGATAGTGACATAACAGCTCATCAAAGATTTCTACCATTTCAGCATTTTCAGATTTCAACCTGTTTAATTCATCTTCAGTGGGAACATACTCCTCATAAGGAAAATTTCCCATAGGCAGCTTGGAGATATGATTCATCTCATGAAGAGCGAAACCGATTTCTCCTTTTGGGGTCATGAAGGTTCCCGTCCTATAATTGTACCTTTCTATCAGTGAAAGGAATAGGTGTGGATTTGGAGGGAAGCCATGTACTGAAGAATAAACAGCTTCATACAGACTGATATTAAGAAGTTCTTCTTCATAATGTTCTAAAACCCAGTTGGCAATGCAGCTCCATCGTTTATAATCTGGGTTGACTAAACCTTGCATCCTCAAGGTGTTATCAGTATAATACCTACCTTTCCTAGCAAACTCATTTGCAAAAATTGGTATTCTCACTGGTAATAGACGAGATGAATTCTCGGGAGGGATGCAACCTGGTTTCAAACCCCTGAGATGAGTTACGTAAATATCAGATGAACTATAAAAGATATCTCTGTTGTTCACCTTTTTATAACATATTTTGCCCACCCGAGCCTGCTGAACGGGAGTGATATCCCACGCCATTTGGCGGGGATAACTGGCAAACTCATATCTGGAAAGAGGTAAACTCCTAAGCATATCTGGCAAATATATAGTCTTTTCACCTTTCTTAAAAATCCTCTCTTCCACCCGCTGTTTTGGCTGAGATTCCCTGCCAAAGGCATCTCCAAACAAGAAGAGTGGTTTCTTGTGGATAGCTGCATCCTGTGACTGTAAGGGTTGGCCGTTCATCAAACACAGAAGAGTCTCATTATCCTGAGTAGTCAGGATTGCTCTTCGAGATTCTGGTAGTTCATAATGAGGGAACTTAACGTGTGACAAGTCCTCTTTGAATTCAGGTTCAGACATAGTTCCTTGGAAGATCTCGAAGTTGGGATCTTCTCTGATATCAACTGCAAAATAGAAAAAAGCAACATCACAACAAAGTTATCAGATTGCGCCTAGTTGACTGCTTAAAGACAGACTGCGTCTAGTTTTCAGCCAACTAGATTAAACTGCGCCTAATTCATGAATCTGGGCAGACTGCGCCTGGTTTTCTGTCAAATAGGGTAGATTATGCCTAGCTTTCATTCAACAACAAACAGCGCCTGTTTTTCAGACAAAGCTTTATCCGATAGCGCCTAATTTTGTTACTAGGCGCGATCGAACAAACAGCGCCTGTTTTTCAGACAAAGCTTTATCCGATAGCGCCTAGCTTTGTTACTAGGCGCGATCGAACAAACAGAGCCTAATTTTCTAGGCGCTATTTGATGGAATGTTTAAACTTCATAAATATGAAGTTTAAAGAATCACCGAACCCTAGAAAGAGTTGGCGACTACAACTGAGCCCTAAGAAGAGCCAGTGTGCGTTCCTATAACCCACCATTAATGGCTGGATGTGCAGTTTCGTGTCGAGAGACACGAGTTTGTCCAGGCTCTCGTATTTGAAGAGAACCACGTGATTCGACTATTGGAGGCAGTGCGGTCTTCTTCGATTTCTTCGAAGATTCAATTGGTGCGGGCTCCTTTCCCTTATCTGCTCGTCGAGGCGCCATCGGAGTTGATTTGAAAAGCTTGTCGGAGGAGAAAGAAAATTAGAAAAGAAAACTCACTCTTGAAGACAATAAAGGGTTTACGAAGGATTTTGTGGGCTATTTATAGTTTTCGAACAGCTGCAATGAAACGCGCCTAAACAGATTGCGCCTATTCAACTTGAAGATCCGTTCTCGCCTTAAATTGCGCAACTTCTTCAAATATCAAGCGCGGTTTGACTTGGTCATATGGAAATTCAAAGTATTTCGAACTTTTGAAAATTCAAAATTCGAAAACTTTGAAGGGGGTCTTGTAGGTCCAAAAAATCAAACCGCGCCTAGGTTTGATTCAACTGATTGATCAGAACGCGCATACAAACAAATGGCGCCTATTTCATCAACAAACTCAGAGCGCGCCTATTTCTTCATCACAGAGGCGCACTTCACAAACCGCGCTTAGCTGACGTGGAGTCATCATTACCCGACAAACACGAAGATCTAGGCGGCGCTATCATTCCTCTGATGGCGCGGCGCTCGAAGAAGATATGACAGCTGTCCAGGCGCTGTTTAATCAAACTGCGCCTACTTCCATCTGAACTCAGCAGACTGCGCCTACTTTCCTCTGAATTCAGCAGATAGCGCCTACTTCCATCCGAATTCAAGCGCATTTTGCAGATTGCGCCTACGTCTCAGTGAAGAAGGCGCAGTTCAATACAACATCAATTTAGAGCTTGCCACGTGTCCCTGAAACAGGCGCGCTTTGACTAAATCAACGCCTAACTACCACTCTACATGTCCAACACGTGTCCCACTAACTGTACACGACCAAGCGCATTTTAATCAAACAATGCCACGTGTCTAGAGCAGTTGGTGCACGTTCGTGATAATGGAGTGAAAACAGGCGCAGTTTGTCATACGTGCTCAAAACAGGCGCACTTCAATCAGGCGCTCTCCAGAATAACTGCCCAAAACAGTTATTTCAGAACTCTATAAATAGAGTTTCGTTTCCATTCAACAGATCACGGACAAGATCAAGAAAAATCAGAGTTTTCGTCCAAGTGCTGCTGCGTTCTTCAGAGATTCAAGTCTTCAAAGTTCACATCGTCCAAGGGATAAAGCGATCGTCATTCAGATTGGATTCCTATAGTTGTACTTTCCCAGAATTCTTGTAATATTCTTTACAAAGTTTGTGAAATAAAGATAATACTTTTGTTTTTGCAAACATTGATGTCCCGGGGGATGGCCATTGCGGATTTCATGTGCTTGCAATACATCTCGGTTATTCTGACAAAGACGGATGGAGGCAAGTGAGGCAGGAGCTGTACGAGGAATTAGAGAGTCGTCTTCCATTATACTCCCGCATCCTAAGCGAAGAAACAGTTGCAAGTTTGTTGACAAGTATTCCTTGCACTGACAGTGTTACCGGGCCAGACCACTACATGTCCGTCCCGTCTGCCTTGTATTTATTTGCTAATCGGTACCGGATCCCTGTAGTACTTTTTTCGGCGGGGATTCGCAATACTTTTTTCCCGATGTGCGCTCCTCCGGCGGAGCACAGACAATCTAATCTATGTACTATAGGTCAAATCAAAGATCACTTTGTCATGCTAAGGATGATCGGTCATTCTCCGATTCTTCCACCTACAACAGTTTGGTACAAACTAGCACCGGCAGAAGCGAAGTCCTGGACCGGGCCTTTTGATCAGCAAATCAATCATTGTAGGAGACTGTTGCAGATGGAGGAGTCCGGAGAAGTCGCGCACGAAGCACCGCTCTAAGAGTTGATTTGGGTCTATGTGTAGACTTGTTCCGAATGCTCATAATGGTAAAATCTCCCGCTCTACCACTATCTCCTCGTCGCACACAACTCGAAAAGAGTGATCCGAACTTATCTTTGTCCATAACACGAAGAAAAAGAACGTAAGGAGCTTTGGAAGGAAAATCGAAATAATATGAAGGAATATGAGATTGAAGTTGTGTTTTTTCAATAGAAAGTTTGGCCTTTATATAGCAATAGAACCCCACCCTCTATGCTAATAAAATTGTTCATTAATGGCCATAATAGCCGGACAAAGAGTTGCTCATTCTCAGTATTGAGCAGCTTGGGAACCGGTCTTAGAATAATGACTTGGTTTTTTTCTATTTCACTAAAGACAAAGTACAATAATCCTCTAGGACTAATGATATCCCATCTCTATGGTAACAGTGTTCCGGTGTGATATGGTTAGGATGAGTTTTAACTCTTAATAGGTCTAAGCATGATATGCAGGGTTGATACCTATTACCAACCCTTGAGAACTTACCTATATGAGAGGTCGTGAAGGCCGCGACTACGGGACGGGCGGTTCCAGACAACCCTCATGAATATGGAAAAAGTGCACATGACCATTCAAAAGCGGCACCCAATAGATCCAATAACCTCTAGCGTATTATATGTGTTATTTTTTGAATCTGGTTCAGGAAGTATGATTCAAGGCATAGTCCAATAAGCACTTCTTCAAATAAAGACAATAGTCACTAAGTGAGATTCAATGATGTAGTTTATCTCATCTATGCATAGTATATAATTGCTTAGATATGTTCTACTTCTATTCTTCTTTTTTCGAAACTTGGTTTTTTTTTTTTTTTGAAAAATTTGAGTGGCACCCCACTTGGATGGCCTATTTATGCGGTGCATCCCACATTATTTGCTATATGTATAAGTAGTCCCACATCTGACGAAAATGTCACTTTTGACGGTCAACGATATTTGACCATTAAAAAAAGACAAAAATGTCCATCTTTCTCTGTCTTCTTCTCCGAACCTAATTTCTTTCCTCCCCCTCCTCTCCGGCGAGCGCCCCCCCTCCTCTCCGCGAGCGCACACCCCCCCCCCCCCTCCTCACCCCCGCTGCCCGCCGCCGCGGCTGCTGCTGCCGGTTGCTGCTGGCTGGTGGTGGAGGGGGCGGAGGGGGTCAGAGCGGAGCGGGGGAGGGGGCGGAGAGGGGCGGAACGGGACGGGGGCATAGGGCAGTGGTGGTGTTAGTGATGGTGGTGGTGGTGATAGTGAAGGTGGTGGTAGTGGTGGTGGTGATGAACGCGGCAGCGACGGGGCGGAGGTGGGGGCGGGACAGCGGCGGAGCGGGTTTGGGTTTGGGAGAAGAAGAAGATATTTTCGTCATAAATTATCAGTCAAATTGTCATAACCTTAAATTCTATTTATTATTGGTATTTTAATTATTTTCAACCATTCAAAAAAAAAACTATTTTCCTATAATTATTTCTCAAAAATAATAAATAAATAAATTATATATTTACATATAGTGTAAATGAATAAATCAAATTTTTTTTTTTTTTTTACAAATCCTCCCTCATGCAAAGTTTATTTTGCATTTCTCACTCCATGCTTGAGTGGCAAACATGTATGGATGGAGTGCCATTTGGCACTCATGCCCCATGACAATGCCTCATGGGCATTTTAGTCTTTTCCTTTCTTTTCTCTCTTTTAATTTAGAATGAGGGAGAGAGAAAAACCATTCTCTTCTCCACCATCTTCCTGGTAAGTCCTCTCCCTCTCATCAATGCTTTTCTTCTTCTTCTTCATCTTATTATTCATCTTCTTTTCATTTTATTTTTCCCTCCCCTATTTTCCTTAAGTTGTTGCTGCTGCCGCTGCTTTTGCTGCTGCTGCCGCGGCGCTGGCGCCGCCGGCGGTCGGCCGCCGGCCGACCACCCCCCCCCCCCTTCCATCTTCTTCTACTTCTCCCCCTCCTTCTCCTCTACATTCTCCCCTTTTCCTCCTCTTCCTTTTCAATTGTTCCAAAATAATTCCTAGGTTACTTGGTTAACCCAATTTCAAATTTTGCCTAGGTTTCTGAATTGGGTTTTGGGGAGATTCTCTAAGGAGCACAACTAGAAGCAAGGCTCAAGCAAGGCAAGCCCTCACCCCTTCCCCCTCTTGAAAAACCTAATTAGTATAATTTCTGTATTCTTTAGTTTGTTTATATATGAATTTCTGAAATTTTGGAATTTCATCCAAACTTGTGATATTACTAAATTGAGTATTGAAAGTCAATTGATAGGAATACTCATGAATGTGTAAAATCATATACGTAGAAATTGGACACATAAATTGGTTATGGATATATATATTTTAGGAAGAAGTTTAATCATAAAACTTGATATATGTATGTACACGCATAGATGTATATGTACGTTTGTGTGCCAACACCTTCATGTTAGTATAATTATATCCAACATGCATGTAGAAGGTTATGCATATAATAATAATATATATATATATATATATGCACCTACCTAAAAGTCCTTGTATAAAAACATATATACAATATATCCTTGAATAACCCTTTTCATATGAAAACTTGTCTATTTATCAATTTATTTTAATATTTTGATTTTGTCCAGAATTTTTAATATAGCTAAAATGGCCCTTAATGTCATGAAATTACAATAAAAATGATTAATTATGGATATCAAGGTACTATGATAGCTATATTCACTTTTCAAGTGTAAATTGATATATTCTTTGCATCCTTGAGAAGCTAAATGTGATTATTAGCAAGTAATGATGTTATGACTACCTCCTATTCTAATAATTATGTTCCTACGAATTGAATTGCACTTGCAACCCAAGAATCAGATGTATGCGTGTTTTGCTAAGGTAAGAAAGTTTTCATTTCTTCTTTTGCATAACTTTATTAATGCGTGGTCCGGTGTTGAGTTGTTCCACCGAAGGGGTCGGCGTACCCGTTTATATTTGCGTGTTGCCGGTGTTGAGGGTTGCTCCACCGAAGGGGTCGGCGTGCCCGTATATTGATTCTTTGTGTTTACTTGTATCGGATTAATTTCCGGGTCAGTAAATACAAAGGAGACTCTGCCGAAATTTTTGAGAATTTCCAGAGTTGGTCTATTTTCGACAAACTCGGATTTCTTGGAAAATTTGACTCTAGTTCTAGACCGTTTGAACCATCCATCTCCGACCTATAATATCGGAGGGATTCTTGGAATCATGTCCACTTGGACATTTCGGGATTTTACCTTGTTTTCAATATTTCTTAGACTACTTTAGTTTCAGAAAAGACGAAAACTAATATTTGAATGCGACTTGACTTCTAGGACTCCCGTTTGGGAGATAGTTTCTCCGAAGTCTAAATGTTTAGAATAGGTTGCATGGGGTTTGGGAGAGAAACCGTTGGATCACACCCGGCTGACTTCTTTGCAATATAATTTTTCATTTTCGTACTGATCAGTCCCTGATACGGTGTTCGTACGGCCGTGCGAATATCCGGGGTGAGGCTTAGCTCACTTTCTTGATCGCAATTGGACATCCAGGCCCTGAGTTTCAGCTCAGCTATCCATTTGCACCTTACCCTGAGTTTCAGCTCAGAATACTTGATTCATTAATGAATGGGTTCGATATTCTTGGAAAAGTCCAAGTCATGCGAACTTCTTGATTATAACACATGATGCGATGACTCGACCCAGATGATTTGGAAAACACTCATGATGTTACCTTGCTTGTAATCACATCAATATGTGATAGTACAGACGGCTGGAGTATCTAAGCACCAACCCGTTATGTACGAGCCTGATCCCGGGCAAATGGGGTTATTGTTGAGATGCTAGGCGAGTGTGTGTGATCCATGAGTTTCTCTAAATTGCATTTAG
Organism: Iris pallida; assembly: GCA_029216955.1. Taxonomy (NCBI): domain Eukaryota; kingdom Viridiplantae; phylum Streptophyta; class Magnoliopsida; order Asparagales; family Iridaceae; genus Iris; species Iris pallida. The sequence continues at coordinate 609,136 of JANAVB010006199.1, read as the reverse complement.
GTCTAGAAAGATCTTGTCGTGTCCTTGTGACATTTATTGAGATTCACCTAATTTTGACTAATATCAAGGTATGAATTTAATCACTCTAGATACTAAATCTTGTTCAGTTGTATTATTATTACGTCATAACTCTTTCCTTTGACTGAGGGCTTGCTCGTCGTATTGACGACCTAGTTTTGTTCACTAGGGATTGTTGAAGAACAGGATGGGGAACAGGCATACACTGAGGCAGAACTTTATGAATTATGTAGGACTGAGGGTTGTAGCTTTATTCTGGGAACCTCATAGCTATGTGACTTATGTATTTTGAAGAAACATGAATGCAATATGTAAGTTATGTATTTTGAAGAACAATGAATCCAAAATGTATATATGTACTTGATGATGAGACTTGAATTATGTTGTAACATTTTGGGATAAATGAATGTTATGCTCTTTTGTGGAAAATTTTATTATTTTCTTAACTCTATGCCTACCTAGGACCTTACAGGCGACAATCGCGGGGTGCAATTTGGTTCATGTTGTAAGGTCGCGTAGCCTGGGGATGTTGTACGTACTCGGCTCGCCGTATTCTGGGAGCGGGGCGTGACACGTCTTTCGGTTGGTGGCCCATGCAGGTCCCCTCTTTAAGGGTAGTGTATAGATTAAGGAGATGGTATAGGTGGATATCGAATATTATCTTAAGGATTTACTTGGACTTCACTAGGATAGGAATAGATGACAATTGAAGGTTGAACAAAAAAAAAATCTACTAAGGTTTGGGGATATGAATCTTGATCAAAATTTATTTAGAATTTGATGATTTTATTATGGTAATCATTTTATGTCATAAAGTTCTCATTCGAGGAAATTTTCGGATATAGGTCATGGCCCGATTCCTGCCGAGCATCTATTGGGACGGGAGCCACCGGACTCATTACGGATACGAGCAGTTTGCTTGGGAGGCTTGGAAGGTGTTGCCCGACGACGACCTTCCGGTGAACAGTGTATTTTTCGAGCGCCTATGCCCCAGAATCCGTGATGTGGAAGATGGAGCGGAAGTATATTGGGAAAAGGAACTACGACTTAGGTTCTTCCTTGCGAAGGACGGTCCATCTCCATTTACTCATGGATATGAAGGGACCATTGAGGAATGGGTAGAGGCCAATCCTCATGATAGGATCCGCGAGATCACCTACATAAAGCTGAGATGGTGACGCATGACAGTTAGGACTGGGGTAGTTTTTGTCTGCTGCACAGCATTTTGATGGATCAGCAGATAGCTTATAGATATGATGTATGGAAGAAAAAGGGAAATTTTTGTCTGTTGTACAACATTTTGGAATTACAACAGATGTAAATAGTTTTGTATAAGGATTAGAGTATAGAAGTTGTACGGACTTCCTAGTGAAGCATATTGTAATCGTCTTTTGTGAAATGAATAAAATATGCTTCTTTTGGTTATGACTTTATATATTGCAATTATCTTTTCAATCTCCTCTAGTAAATTAAGTTCCCTTTAAATTGTGTATTAAGAATTTCCAATTCTTAAAATATAGGAAATGGCTTCTCAATCGGACCCCAATACCTCACAAGTGGAAGCCTCCGGGACACGACCAACTGATGCCTTTGAATTCTTTCAAAGGGTCTTGGAGGCCAATACCCAACAAATGCAACTTGCCCAAGCCACCTCAACAAAACTACTAGAGAGATTGGATGTCACTCCTACGCAGAAGACGGGGACCCTTTCAGAGTTTAGGACAATCAAGCCCCCAGAATTCAAAGGAACTGAAACCCCTATGGAAGCAGCGCAGTGGATTAGAACCACAGAGGCGTTACTAAAGGGCGCGAAGACCCCGCCAAATGACATAGTTTCATTAGTAAGGATTCAATTAAAAGATGTGGCTGACATATGGTGGAGCTCATTACATCCAGAAGAATCTGATGAAGTTGTGACTTGGGAGAAATTTAAGGAAGAATTTGAAGAGAGATTCTTTCCCCCAAGTGCCAAGTTGGAGTTGGAAAGGAGATTCCTTCATCTGAAACAGAACAAGACCTCTGTCGACGAATATTCGGCGGAATTTACCAGACTCAGCCGGTATGCTCCAAGCTTGGTATCTACAGAGAAGGCGAAAGTAGTCCGGTTCATGGAAGGACTGGATGATAAATTGAAGATGAAGGTGGCCCCTTATAAATGTCAAACTTATGCTGAAGTGGTCGAAGCTGCAAGAGACCAAGAAAGGATGCAAAATGACAAGAACAACGCGAAGACTGCAGGGCAAAAGCGGAGTCTGGAAACTGGTTCGGCCCAGGGAAGGACTTCGGGGCAAGGGCAACTAAGGGGTGCCCAGCATGAGCAGAAAAGACCCGTACTAAGTTGTTCTTACTGTGGAAGGCCGGGGCATACAAAGAATAATTGCAGAAGACTTCAAGGGAAGTGCCTGAAGTGTGGATCCTCCAACCACCGATTGAACCAATGTCCCCAGAACAATAGAAGATCGGTAGCACAGAATAATGCACAGGGACCAAGAGCTGCAAACCAGGGACTTCAACGAAGGCCTGCCTTCCAGAACAATGAGCCCAGGTCTAATGCAACTACAAGATATCAGCAGAGGCCAGTCTTACCACCTCAAGCACATCAATTCCACCAGGCACAGAGGGCTAATCAGAACAACAACAACAAGAAGAAGAACAAGAATCAAGGCCAAGCCTTTATGATGGATAACAATGAAGCAGGAATACCAGGAGACGTGGTGACAGGTACTATACTTGCTTCATCTAGTCCTGCATCAGTGCTATTTGATTCTGGAGCTACTCATTCTTTTATATCTGCATCATTCATATCTGAGTATAAAATAGAGACACAACCTCTGGCTAGAAAATTGAAAATCCTTACGGGCAATGGAATTGTAGAAGTAAGCCGAATTTGTAGAAATTGTCCAATTAAAATGGGAGGAGCAAGCTTCCGAACAAAACTATTAGTCTTTCCTATGGACAACTATGATATAGTATTTGGCATGGATTGGTTAATAGCAACCTCGGCGATTATTGATTGTGGACAAGGAAAAGTACAGTTTTCCTTACCCAGTAGAAAGTCGCATGAATTTGTTAGAGCCCAGAAGGAGTTTGACAAAGAGGAGTTAGAAAAGTTCGAACTAAGGAATCTCCAGGGTCAAGTGATAGAGGAATGGCCAAGAGTTGTAGATGAGTTTAAGGATGTATTCCCTGATGAATTACCCGGATTGCCACCGAATAGGGCAGTTGAATTTAGTATTGATCTAGTTCCTGGAGCAGCCCCTATTGCTAAGAAGATATATCCAATGAACAAGGAGGAATTAGCTGAGTTAAATAAACAAATCAAGGAATTGCTAGCTAAGGAGTTTATCAGGCCTAGTGTTTCTCCATGGGGAGCACCTGTACTTTTTGTAAAGAAGAAGGATGGGAGTCTGAGATTGGTAATTGATTATAGAGCACTGAATGAACTAACAATCAAGAACAAATATCCACTCCCAAGGATCGATGAATTATTCGACCAACTTGGAGGAGCAACTGTATTTTCCAAAATAGATCTCAGATCAGGCTATCACCAAGTGAAGATTAAGAAAGAAGACATACCAAAGACTGCTTTTAGAACTAGATATGGACATTATGAGTTTCAAGTCATGCCTTTTGGATTGACAAATGCTCCGGCCATATTCATGGATTTGATGAATAGGATATTCTATCAATATTTGGATAAATTTGTGATAGTGTTCATTGATGACATATTGATTTACTCGAAGAACGAGGAGGAGCACGAAGAACACTTGAGGATAGTACTTGAGACTCTACGACAGGAGAAGCTGTATGGGAAGCTAAGTAAATGTGAATTTTGGTTAAAAGAAATTCCTTTCTTGGGACACATAGTCAGTGGAGAAGGCATAACAGTAGATCCTAAGAAAATAGAAGCAGTTAAATCATGGCCTACTCCCAAGAATGTAGCTGAAGTTCGAAGTTTTGTTGGTTTAGCTGGATACTATAGAAGATTCGTGAAGAATTTTTCAAGAATTGTTGAGCCGCTTACTAGATTGACTCGGAAGAATGAAAAATTTGTTTGGACTGATAAATGTCAAGCGGCATTTGAGGAATTAAAGGAAAGACTTGTCACTGCACCAGTACTAGCTTTACCCTCAGGATCAGGAGGTTACGAGATTTACAGTGATGCTTCTGGCAAGGGTTTGGGCTGTGTGTTGATGCAGCACGGAAGGGTGATCGCTTATGCCTCGCGCCAGTTGAAGGTTCATGAAAGAAACTACCCAACACATGATCTGGAGTTAGCAGCTGTTGTGTTTGCACTGAAACTGTGGAGGCATTACTTGTATGGTGAACAGATCAAGATTTACACAGATCATAAGAGTTTAAAATACGTGTTCACCCAAAAGGAGTTAAATATGAGGCAACGTAGATGGCTTGAGTTACTTAAGGATTTTGATATGGAGTTGCAGTATCATCCAGGCAAGGCAAACAAAGTGGCAGATGCTTTGAGTAGGAGACCTGAAGCTTTCTTTATGAACACGCCCAAGGAGATATTGGATGATCTCAGAAAGATGGGGATTGAAATGATATGCCCAGTTGCAGATGGAATTTGGGAAAGTTTACAAGTTCAATCTTCTTTAGTGGAAAGAATTAAGGAGGCGCAGAAGAAGGATGTGAAACTGCAAAAATTGTGGAGTCAAACTGAAGCTGGGGTACAAACTGGATTGATAAAGCATCCTGATGGATCCTTGAGATTCGGAAGTCGTTTGTGTGTACCATTTGGAGAACTCCGGACTGAACTGATGTCTGAAGCACATAGTTCTCAGTACTCCATTCATCCTGGGAGTACAAAGATGTACCAGGATCTGAGACAAAACTTTTGGTGGCATGGAATGAAGCGGGAGATAGCTAAATTTGTCTCGAAATGTTTAGTGTGCCAACAAGTGAAAGCTGAGCACCAAAGGACTGCTGGACTACTGCAACCACTCCCAGTACCTGAATGGAAGTGGGAGCACATTACAATGGATTTTGTATCAGGACTCCCAAGAACACAAAAGGGTAACAATGCCATCTGGGTAATAGTGGATAGGCTTACAAAGTCCGCAAGATTTCTACCATTCCGAGTTGGACAATCTACGGAACATCTAGCGGATATGTACATGAGGGAAGTTGTTAGCCACTATGCGGTGCCGGTAAGTATCATCTCTGACAGGGACACTCGGTTCACCTCCAAGTTTTGGAGAAGCTTGCAAGACAGTCTTGGCAGTCGCCTGAAGTTCAGTTCAGCATATCACCCACAGACTGATGGACAGTCAGAAAGGTTGATACAAATTTTGGAAGACATGTTGAGAGCGTGCTCTCTAGATTTCCAAGGATCATGGGATGACCATTTGCATCTAGTAGAATTCTCTTATAATAACAGTTATCAGGCCAGTATCAAGATGGCGCCATTTGAAGCACTGTATGGAAGGAAGTGCAGATCACCTATATGTTGGGGTGACGTCGGAGAACGACAACTTCTAGGGCCAGAATTGGTCACTCAGACAGTAGACGTAGTCAAGGCTATCAAAAGCCATCTTCAAGCTGCGCAGGACAGGCACAAGATGTGGGCCGACAAGCATCGGAGAATCTTGAATTTCAAACCTGGTGATCATGTATTTCTGAAGATCTCACCAACTAAAGGAACAATCAGGTTTGGAACCAGAGGAAAGTTGAGCCCAAGGTATATAGGCCCATTCGACGTCCTGGATCGAATCGGTGATGTTTCTTACAGATTGGCCTTACCACCATCCCTAGAAGGAGTCCACGATGTTTTTCATGTATCTCAATTGCGGAAATATGTGCCGGATCCCAGTCATTTACTGGATCATTCGGAAATCACAGTTGGCCCAACTCTCCGCATTGAACAGAAGCCGGTAGGGATCTTGGATCGGAGGCAGAAGATTCTCAAGAACAAGACCATCGCATTGGTTCGAGTATCTTGGAACAAGGATTCACCAGGAGAGTCTACTTGGGAAAGAGAAGATGAGATGCGGCGACTTTACCCCTACCTATTTGATGATTAAGGTACCTTAGCACCTTTCCTATCTTCCCTTACCTTTTCTCTTTTCTTTAAATTCCGGGGACGGAATTTAATTAAGGTGGGTAGGGTGTCATAACCTTAAATTCTATTTATTATTGGTATTTTAATTATTTTCAACCATTCAAAAAAAAAACTATTTTCCTATAATTATTTCTCAAAAATAATAAATAAATAAATTATATATTTACATATAGTGTAAATGAATAAATCAAATTTTTTTTTTTTTTTACAAATCCTCCCTCATGCAAAGTTTATTTTGCATTTCTCACTCCATGCTTGAGTGGCAAACATGTATGGATGGAGTGCCATTTGGCACTCATGCCCCATGACAATGCCTCATGGGCATTTTAGTCTTTTCCTTTCTTTTCTCTCTTTTAATTTAGAATGAGGGAGAGAGAAAAACCATTCTCTTCTCCACCATCTTCCTGGTAAGTCCTCTCCCTCTCATCAATGCTTTTCTTCTTCTTCTTCATCTTATTATTCATCTTCTTTTCATTTTATTTTTCCCTCCCCTATTTTTCTTAAGTTGTTGCTGCTGCCGCTGCTTTTGCTGCTGCTGCCGCTGCTTTTGCTGCTGCTGCCGCGGCGCTGGCGCCGCCGGCGGTCGGCCGTCGGCCGACCACCCCCCCCCCCCCCCCCCCCCCCCTTCCATCTTCTTCTACTTCTCCCCCTCCTTCTCCTCTACATTCTCCCCTTTTCCTCCTCTTCCTTTTCAATTGTTCCAAAATAATTCCTAGGTTACTTGGTTAACCCAATTTCAAATTTTGCCTAGGTTTCTGAATTGGGTTTTGGGGAGATTCTCTAAGGAGCACAACTAGAAGCAAGGCTCAAGCAAGGCAAGCCCTCACCCCTTCCCCCTCTTGAAAACCTAATTAGTATAATTTCTGTATTCTTTAGTTTGTTTATATATGAATTTCTGAAATTTTGGAATTTCATCCAAACTTGTGATATTACTAAATTGAGTATTGAAAGTCAATTGATAGAAATACTCATGAATGTGTAAAATCATATACGTAGAAATTGGACACATAAATTGGTTATGGATATATATATTTTAGGAAGAAGTTTAATCATAAAACTTGATATATGTATGTACACGCATAGATGTATATGTACGTTTGTGTGCCAACACCTTCATGTTAGTATAATTATATCCAACATGCATGTAGAAGGTTATGCATATAATAATAATAATAATTATATATATATATATATATATATATATATATATATATATATATATATATATATATATATATATATATATATGCACCTACCTAAAAGTCCTTGTATAAAAACATATATACAATATATCCTTGAATAACCCTTTTCATATGAAAACTTGTCTATTTATCAATTTATTTTAATATTTTGATTCTGTCCAGAATTTTTAATATAGCTAAAATGACCCTTAATGTCATGAAATTACAATAAGAATGATTAATTATGGATATCAAGGTAATATGATAGCTATATTCACTTTTCAAGTGTAAATTGATATATTCTTTGCATCCTTGAGAAGCTAAATGTGATTATTAGCAAGTAATGATGTTATGACTACCTCCTATTCTAATAATTATGTTCCTACGAATTGAATTGCACTTGCAACCCAAGAATCAGATGTATGCATGTTTTGCTAAGGTAAGAAAGTTTTCATTTCTTCTTTTGCATAACTTTATTAATGCGTGGTCCGGTGTTGAGTTGTTCCACCGAAGGGGTCGGCGTACCCGTTTATATTTGCGTGTTGCCGGTGTTGAGGGTTGCTCCACCGAAGGGGTCGGCGTGCCCGTATATTGATTCTTTGTGTTTACTTGTATCGGATTAATTTCCGGGTCAGTAAATACAAAGGAGATTCTGCCGAAATTTTTGAGAATTTCCAGAGTTGGTCTATTTTCGACAAACTCGGATTTCTTGGAAAATTTGACTCTAGTTCTAGACCGTTTGAACCATCCATCTCCGACCTATAATATCGGAGGAATTCTTGGAATCATGTCCACTTGGACATTTCGGGATTTTACCTTGTTTTCAATATTTCTTAGACTACTTTAGTTTCAGAAAAGACGAAAACTAATATTTGAATGCGACTTGACTTCTAGGACTCCCGTTTGGGAGATAGTTTCTCCGAAGTCTAAATGTTTAGAATAGGTTGCATGGGGTTTGGGAGAGAAACCGTTGGATCACACCCGGCTGACTTCTTTGCAATATAATTTTTCATTTTCGTACTGATCAGTCCCTGATACGGTGTTCGTACGGCCGTGCGAATATCCGGGGTGAGGCTTAGCTCACTTTCTTGATCGCAATTGGACATCCAGGCCCTGAGTTTCAGCTCAGCTATCCATTTGCACCTTACCCTGAGTTTCAGCTCAGAATACTTGATTCATTAATGAATGGGTTCGATATTCTTGGAAAAGTCCAAGTCATGCGAACTTCTTGATTATAACACATGATGCGATGACTCGACCCAGATGATTCGGAAAACACTCATGATGTTACCTTGCTTGTAATCACATCAATATGTGATAGTACAGACGGCTGGAGTATCTAAGCACCAACCCGTTATGTACGAGCCTGATCCCGGGCAAATGGGGTTATTGTTGAGATGCTAGGCGAGTGTGTGTGATCCATGAGTTTCTCTAAATTGCATTTAGGTCTAGAAAGATCTTGTCGTGTCCTTGTGACATTTATTGAGATTCACCTAATTTTGACTAATATCAAGGTATGAATTTAATCACTCTAGATACTAAATCTTGTTCAGTTGTATTATTATTACGTCATAACTCTTTCCTTTGACTGAGGGCTTGCTCGTCGTATTGACGACCTAGTTTTGTTCACTAGGGATTGTTGAAGAACAGGATGGGGAACAGGCATACACTGAGGCAGAACTTTATGAATGATGTAGGACTGAGGGTTGTAGCTTTATTCTGGGAACCTCATAGCTATGTGACTTATGTATTTTGAAGAAACATGAATGCAATATGTAAGTTATGTATTTTGAAGAACAATGAATCCAAAATGTATATATGTACTTGATGATGAGACTTGAATTATGTTGTAACATTTTGGGATAAATGAATGTTATGCTCTTTTGTGGAAAATTTTATTATTTCCTTAACTCTATGCCTACCTAGGACCTTGCAGGCGACAATCGCGGGGTGCAATTTGGTTCATGTTGTAAGGTCGCGTAGCCTGGGGATGTTGTACGTACTCGGCTCGCCGTGTTCTGGGAGCGGGGCGTGACACAAATCTTGTTGACCGTCAAAAGTGACGTTTTTCGTCAGATTGTGGGACTACTTATACATATAGCAAACAATGTGGGGTGCACCGCATAAATAAGCCAACCAAGTGGGGTGCCACTCAATTTTTTTTTTCTTTTTTTGAGGGGGGGGGGGGGGGGGGGGGAGGGGATTGTTGTACTTTGTCTTTAATGAAATGGAAAAAATTAAGTCATTCTTTTAAAACCGGTTCCCAAGCTGCTCAATACTGAGAATGGGCAACTCTTTGTCCTGCTATTATGGTCTATAATGGACAATTTTATTAGCACAAAGGGTGGGATTATAAGGCCAAACTTTCTATTGAAAGAACACAACTCCAATCCCATATCTCTTTCATATTATTTCGGTTTTCATTCCAAAGCTCCTTATGTTATTTTTTTTGATGTTCTGGACAAAGCTAAATTCGGGTCACTCTTTTCGAGTTGTGGACAACGAGGAGATACCGGTAGTGATGAAATTTTACCACTAGCAGCATTCGGAACAAGTCTGCACATAGATCCGAATAAACTCTTATGGCAGTACTTCGTGCACGACTTCCCCGGAGGCCGGTAACATTAACTTTAATTTTTTTTTTTTTACAGATTACAAGCAAAAGAAAAATATATTTAACATCAAGTCGTACCCAAAAAACGTTTAAGGTATCAAATTAAAAAATCGTAATAGTTGATTAAGTTGCAATTAAGCCAAAAATATATGCAAATCTACTGATTTGGTGGTTTTCAGGATCTTTTATTGGAAAAACTATTCAGTGGGATGGGCTCACCACGTGTCAGTGGTGAATGATGAGCCAGTCCAAAGGTATAATAATATATTGTAATATCTTACTAATTTTTATAATTATATTTTTAATAATATTTGGTAATTGTTTGATTAATTTCTTTTTCGGCTTTTACTATTCCCATGTGTTATTATTAGGGGTGGGCATACGGTTCTAGGACCCGCGGTTCCGATCCGGCCCGAACCGTAAAATGTCTAAACAAGCCGGTTCCTAAATTTTGAAATTTAAACGGGGCGGGCCGGGGCGGATCGTGTGACATTAACGGGTCGGGGCGGGTCCTATTTTCAAAATAAACGGGGCCCTGGCCCGACCCGTTTCTAGGAGTATATATTTTTTATATCAATTTTTAGCATTTTTTGTTATTATAGTCTATACATAATAGAATATCTTATTGTTTACTAAACAAATTCTAGAAGTTTGGGAAGACATTCGACTTGTTTTGTTCTTATAGACAATATAACATATGTAAATGTTTACCATTATAGAATTTTTAAACTTTTTTTTTTGGACTCGTTTGGACCTTCGGGTCGACCCGTTTCAAACGGGTCGGGTCCGGTCCGGGTCCAGTATTTTTTGGACCCGTCCCGCCCTGCCTCGCCAAGTAACGGGTTCGGTCCGGATCCAACAAATTTGGGCCCGGTCCGACTCGTGCCCACCCCTATTTATTATACTGTCAGACGGACTCATTAGAGCATCTTCAACCCTATTGTGACTTTGGAAAAAAGTTAATGCCACATAGGAATGACAAAATTTTATTCAAAAGTTCTTCTCCAATGCAATTGTCAAGTCAATTGTGAAGCTTATGTGGCAAAAATTAAAGAAGACATTGTGAAGTTGATTGTCTTGTTCTAGACAATGTACTTGACAATGTCTTCTCTTCCATGTCATCAATTATGAATAAAAAATATTAGAAAAAAGAAAGAAAATGAGTAGTTGTTTTAAAAGTTGCTTTGGAAGTTGGAAAAAATAATTTTTATTGTTTTCTCAATACTTTTGCATTAGAGAGAATTTTTCTATCTCATTGTCTTTTGAGATATAATTTTGTCACATAAAAAGACATTGTCTTGTGGCTCATGCCACATAGGAGCCACCTAAGACTCACAACACTTAACAAGACAATAGGGTTGGAGATGCTCTTATAATTTCTCGTTGTATTGGAGGTGTCTGTCTAATTGGGTTGTTATTTAGAAGTGCAAGGAAAGGAATAGTCATAAAACTCTGGATGTTATCTGAACCTGGCCCAAGCAGATTCACTAAGGTGTCAGGGTTAAAGCTGGATAAGGAACAGGGACATCAGATATGGGGTCCAATTGGAGGGAGGTGATATAACTTTGTTACTTTGGGAACTACATACATATTAATGCAGTCAGTACCCAGTATCTAGATAGAAGAGTTGTCAAGGGATCATCATCCCATCCCATTGGTAGCCGAAGCGGCAGTGGATCGACCAACTCCAAAATGATGTTTCCAGGGAGTTCTTAAGAATTAGAGAGAGATGTACTTGCTATAAATACCATACAAGTCTGAGTATAATAAAACAGTTCATAGAGGAAGAACATATATACATATATATATATGGCTGGAGGAAAAGGAGGTGGTGGAGGTGGAGGCAAGGGTGGTGGAGGCAAAGGTGGTGGTTCTGCCAAAGGAGGGTCTAGTGGCGGAGGGAAAGGTGGTGGGTCTGCAGGGGGGAAGGGCGGCGGCAGCGGAAGTAAAGCCGCTGGCGGAGGTGGCGGTGGTTCCGGTGGCATGATGAAAGCTCCGGGCGGGCAAGGTCAGATATCGAGGGAAGCATTCGAAAGCAACCCCCAGGGTTACTTTCAAGGCCTTCATCAGGATCAGGGTGGCAAATGAAACCTATATATGTATCAGTGTCCGATGGTTTCCAGTTTGTTTGTAGTTTGAAGTGTGTACCTGTGGAAATTTAGAACGCTATTATGTGTAATATGTTTTATTAATAGCTGTTATTGTGTGTGTGTATATATATATAACTGATCGGAATGCTCGTATTTAAGTATCTCCGTATGTTCTCGGAATGGAAGTCGTTGGATTGTTTTTATGAATTATTCACATTAGATTTTTAATGTTGATCTAATCTGAATGGTCCATAAAAATCATCAAACAACTTATATTTCGAAAGAACATGCGGAAATACTTAATCCATTATGTGAATCATGTTCTCGTCATCCCACTGACTTGCCTATGGGAATGGATGGACGTTAGCTCAAATGACCAATTTTTTTTTTAGCCTTGTGTTGAGGTTTCCGAAATTTGAGCCCTCCAATGAATGTGTGGTTTGGCACTATATTCTTGCATTTGTGGTCCCCAAATATAAGAATGAAAAAAATGAACTGAACGCAAGATTTCAATTTCTCAACGTCCAAAGTTCACAGGTTTTACCATTTTTATTACTTGATTACTTATCCTGAACTTTATATACAATTATTAATATTAAAGAAAGTAATAAAGTTTATTACTATTTTTTCTGGTCGACTATGTGATATTGAATAAAAACAGAATCATAAGAAATGATGTAAATAGTGCTGTAAGCGATATTAGGCTATTTTGCAATAAATTTTGTAGTAGTAGGAAAACATGATACAACAGTTATTGTATCAATTTTATCATTTATTATATCAAACCATATATTGAAATTAGTGCAAATTATACAACAAATGTTGTATGATTTTCAATTACACCAACCAAATATCCTCTAAATGTAAGCCATTTAGTTAGATGTGTCATAGGTCTTGATGTCACAGATATTTATTAGTACTTTTAAAAGTTAAATATATATTCCTGTTTAATAAGAAAATTAAACATTTATGCAAGAAATAGGAAAAGTAAACTTTTATTTAAAAAAGAAGAAGATAATTTCTCTTAAAAAGAAAAAAAGAAAAAAAGGAAAATAAACCCTTACCAAAACTTAAAAAAGGGAAACAAACTTATATAATTGTATTTGTATGATCACATTTACACATTTATTGATAGAATCACACCGTTTATGTGCAAGGGATATTCTGGTTCTCTTTGGTTCCATAAATTAAAGGGAGTATTTCCAAAAAAAAAAAATGTAAAAAGTAGGGTCGAAATGAACTAAAATGAGAGAGGATAATTCAATACATGACTAAGGAAAACCAAATGAATTAAAGACTTTGATGAAAAACATCCGAAGGTTACCTGCAAAAAGAATAGATTTTTTTTTTTTTAGTTTTTACCAAATTATATTTTTGTTGATGTAACGTGAGAATTTTGAACTTAGATTTCAAAAAGCAAACAACACACATTACTCATTAGATGAAAAAAGTAGGAAATTCCCACTAATTTACTATTTTCCTTGGTTACAGTAAATTACATCAACTTCTCTCATAATGATATATAAGGATGGAGATAACACTTATAAGCAAAGATTAGGAGGCTTACTACATAAAGAAGATTTAATCATTAACGTCGGAGTAGTAATTAAGCTTGCCTCTAAAAAAAGTGGGAAAATATTTGCAGAAATCGTCCAACCAATATCAGTAGTTGGGATCTTCGCTATTAAGTATTTTTAATCGTTACCAAAATAGCAATCGTTTGCTCCGCTATTAAGTATTTCTAATCGTTATCAAAATAGCAGTTGTTGGATCTCTGCTGTTAAATATCTCTGAACATTACCGAAATAGCAGTCATTGAAACTATCTTCGATCCTCTCGACTTAATAGTTAAGATTTCTTTTAAAATTTTGATTCCAACCAAAAAGATCTTCAATCAACTCATTTGAAAGGTAACAACTATCCTTTAAGATAATAACAATTATATGAAGATCCTTTTAGATCATAACAAGTAGAAAGGTATAAGATGTGATGATTATTTACATAGAGAAGATACAAATGCTATCCAATACTAAGTTTTTCGGATGATACAATCAGTCATGACATGGCGATAATATGAAGCCGATGTGGTGACTATTTTAGTATGAGAAAACCTTGATCACAAATGAGAAATTGTATGATAGAATTCAAAAATAAAAATAGAATATCACAAATGAAAATTTTGAAATAATATATTATCTATAACACTAAAAGTGTTACCACGTCTGTCCTATGTTTTAGTGTTAAAGAATCAATCACAAATGATAAATTCCATGATAGAATCCAAAAATCAAATTAAAATATAAAAAATAAAAAAATATGAAAAAATATATTATATGTAACACGAATATCATTGCAACGTCTTTGCCACGTCATCGCCATATCATGGTTGATGATATCATCCAAAAAAAAAAAGTTTGGGTGATAGAATAACATTTACAAGAGAAGATACCTCAAGTGGAATGTAGTGTCTTTTTGGACCAAGAGTATTAAAACCTTTGGCTTCAATCCAATGCAGATCATTACAGTCAAAACGGAAACCCTTCTTGGCCCGCATGGGGTGACCGCACGCGGACGTGTCACCCCACCCCCCCCCTCATCACACCGGGCCCATCCCGCCTCCTCCAATGAGTGTTCGACACGTGGCCCACGGACCAGGACTGAGGTCCAAACCTGCGGACAACGTAGCACTGCTCCACTCAAAAATATGTATAGAACAGTATAACAAAGGCAAATATCACAAATGAACCATACACATACAACTTACAAGGGCAGTGAAATTAGAACCGCAATTTTCAGTTACTAAATTGTCATTGAAAGAAAAATGACCTACCTACCAAATTTCCCTTTCATGTTGATTCATGTTCATTCATCCCTTGTCATCATTACAATGCAGTTCACTAATGAGACGCAGATCGACAGGAAAAAAGAACTCTGTTTTAATCACTGCATTCAACTCTTTAACCTTCTCATTTTATTTACATAACCCCATTACTCACAGAACCACTTCATCTCCTTTCCAATTTAAAGAGAGAGTAGCATCATTCCCAGCATCGAAAAACTATAGTACATGTAATATATACAATGCATAAAGCTCGAGAAATATTCTTTTTTTTATTACAACTCACATACACCTACACGTCCTTACGGTTGGTGGGAGGACTCGAACCCTGTCGGTGCCGCCTGGTGTCCGCGCTACTTTTCACATGAGCTACAAGCGTTGGACAAGCTCGAGAAATATCATTCTTTTCTTTTCCACTCTTCATTCTTCAATTTCACTGGTTTAACGTAAATTAGTGGCTGCGAACAAGATGAGGTTGCCCTGAAATAGGTATATTGCGCCCTACCTGATATTGCATCCGATAATCGGATACAAGTGAAAGGGAAAGATAAGAAGGTTTAAACAAAATTACTAACAATTCCAATAGTCTGACCACATGGGAAAGAAAAGGATACATACCTGTTGCCTTCGTCTGCGGTGGAACATAGTTAGAACTCTTGCAATAACCATCATAGGTACCAGAATTCCAGCAGTTCTCAAAAACAGCAGCTGAGTCGATATATATACAGCAAAGTAGAGGTAAGCAAACGATCATTTCCAGATCCCAGATTTTCGGTTGCAAGCAATATATATTTACTTGTAATGTTATTTACTTACATTTATATGAAGAACAAAAAAAAAAACATGATGGAAGTCTTGTCAAGCAAGTTAGTTGGCAAACATGGTTAGAACTCTTGCAATAACTACCATAGGTACCAGAATTCCAGCAGTCCTCAGAAACAGTAGCAGAGTCGACATATATCAAAGTAGAGGTAAGCAAACACTCATTTCAAGATCCTTAGTTGCAAGGAATATATATTTACTTGTAATGTCCTTTACTTGCATTTATATGAAGGAAAAAAAAAAACAATGGAATGCTTGTCAAGTCGGTTAGTTGGTAAATGAATGGGTATTTTTAACTAAGAGGTCTCAAGTTATGAAGAACCTATAGTAAGTCATGGAATGTAAAGTATAAACACACTATTTGTAAAGTAGTACATATTGAATTTAAAGAGAATCAGTTTTTGTAATAGATTGACTTTTGGTTCATAATGCATTACCGTGAACAGCGTAAGGGAATAATCCTCGTCGACACTGAGCACGAGCAGCAGATAGTGTCGAAGGACCAAGAGAGTCGTGAACTGGAAATAGAGCAGAAAAAAGATGAACTTATTGCTTGTTCATTATGTTAAAAAATAATCAAGGGCATGAAAATTTTCCTTCTATGAAGCAACTCACGATTATAGCCGCTGCTTGACAACATATTGTTCTTCGAGTAGTTGAAAAAGAATTGTACTCGTCGTCAGATGAGCCCATGACACCACGGTCGGAAGGAACCATGGTTATGATTTGAGAGTCGCGGAAGTCCCTACTTGATATCTCCCAACTTCCCCTATTAATCACCGTATGTTCATGCATATTTGGAAGGATGCACAGTGAAGCAGGCAAGATACATACACGATTGCATATATAAACACGGATGTACTAATTTCCAAACACGGATACAGAGCACAGACCTGACTCAAAATACCATTCTCGATCCTTCATACTTTTGTATATATCTAGGAAACACCGACGCTCCAAAAAATGTGGGTAATATCGTGTCGGACACGTATTGGACAGAACCTGGACGCTCCAAAATACACTAAGAGACACCAAAATAGGTGTCGTGTCTGTGTCACAGCGTCCTTACCGTGTCATGTCATACCCGTATCCGTGCTAAATAGGTATATATAAACACATATAGCAGTACTAGTTTCAAACCATATGCAGAGCATACCCACAAGCATACCTTATTAGTTGTTACCAACTATCAAACAAACAAATACAGACCTAACTCTATAGTTACCATCTTTATACTCAGCTATCCATGTGTGTATACGAACAGTTGGACACACACAAGAACACAAATGCATACATTACTACATACTCGTATGTATGTAGAACCTTATACGAACGCAGGAAAGGGGTACCTGAAGTTCATCGGGATACTCCCATAGTGAAACAATCGGGGCGGAGCAGTATAACCAGGCTCGAATTGCTGAAATAGGATCATGAAGAGAATGTTAGCTAAAATTAGCGACCGGACACTATATACCTAAAAAGAAGGTTTACATAATTTTAATAGTAGTTATTAATGAAAATATGGTTGGGTGATTACTAGGTGAGCCCTGACAATTATCTACCAAGTTTAGTCTTAAAAAAAATTCACCTGAAGGCATATCTCACACATGGTGTCACCCTTCTCATTGCACCACCTCTGGACACATTTCCTGTGAGCATACTACAAAGAGGAAAAATAAGATAAATATATAAATCCCACAAGTGAAAAGGAGAAAAATACTCTAAACCAATGAAAGATGTAGCAATCTGTTAATAATAGTAACGCGGTACAAAGGGATGTGGTGTCATTTATATAAATAATCTTCAAATAATTAGCACTAGGTTAGCAATGTAATCTTGGGAAAAAAAAAAAAAAAAAGCTAAATAGAGAAGCCAGCCTTAAATCTTAGTAACTAGTTAGCTCGACTGAAATTAGGTAAAGAAAATGGGGGTTCAATGCAGTAAGACTCCCGAACCCCAGTTAATGCAGTATCTTGATAGGGTCAAGATCTATGTTGTACGGACACGAAAAAATGGTGTCCGTATTGTGTCTGTACGGGTATCTGTGTTCGTGTTCGTGCAACACAAGGGACTTAATATGTACCTATTTGGAAATGTCTGCATCCCCTATCGCATAACCTTATCGTGTGCTTATCAATATTTGTGTCAGTATTTGATTTACGGACACACCTCCCTATCTGGTATCACAATCGAGAAGCAACTGAAGAGGAATTGACAATTGTTTGCTAATTATTTTTGGATTAGGTTTGTTCCGTACGATATTTTTGTTAAACAAGATAAAATAATTATTTTATCCTTAGTTAGGATTAGTTTCTTTTATCTTTGTTGAGATTTTTTTTGTACTATTAGTTAGAAAAATGCTATTTGTCCCTCCAAAATATTCCTCCAAATTATCCCTCCTTATGTGGCAGCTTAGGTGTCGTCTGACATGGCAGCTGACAAGACAAATTTTAAAATAAAAATAAAAATCAGCAATAAAATTAGTATTTAAGATTAAATTTAATATTAAAATTAAAACTAACATTAAAATTAAAGGTTAACATTAATATCCTCGTGGATTCGGACACCAAGTATCTCCATCCAATGACGTTTCGGTTCGCTAACTTCGATGAATTCGCCAAAGGTGCAGGGTTCTTAAGCTACATCATTATTCGAGCAACGGTTAGGTCCATTAACCACAAGTAAGAAAAACATACAATTAGACTTCAAGAAAGAAAGTAAGCTAAGAAACATTAAGACTAATCTTCGGATTTGTAATCTACCTTCAAGCTCCCACTACATGAGCATGGGCTCTCCATGTTGGAACCCTCATCGTCTTCTTGGCAGATTCTGCACTCCACCAACTTCCCCACCCCCTCATCGACTTTGGGGACCGCTGAAGATTGCGAACAGAGCGCGCTCTGAGCCCGCTTCCGGCTCTCGATGGTGGCCTCCAGCGTCGACTCGGTGAGCAGACGGTCCACCAATAGTGCGAGATGGTCCCCCATCACAAGAAGACAATCTGATCCTACAGAAAGCAAAATGTTACATAATTGACTCATTTTGAAACTGTTGTATAGGAGTAAAAAGTAGAGTAAGGTGTTAGTTACCTCAACCTCTCAGCAAGAAGACTTAACAAGTAGATTAAACTGCTGTAAGAAATTCAAGAAAAACGAATAATAAACAGCACTTGAATAGGAAATTAGTACCATCTATGAAAACGCAGAACAATACGTGATGAAGAACAAAATTACAGGGCAAATATTACTTTGTGGCACTGTTATCAAATGAACAAAAGAAAGATGAGAAGTGGCGGGGAATGTAGCTAGTTAGTTACATTAACTACTCGCCAGGAATAACAATAACAACAATCAAACTGCAGTTAGAAAGAATAAACATATATATATATATTGGATTAAACCCAGGGGCACCATAGGAGACCTCCCCCTAAGGAAGGTAATTGTGTTACATACTCCTGACCCGAAGGCCACACTCCCAATCCGAAGGCCTGCACCTGCACTCCAGCTGCCCTCACATTAATTTTTTTTATTGACAATTAAATGTGCTTCTCTCGTTGTTCGAACGTGCAACCTCTGGGGTGCAACCTCTCGAGATATATCTAACCTCTAACCACTCGAACTAGAGATCCTCTTTTATATATATATATATTGGTGAGACATACGACCCGAGTAGTCAGGAGTTCGAATCCCAGTGGAAGCGATTCCGGAAACTAATTATTTTCATATATATATATATATATATATATATATATATATAAACAATAACGAGGTGTTATCCACAACATAGATAATGACGTCAAAATGTTGAGTGGAAATTAATAATCTATCTGTATCTGTACTCTTTCTTATTATCAATGGAATTACCTTCTTCCAAAATAAATAAAAAATAAAAAAATAAACAATAACGAATATCTGTACTCTTTCTTATATATATATATATATATATATATATATATATATATATATATATATATATATATATATATAGGAAGCGGATCATATATATATATATATATATGATCGTAAATTTTATGATGTGAATAAAAAAAAAAAGGATTTGTTAAGAAATCAAGTCAGCAGAACAAGTAAAAGAACTAGTAGATACAACCATCAAAGTTTGGACTATGAAGAACCTTAGAAAAGGAATAGAAAGAAATTAAGACCCACCAAAACAGAGGAGGAAGGTTACCAAAGATTTGAAAAGGTTGCAAGCTTTCTTATGGAGGGTTGGGAGCACTCCCTTTGGCTTTTACTTGGGGAAGTGGGGTTTGGATAGGTGAAGTGAAGGAAGAGGAGAAGGGGTCTGAGAAGGAAGCAAGAGATGGAGTGGAAGTTTGCAATAGACCGGAACTTACAGCAAAGGTTTGTCCATGAAATTATTAATATTTCGAATAATACTAAGATTACAATCAAAAGTTTTACAGCTTTCTTATAATTTAATATAATTTCTATGTGGCATGACACACGCGATAATATCTTTTCTAAGTGACAAAATTATATTCACACAAGATAATGAAATAGAAAAAATTCTTCATTACAAAAGTATTGAGCAGACAATAAAATTTACTTCATCTTTTTTCCCTTATAAGAGCATCTCCAACCCTATTCTCTCGTAATGTAATGTGATTCCTATGTGCCTATGTAGCATATGAGGCACAAGACAATGTCAACTATAAAAAATTTCTCGTATAAAAAAGACAATAATTTTTTTTTTAACTTTCAAGACAACTTCTTTCCTCCTTCCAATATTTCTAAATATTTTTATTCACAATTGATGATGTGGAGATAAAGTCGTTGTCAAGTGCATTGGCTAGAACTAGACAACCAACTTCAATGTCCTTGTCATGTCATGTCAACTTCACAATTTATTTGACATTTGCATTGGAGAATGACTTTATCAATGAAAACTTGTTATTCCTATGTGGCAACAACTTTTTTTCTAACTCACAATAGGGTTGGAGATGCCCTAACTGTCTAGGTGGCAATAGTCAATTGAATTATTTCTCTCTCTATGTTGGAAGATGAAGGAGAGAGGCAGAGCTGTCAAGTGGACCGGGCCGGGCCGGCCCGACACAAATTTAAGTGGGCCGGACCGGGCTCGGGCTGGACCTCTTGAGCCCATGAACTGTAACGGGCCGGGCCGGACTATGGGTGAAAATTTTAAGCCCAGTCCAGCACATGACCCACAGCACGGTAGGCTTCGGGTCGTACCTGGCCGGGTCGCACTGGAGGTCATCATTTTAATTCAGTTCAGTTCAGCATATACATAATCGTTAATGGGTTTTTATTTCATTGATCAATCAATACATGGTTGGCCATATATAAGTGACCAAGTGAAGTGAGACATGCACGGTGAAGCTTATAGCTGATGGCAACCAACTACTGACTCTAACTAAGCTGATGTATGGATGCATTCATGTATATTGTTGTTGCAGTAACTTGCAACTAATATATATTGAATTGAATTTCAATTCAATTCAGTTCAAACATTCATTTCAATTCAATTCACTGCTACACTATATTTGGAGGGCAGAGTGTTTGTCGTGTACATATTTTTCTTTTCTTTTCCTTGTGAAAGTGACAACACTGCTGTTAGCTGGTAGGATTTGGGACAAATAAAAAAGATTGTGCAGGGAATGTTGCAACCGGGTCGAGCTTCGGACCGGGCCTCAGACCGGGGCCGGGTCGGACTTGGACTTCGGGCCGGACCGGGCCTATATTATGGGTCAATGTATGTGGCCCAACACGACCCATTATACGGGGCCGGGCCGATCCATGGACTAATTTTTCGGGCCGGACTCGTGCCAGACTGGATCGGCCCGACCCAATTGACAGGTCTAGAGAGAGAACTCAATTGACAACTGCCACATACAAGATTGTAAGAAGGTTATAAGATTTTTTTTTATTATAATCCTAGGATTATTGTAATATTTGTTTGTTGTTTTATAACTTACTAGAATATATAAAATATGTATGTCGCACGTTCACTATTTGGAAATAACAAAATTAATTCTTTTCCTATATATAATTATTTAATTGATTATGTTAAATTTAATAAACAATTGTAGCCAATAACATATATAAATTTATTTTTGGAAGAAAAATTTATAGGTTTTTTCTATGGGCACCACCAAAAATGCTTGGGGGCAGCCCTTACTTGGGAGCAGCCCATGAATGTGGAAAAATTGCTAGGGGACACCCAAAAATTGCTAGGGGCAGCCCAACCCCCCCAAACCAAAAAATTTACTCTCATTTCCATTCTTGACTCTCTCTCCTCAAGAAGAAAAGAAAGAAAGCTCTCTCCCTCTCCCTCTCCCTCTCCTAAACCCTAATTTCTTCTTCTTCATCACAATTTGATTCTCAATTCCTCCACGAAGATTCTCGAAGAGATGACACGCAAGTCAAAGCAACCGGAATCCAGGTACGTTCTTCCCTAATTTCTTCGAATTTTTTTTACATTATATTCGAAACCCTAGAATTTGTTTAATTCTTGAAAAAGTTTTGGTAAAATAGGTTTATAATCTCTTGCACGTTCTCTTCCCTAATTTTCGAACACAAGAAACCCGAAATTTATGTTGAAACCCTAACCCTAGCGAGTCCCTCCGAGAAAAGATCACGCTCCCTCTTGGGCTTCAAGCCCCACTCCCGCTCAACCTTGCGGGCCTCCGCATAGATCTGGGTATATGTCTCATAGAAGGAGGGAATGAGGTGCTTGATATCCCAAGCGAGTCCCTCCCTGAACCGGCTCGCCCTGATCTCCGGGTCTCGAACCATGTACTCTGCGTATCGGCTCAGACGGCCGAACTCCGCTGCGTACTCCTCCACAGATAGACTGTCCTGCTGCAGATCCGGGAACTGCCGCACCAAGTCAATCTTGTCCGTAGGGGAAAAAACTTCTCCTTGAAGAGGAGCTTGAACTCTGCCCAAGTATGGCCCTCTCCAGCTAGGGCTGGCTCGTTTCTGAACCAGGTGCGCGCAATGTCTAGCAACTGCAAACCTACCGCCTCGACCTTTAGGTCGTCTGCCAGGCGGGAGGCCCTCATCTGCCGCTCGATATCCTCGAGCCAATCATCTGCATAGACCACACCCTCGGTCCCACTAAAGTCACGGGGCCCGAGCTTCTTGAAGTCCTGGATATCTCCGTACCTCGGTCGCGTCCCCGGATGAGGAGCCCTCTGCTCCACGGCTGCAAGGGCCAACTGATGGGCATCCTCCATGCCCTGACACATCGCGTCTGTCTGCCTCTGCTGAACCTCGACCTGGGCTCTCTGAGTCTCCAGTATCTGCTGGAGGAAAGTAAGCATGTGCCCCATATCTGTAGGCAGAGGAGGTGGAGGTGGAAGTACGTCTGCAACTGGCGGAGGAATCTGCTGCGCAGGAGGAGGAAGAGCGCCCCCGACAGCTCCCGGCACTACGGGAAGAGCACCCGCAACCCCAGGGACTGTCATCGAGGTAGCTGGAGGAGTACCCCCGAGAGCCCCAACTGTCACGCCCCGATTCCGTCGAATCGATAGTCGTCCCCCGGGCGTGATGCCGTGCGAACCTAAGTTGCGATCGCACAAGGCATAGTCATAAGGTTATCCGAAACACAACATCAATTTAGAGTACGCAGAGAATTTGAACAACACATTTGAAGTAGAAATAAACTTTTTCATTGATAATAAGAACTTTACATAGACTCCTTTACAATCATTGCCGCGCGGGCTACAACATGACTTCGACTTACAAAATGAACGCCGATGAGATAGTCGTTCCATACATTATACCCTTTTTATACAAGCAAAAACCAATACATATTTCCACCTGCTATGGCGGGAAGTCGAGTCGTCATTTTTCTTTGGACTGATGTGCGGGTCTTCTTCAAAAGGAAATCCAGAAAACAAGCCTTCACACCGACGAGGCTTCAAAAGAATGCACGCCGCCTTGAGCTTTAGTTGGCACGCCCTTCGTAGTTCGGGGTACCTGCGTGGAGAGCGAGGATCAGTACATTACACTTTGTACTGGTGCGTGGCTATTTAAATTCCAAGCTCTCATTTGGTTGAAGAGTTTATATGACAATTGAGTATAATGTTTCTAACCATCCTAATGGATTACAAACAAGTAATGACAAGCATAGTGAACTTTTACGTTGAAACTTACCCCGGCGGACCGCGTCGCGCCTTATAAAACTTACCATGTTCTTCCCTTTCAATTGTTATCATTTTCCATACCAAGTGCATTATTTCGTGTGTTGGTCACTGACTCCCAGAGTCATTGTGGACTCCTCTTTGCTTTTGTTAGACGGGGTCCTTTCAGCGTGGGTAGCTAGCCCCGCTGCAAGTCCTCGCCTAATTCTTTTGTTTCCCAATGCCCGCAACGGTCCCGTGGCCTCGGGCTTGCCGTGCGGGGAAACGTTCACCTTGTCGACAAGTTGTCCATGACCGTGCAAAGACATGATTTTTGTTATTAAGACATAGCCTACATTTTTCTTTGAAACTTGTTCATTCATTCGTGTCCGTGCCCTTGCATTTATCTTTTCTCTCGCAACAACACTATCGATTTAGCCTAAGAAGGGGGTCGAGAAGAGAAGGGTCAGCCACTCACCTTGAGTTTACCTTGGCGAGCGAACTTGTTGGTCGCGCTAGACGTCGCCTACGCGATTACCTGAAATCGCACAAGCAACCGATTAGAACACTGCATTATTCAAAGAGTTCGATAGAAAATGCGAGTTCGAAATGCAAGCCATGAAACCATCGAAAACATCCACGAAACGCATTCAGAAAACAAAGCCAAAACCAACGCAAGCGGCGTGAAAAGCAGAGCAACGGGAGGTCTCTCCCGACTCAGCCGCAGAGTCAATCCTCGAGGCGCAACCCGCTGAATATGGGACTTGGTTCCGAAGAAGACATTCCATAACGAGGAATGGATCTTAATTCAACCGTTCCCGTTCGATCGACTCGGTCGATCCCGACCTATCGGTCCCGGCCGAATCGATAGCGACAGTGTTCCTTTCTCGCGCACCCCGTGGACAGAGTACGGGGCACGATGTAGGGACGGGGCACTACACCATAACCAACTAAGAAAAAGTTTCGTCCTCGAAACTTAAGAATAGAACCTACCTCTATGAAAATAATGAAGGGAACTTTTCCCTCATTTCTGACTCGAGTTCCCATGTCGACTCCTCTGCCGCATGGTTCCTCCAGAGTACGCGGACGAGAGGGATCGCCCGATTTCGAAGTAACTTATCCTTGCGTTCCAATATTTGAACGGGCGCTTCAACGTAGGATAAGTCAGACTTTAGCTCCAGCTGGCCAAAATCCACCACGTGGCTAGGGTCGTGCACGTACTTCCGCAGTTGGGAGACGTGGAAGACATTGTGTACACCTTCAAGCGCCGGTGGTAGGGCAATCTTATAGGCTACGGGGGCGACCCGCTCGAGTATTTCGAACGGCCCAACGAATCTCGGACTCAGCTTCCCCTTCACGCCGAATCGAGTAACTCCACGCATGGGTGACACCTTCAGGAACACATGATCGCCTACACAGAACTCAAGCGGTCTTCGATGGGTGTCGGCATAGCTCTTCTGCCGACTCTGTGCAATCTTTAGTCTTTCCCGAATTAGCTTGACCTTCTGCACCGTCTGTTCTACCAGCTCCGGGCCGAGTATCTGCCGTTCCCCGACTTCATCCCAGCAAATGGGCGATCTGCACTTCCGACCGTACAAGGCTTCATACGGCGCCATTTGGATGCTGGACTGGTAGCTATTGTTATATGCAAATTCCGCCAACGGTAAGTGGACGTCCCAGCTTGATTTGAAGTCGATTGCGCAGAGCCGTAGCATGTCTTCGAGAATCTGATTAACGCGCTCCGTTTGGCCGTCGGTCTGTGGATGGTAAGCTGAACTGAACTGCAACTTGGTACCCAGCGCCGACTGAAGGCTACTCCAGAATCGCGACATGAACCGTGAATCCCGATCAGAGACGATGGATACTGGAACTCCGTGCAGCCGTACGATCTCGTCAAGATAAATCTGTGCCAGCCGATCAACGCTCCAAGTAACTTTAATGGCAATGAAGTGCGCCGACTTGGTTAATCGATCGACGATGACCCAGATGGCGTCGCTCCCCCGTGGTGTCTTCGGCAGGCCAACAATAAAGTCCATCGTGACATGATCCCATTTCCACTCTGGAATGGCAAGGTTCTGCATCTCCCCGCCCGGTCGCTGATGCTCAGCTTTCACCTGCTGACAGGCTATGCATTGTGACACGAAGAGCGCCACATCTCTCTTCATCTCGTGCCACCAGAAAGTCGTGCGGAGGTCCTTGTACATCTTGGTACTGCCTGGATGCAAGGTATACTTCGCGTGATGCGCCTCCGACAAAATCTCCTTTCGTAGTTCAGAATCATCCGGAACACATAGTCGGCCATTCAATCGCAGCGCGCCGGTCTTGTCTTCCGCAAAGTCGGTCACACTACCTGTTGAAATTCGCTCGCGCATTTTCTTCAGGTACGGATCATCCTTCTGAGCGGCCATGATCTTTTCCAGCAAACTCGGCTCTAACTGCAGCTGCGCCAACCGTATATCCCTGAATCGAACCCGGAGATCGATGCCCATTTCTTCAAGATCTTGTAGTAGTCTGCGGTCGATGGATAGCGAGGCAAGGTATTTTCGACTCAGAGCGTCCGCCACCACATTTCCCTTGCCCGGAGTGTAGTCGATCGTCAAGTCATAGTCTTTGATTAGTTCGAGCCAGCGCCGCTGTCGTAAGTTCAGTTCTTTCTGGGTGAAGAGATACTTGAGGCTCTTGTGGTCGGTATAGATCGCGCACGCCACGCCATATAGATAGTGACGCCACAATTTCAACGCGAACACAATCGCCGCTAACTCCAAGTCGTGCGTAGGATAGTTCTTCTCGTGCGGCTTCAACTGTCTGGAGGCAAATGATATCACCTTGTTCCGCTGCATGAGCACACATCCCAAGCCCTGGCCTGAAGCATCGCTGAATATTTGAAAACCCTCTGGCCCATCAGGAAGTGCGAGTATGGGTGCCGAAATCAGCCGCTGTTTTAGCTCCTAGAATGAAGCTTCACAGTCATCCGACCACTCATACACGACTCCCTTTTGAGTGAGGCGAGTCAGTGGCGATGCAATCTTCGCGAAGTCTTTCACGAAGCGTCGATAGTATCCCGCCAAACCAAGAAAGCTTCTAATCTCGCTAGCAGACGCAGGCCTCTTCCAATCAGCAACGGCTTCCACTTTCTTCGGGTCGACTGCAATGCCTTCGGACGAAATGATGTGACCAAGGAAGGATACGCTGCTGAGCCAAAATTCGCACTTACTCCGCTTCGCAAATAGCTGGTTCTCTCGAAGTGTCTGGAGCACGGTCCGCAGATGTTCTGCATGCTGCGCCCTGTCTTTCGAGTAGATAAGAATATCGTCAATAAAGACTACCACAAATTTATCAAGGAAGGGTCGAAACACCCGATTCATTAGGTCCATGAAGGCGGCAGGGGCGTTTGTTAGGCCGAATGGCATCACCAGGAACTCGTAGTGGCCGTACCGAGTGCGAAAGGCTGACTTTTGCACGTCGTCCGACTTGATCTTGAGCTGATGATAGCCCGAGCGGAGATCAATCTTCGAAAATATCGAGGCGCCTTGCAGTTGATCGAATAAGTCGTCTATGCGGGGCAAAGGATACTTGTTCCGGATGGTGGCCTTGTTAAGCTCTCGGTAATCGACGCACAGACGCATGGACCCATCCTTCTTCTTCACGAACAATACGGGCGCTCCCCACGGTGAAACACTAGGCCGAATAAACCCTTTATCGAGTAATTCTTGTAGCTGGACCTTGAGTTCCTTCAGCTCAGCAGGGGCCATTCTGTACGGGGCCTTTGAAATCGGTCGAGTATCGGGGAATGTATCGATGCTGAACTCGATCTCTCGGTCGGGGGGCATGCCGGGTAGCTCGTCCGGGAACACATCGGGGAATTCTGCCACAACGTCGGTCTGACCTACGTTTGCACCTTCCTGTCGCATGTCTCGGACGGACGCCAAGTAGCCTTCGCACCCAGAATGCAGCATCCTCCGAGCAGAGATTGCCGAGATCAACATGCAGGTCGACGACGCCTCACCACACGAAAAGCAGAATTCAGGCACTCCTGGTATGCGGAAAGTGACCGTCTTCCTGGCACAGTCTATGGTTGCGTTGCACGGCCCGAGCCAATCCATCCCCAGAATGATATCGAAGTCATTCATGTCTAGGACCATCACGTCCAGACCGATCTTTTGACCGCCAATACAGATAATCCCGTCGGTGCAGGCTGAATTTGTGAGTATTGGTGTGCCCGAAGGTGTGCTCACGCTAAGGTCGAGGTCTAATGATACTAATGGAAATTTGTGCTCGGCGACAAAGTCCGCCGCTATAAAACTATGCGAAGCACCTGAATCAAATAGTACGCGAGCAGGCACATTATTAAAACTAAGTATACCTGTCACGACCGTGTCTGAGGCAAGCGCTTCATCTCGAGTCAAGGCGTAGACGCGTCCTTGTGCATTCGGACGCCTGTCTTGATGGTTTGGTGGGGCAGGCAGAGCAGGTCGAGGCGCCTGCACTCGATTCTCCTGTCGGTTCTGTTGGGGAGGGGCGTTGCGAGTCTGACGAAGGCTTGGACAATTTTGAGCCCGGTGACCAATCTGTCCGCAAGTGTAACATTCAAGATTACGGAAGAAATAATGGTCCTCACGGTGTCCCACTCGCCCACATCTGGTACATCGAGGCATCGTTTTCTGACCCTGGTAGCCGCCGTTGTTTGGACGCTTTGACGCGTCGTTGTTGCCTCCCGTATGGCTAGGACGTTTGTGATTGGAGTGGCGCACAACGTCGGCAGCACTGGGAGGATGCAGGCTCTCAAGACGGAGAGCGTGATTCAGAGCCTCGCCCGTGGTCTTGTACTCCGGGACGCCGACATGCGCACCAATAGATTGTCGCAGTCCCACTTCGAACCGTCGCACGCGGCACTCTTCAGTAGGCAGAAACGCACCAGCGAACTTGGACAATTTGTTGAACTCTGCGGCGTACTGCTGTACGGTCCTGCTCCCCTGCTTCAATGACATGAATTCGTTTTCCTTTGCTTGGCGAACGGCAGACGGAAGGTACTCGAGTTCGAAGGCCTTGCGGAACGTGGCCCAAGGGATCGGCGCGGTAGTATTATCCGGTCGAATCGCTCGCTTGCGCACGGCCCACCAGTCGTGCGCGTTCAACCGTAGTTGAAGTTGTGCGCAGGCGACTTGCTTTGAGTCTTCGATGCCGAGGAGCTCGAAGTGGTCTTCTAGTTCTTCCAGCCAGTCGATCGCAATGGAGGGGCCCTCGGTGCCGCTGAAAGAGGTACGACACGCCTTTTTGAATTCTGACACTTCGAAGTTGTACTTCTTTGGTGCCGCAGGTTGAAGCTCGGGCTCCGCCGTGTCGACTTCAATGGGTGGAATCGTCGGTACGGTGGTAGCAGGTACGGTGACGGTAGGTGCCGTCGCAGAATTCCCGTTGGCCGCAAACGTCTGGACGATCTGCTGCAGGGTATCCATCTGCTTTTGTTGAAGTTTGATGTGCGCGTCGAAGCGAGCCTCGAACTGGGCCTGTCTTTCCTCTACTCGTTGATGTCGGCTCTCGGACTGGTTCCGCTGCGCCTCCATCATGCGCAGCATCCTTTCGATTGTATCGTTAGAAGGTCCGGCCTGCCGACGATGCGAGCTACTAGAGCCACTGGAAGCGCTCTGTTCTTGCTCGGCCGTGGGTTCCGCCACTTCTGCGATACGAAGGCAACGCATCAGTCTCAAATTATTACGGACTCATTGTATGGAACAACTTATCTCATCGTTGCGTGGTCAAAGGTTTGAAACTCTAGACACGAGGCCAAAGGATGTAAAGCCGTGCTCTGATACCATTATGTCACGCCCCGATTCCGTCGAATCGATAGTCGTCCCCCGGGCGTGATGCCGTGCGAACCTAAGTTGCGATCGCACAAGGCATAGTCATAAGGTTATCCGAAACACAACATCAATTTAGAGTACGCAGAGAATTTGAACAACACATTTGAAGTAGAAATAAACTTTTTCATTGATAATAAGAACTTTACATAGACTCCTTTACAATCATTGCCGCGCGGGCTACAACATGACTTCGACTTACAAAATGAACGCCGATGAGATAGTCGTTCCATACATTATACCCTTTTTATACAAGCAAAAACCAATACATATTTCCACCTGCTATGGCGGGAAGTCGAGTCGTCATTTTTCTTTGGACTGATGTGCGGGTCTTCTTCAAAAGGAAATCCAGAAAACAAGCCTTCACACCGACGAGGCTTCAAAAGAATGCACGCCGCCTTGAGCTTTAGTTGGCACGCCCTTCGTAGTTCGGGGTACCTGCGTGGAGAGCGAGGATCAGTACATTACACTTTGTACTGGTGCGTGGCTATTTAAATTCCAAGCTCTCATTTGGTTGAAGAGTTTATATGACAATTGAGTATAATGTTTCTAACCATCCTAATGGATTACAAACAAGTAATGACAAGCATAGTGAACTTTTACGTTGAAACTTATCCCGGCGGACCGCGTCGCGCCTTATAAAACTTACCATGTTCTTCCCTTTCAATTGTTATCATTTTCCATACCAAGTGCATTATTTCGTGTGTTAGTCACTGACTCCCAGAGTCATTGTGGACTCCTCTTTGCTTTTGTTAGACGGGGTCCTTTCAGCGTGGGTAGCTAGCCCCGCTGCAAGTCCTCGCCTAATTCTTTTGTTTCCCAATGCCCGCAACGGTCCCGTGGCCTCGGGCTTGCCGTGCGGGGAAACGTTCACCTTGTCGACAAGTTGTCCATGACCGTGCAAAGACATGATTTTTGTTATTAAGACATAGCCTACATTTTTCTTTGAAACTTGTTCATTCATTCGTGTCCGTGCCCTTGCATTTATCTTTTCTCTCGCAACAACACTATCGATTTAGCCTAAGAAGGGGGTCGAGAAGAGAAGGGTCAGCCACTCACCTTGAGTTTACCTTGGCGAGCGAACTTGTTGGTCGCGCTAGACGTCGCCTACGCGATTACCTGAAATCGCACAAGCAACCGATTAGAACACTACATTATTCAAAGAGTTCGATAGAAAATGCGAGTTCGAAATGCAAGCCATGAAACCATCGAAAACATCCACGAAACGCATTCAGAAAACAAAGCCAAAACCAACGCAAGCGGCGTGAAAAGCAGAGCAACGGGAGGTCTCTCCCGACTCAGCCGCAGAGTCAATCCTCGAGGCGCAACCCGCTGAATATGGGACTTGGTTCCGAAGAAGACATTCCATAACGAGGAATGGATCTTAATTCAACCGTTCCCGTTCGATCGACTCGGTCGATCCCGACCTATCGGTCCCGGCCGAATCGATAGCGACAGTGTTCCTTTCTCGCGCACCCCGTGGACAGAGTACGGGGCACGATGTAGGGACGGGGCACTACACCAACAGAAGTCCCATCTGCGGGGGAAGTGACCGGAGCCTGCCCGCCAGAGGTGGCAGACCTCTCCGTCTCCCCGTGCTCCTCACCAGGAGAGTGAGTCATAACTATCCTGGAGACAAATTGAAAAGAAGATATCAATATGGCACATGAAGGCAATATCAAAGGAGGACAGCTAGAATGCAGTAAATCAATATCAAAGACGGTAAGCAAGATAAGCAAGAAAAGATCCTACTGTGATTGAGCACTCTTAACCTACTACCTCCTATGTGTAACACATGCTCGTAGTCAACACTCTAAGACGAGTGCCGCCACGACATCGCACTAATTGCGACTACAGGACATGCGTGGGCCACCACTAAAACGTGTCACGACCCGCACCCGCTAAAAGGGCACGTGACGCGACAACGCCCAGCCCTCACCGAAAAATCGGCGTGGAACGCTGTAGATTTTTCTACTCTAAACAGTTTATATATATATATAACAAAAACCTGTCGAGAATATGGTCAACTCCGAACGGAGGACAATCAATGAATATATATATGAATGCTCAATCACGACTCTAAGATAACAAAGTAAAGACTGAAAGATAAAGACAACAAGACGATAATAAAATAATAACCTGTCAAGTCCAACACAAGAATATATACAAGTTCAAGTCTCTAATACAGTCCATAATAATAACAGTCTCAAAAGTAGCTGGAGACAATGTCCAGTACAAAAGACCTACTCTAACTAAGTAATAGGTAGGGTCTCGTCAGGCGGAGCTAAGCCCTGCTGGACCAAAGTCCCCAAGTCTACGCCCACTACGTCATCCGGACCGTAGTAGGTACAATAATCTCCCTCGTCAGTATCTGTAATATTTTCAACATATCCTGTCAGGATGGAACGAGTACAATCTACTAACAACAGTTCACAAGATATGACAAAAGCTATAAGACAGTAAATAGAGAGTATATACTAAAAAAATCATGGAATGTACATGTGAGTATCATGGCAAGGTAAGCTGTAAAACTAGAGCTAGAACAAGGCAAGTAAACTGATCATGGCATGTACAAGAATCAGGAGTCATATATCTAGGTGTGTGAGAACTAGCTGCAATATGTGGCCGGCTTGGAAACTTGCACAAAATAGTAACAGGCCTGGCTAATCATACGTGGGGTGTATGATCAACACTCACAATCAATAGGTGCACAATGGGTGCACAATAGGCTTTGACCACATATCTACACTAATACTCCCCGTCTCCGACTGGTAGGATGGATCCAAGCAAGACACGTTATGACACAGGATTCTACGAGAAGGGAGCAAGTCTCCTCGAGAATCGGTGTCCATATACTGTACAAGAACTACAAGGGAGCTTGCACAAGATATACCAAGATAACGAGGAATAATATCTCATGTCGGGATCCAGGAATACCAATCCGTGTGACCAATGTGTCAAGAACAAGCATATCTACACTAATTACATGAATTATAACAATCATCATAAATTGGAAAAGTGTCAGAGAATGTACTCGCCTGAAATATAATATGGTATATCAACCGGAGCAAATGCAGCGTCTCGAGGACCTATAGAGAACATGACGTATCAATACTATGTTTAGGAAGTAAAGTCAAATCAATTTAAACCCTATTTAAGTCATTCTAGGTCAAGACACATCAAACTAGACTGTACGAGGTCAACCTAAGTCATATTAGGTCTAGCTAGGTCATACTGGGTCAATGCAAGTCAAACGGAATTAATCTAGGTCAATTTGAGTCAACAGTTGACTTTTGGTCAACCGGTCAACTCTGGTCAACCGTGGTCAACTCTGGTCAACCCTAGGTCAACTCTAGGTCACTGGTGACTAACAGTTGACTTTTGGTCAACTGCACAAGTCTAATGGAATTTGGAACTAAATTGGGCAAAGTGTTGACCCATAGTTGACTTTTGGTCTAAAAAGTCAACCGTGGTCAACCGGGGTCAAGACTAAGTCTAGACGGCTATTTCTACCCATTACCAACCTCTACAACCCATATCCAAGTCCATCTTGGACTTCGATACTCATATCTTGGCCATAGGCCAATTATCTATTTTACCCTTAAAAATGGCAAAATTCTACCTTCGGCGATTATCTAGTTAGCCTACCTACGCTTGATATTTTGACCCGATCTCCCCAGGGTAGTATGATACTAGCCTATACATATATTACCTACCAAAATACCTAGGTAACGTGGACATCCGGTCCATGATACGGCCCGTTGCCAAAATCTTGAATATTTCAAGATACGCACTGATACGGCGCGATACCGGCGCCCTACGACCCCGATTTCCACTCGGGAGCCTACCCGCAAAATCTAAATCACGTATTCTAACTCCACGCCAAGTTTCATCGCGATCCGATACTCGAAACTCGATTTTACCCTCTAACTCGCTCTCCTCCATATTGATTTCCTACACTTCCTATACAATTACCCTTCTTCTAATTCCTATTCTCTTCTCTTTCTAATTTACTATTATAATTCCTCTTCTTAACTCTTATAATCCTTCTTCTTCCCATTCTTCCTTCTATTCTTCTTTTCATTCTTTCTTCTTATCTCTTCCTATTCTCCTTCTCCTACTTCTTCAAGTCTTCTTCTCCTTTTCTTCTTCTTCTCATTTTCTTCTTCTTCTCATTTTCTAACTATCCATATCTAACTATACATATATATATATATATATATATATATATATATATATATATATATATATATATATATATATATATATATATATATATATATATATAAAGGGGGGGTCTAAGGGGTAAAAGGCAATGGAGGGGGGGGGGGGGGGTTAGGCTGCTACTGCAGCTGCTACAGCTGCTGCTACTGCTGCAACCTGCTGCTGCTGCAGCTCCTACTGCACATGCTGCTGCTACTGCTGCAATCCTGCTGCTGCTGCAGCTCCTATTCTTCTTCATTCTCTTCTTCTTCCTTTTCTAACTCCCCTCCACTTCACTTCTCCTATTCTTCTCTCTCTCTCTCTCTCTCTCTCTCTATATATATATATATATATATATATATATATATATATATATATATATATATATATATATATATATATATATATATATATCCCCATACACAAACACTCACACATCTAACTACATATATAAATACACACACACACACACACACACACACACACATATATCTACATATGTATAAATACACCCACACATATATATATATATATATATATATATATATATATATATATATATATATATATATATATATACATATATACATTTATACATATATATATACCACCCAAACACACACATCACCCTCTCACACTCTCTCTACCACTCTTACACAACCTCATGACACAACCACCACTTCTACATACATATGAATACAAATAACTATATATAAATACATACACATATATATATATACATACATACATATATATATATATACCACTATATATATTAAAATCCCAAATAATTCCTTAACCTAGATTCTAGGGAATCCTACAAAATTTGTGGACAAAGTGTAGAGAATCCTCTTCTCTACACTTATTGTGAAGCAATAAATGGAGTAGAGAAATTAATTAGGGATTTAAATGCATACCTAAGGTTCTTTGGAGAGAGAGAGAGAGAGCTTGGAGGAAAGAAAGATTTTTGAAAGAGAGAGAGAGAGAGAGATTGCTTAATGGAGAAGAAAGGGGGGGGGGGGGGGCTCACCTCTTGTGGCCGGCCATGGTGGGAGATTATTGGGTTTGGGTAGGATCCAATAACCCTCCACCCATTAGACTTGGTTTAGGTTTGGTTTGTTTCGGTTTGGTTCGATTTGTTTCTAATTAACCAATTAAGCTCTAAAATGACAAATTAAGCCATGAAAAATTGGGTTTATGGTCTCTAGCCTAATTAGGATGGTATGTGGGCTAAGCCCAGCTAGTACGGGGGTCCCACTAGGGTCCAGGCTACCCGGGTCTCCAATTTGGGTCCGAATTGGATAAAATCCAAACCAAACCAAATAAATCCCAAAAAATCACATAGAATAAATAAAAATTCCTAAAAATTATAAAACTTGAAAAATGACGAAAACACCCCTAATTTGAAAACTGGGGGTGACAGGCGATGCCTATGACTTAGGCTAACTCCTCGTTTGTGTCGAATACCAACTTTTTCTTCTCCCAAGCCGCGGGACGAAGGAACGAGTGTCATTTTCAAGGTACGCTGAGCACCAACTCTAATCAAACCGTGGGACGTTTTCCATGTTCTAAACTCGATTCGATCCGTCGGGATAATTCCCTTTAGCTATGTGGATTCGTCTCTTTTATTATTAAGCCTACTTGTGCAAGTTGAAAACACGCAATTTATTATGTGAAGGCAAAGATGAGGCAAGTTCACCGAAACTACCCCACCTGAACGATGTCTTCGAGTCGCCGTTGTAAGGCCAAGTCCGAACGCCGTCGGCGTTTCGATTCCTCCGATTGACTTCGCGGGACGGGGCACTACAATATACACCACTCAGAACAAGTCTCGTCCTCGAGACTTTTCTGAAGGCAAACCATCCTACCATTTCTATAGCCAAGACTTAATCGTACCCACTCCGCCTACGCATTTTCTTGATTCCGAGCCACGCCCGTGCTTATCGCTAACTTAGTCGTAAGGCACACCAACCGATCAACCAACATTCGAACTCGTCTCAATTCAATGATCGCGTTACCGTCAACATTTCTTCGAAACTTACAATTTCAAAATCCTCGACACTTTTCCGTTCCTTAACTCTCACTTGATTCAACGTATCACTTAGTTGGATCGTGCACATATTTTAGGCGTCCCCAAAATACATGTATTTCAGCCAAGCCTCGTGATAGAGAATCCGCCATCACCACTCGAGTCGGATCGTGCACATATTCGAGCGTCCCTGATATACGTACATATCAACCGAGCCTCATGAGTCGTGCCTCCACTATTTCCTATCATTTCGCACTCGGACGTCTTTCGAACCGCTAGGCTATGTCTCTCGTCAGCACTGGAATCATAGTTCCCAAACAACGATATCAACACTGACCCCATCCTAAGGTCGAACCAAATCGATGGTACAGGATTTTCTACCCAAGCTCGCATCACTCCGATTTTTAAACATCGAGCATCGATTCCCTACACACATCCCAATATTCAACGCACGGGGTACGAGTCGTTCGGTAAAGCCATCCTACGATAACTCACGTTTCAACCAATTTTACGTCATATCAATATCGTTCGTTCATCAAGCCGTTTCGCATAGTTTATCTCTTCGAACACGTTCAACATTAGTTCGCCTATCATTCATTCTCAAGTCAAGCACGCTATGACACAATTCATCTCCAAACCGTAATTCACATTTCACGTTTCCGAAATCATCTATTCCAATTTACGTAATCGATCACAAGGTCGTCCGACTTAACAATATGTTGTGCTCCGATCTCATGCGAGACAGATTATCTACGGTGGGCATGAATCACCATGCACGCTTTCGCGAGATAATCATTCTCATCGGGACGTAACTCTTATTTTGTGTCTAGACTAACTCATTCTCGATGCCCGGATTGGACCTACTCAATCCTCAAGTTTTATTCAGTCATCAATCACAAGTCCTAACATTCTCGAGTTCTTCTTCGCATCAAGCCAACAAGTCGAGACAATCAAAGTTGTCGCGTCCTGATTTTCCAAGCTCGATCATTCCCGCGACATGAATCACCATGTCAGCGCTCACGCGAAACGATCGCCCCAAATCTGACGTAACGCATGTGCGAGGCTGGAGTCGCGCTCGCACAAGACAAGAATATCGACGCTGTGGTTATCCGCGTAATCATCAAGATACGATCACTTTCATCCAACATTCGTCTCAACCAAAGTCCT
Organism: Iris pallida; assembly: GCA_029216955.1. NCBI lineage: Eukaryota > Viridiplantae > Streptophyta > Magnoliopsida > Asparagales > Iridaceae > Iris > Iris pallida. The sequence continues at coordinate 572,132 of JANAVB010006199.1, read as the reverse complement.
AAGTATTGCATCCATTTGGAACGATAACACTTGCGCGATCGTCATTCATCGTGTCAGATTACCCTCGAGTTATCGCATATCATCTTTGATACGTCTCAATATCATCGACGATATACGTAACCTGACGATCTTCGTTTGCAACGAATTCTGAGTCGTGCGAATGATGCTATCGTCCGACTGGATAATTTCCTCGACATTCAAATTCAATTCAATCATTACCCCTCGAATCGTTCACAACATCAATTTCGACAAACCCAAATTCACGTATCGTTCATCCGTCTATCTTAAGTCATCGACCAACGTAGTTTCTCAATTCGTAATATTCCTTGCTAACTCAATCATCGAACGATATCCATTCCAATCCTCAGAGTCATTCGCGTAACTTTAAAATCGAACATTTCATGCACGCTATCTACCCGTCGCGTTAACTTTTCGTATACGATCCGTATCAATTTTCTCGATTCGATTTCACCTACTCAATCGTTTTTGCATTTCATACTCGTACAATCCTCAATCCTTCTTTCGAATGATTTCCAAGACGGACCATACACCACTCGGGATTCGAGTCATCCAATCTAGTCCAAATCACGTTTGCGTTATTCGCTAAGACATGTTTCGGATTCGTTCGACGAATCTCTAACGTAATCGTTCACGTCGCATCGACGCACTAAGTCGTTCGCACTATTCCTCAAAATCCAAAACAATCTTCCGTGTACGCCTAAGCGTTAGTCCAATAGCGCTTCTATCGATATATACTCTAAGTGTATCCCCGTTCCCGACCGAGCGATACTTAATATTGCTCGCGACTCGTTTGCACCAAAAGGTCGAGGTGCACGATAATCGGCACAACTTAGCCAAAGGCTGTGTGCATAACCATCCCGTTCGAACTATACTTCGGTCTCGTGTGCTCGTTCGCTATTGTTAGCGTAAGGTCGTTCAAGCACGCAACGCGTTTGCTAACTTTTAGCACGTGCCTTCTATCAACTCAAGGTCGGCACCGTTCGGCCCAAAGGCCATCGCCTATCGATGCGTTCGATTGAACACTTGTATGAGCTTTTGAAAATATTAGACTTAATGTATGGACATCCCGTGGGATAATCGAGAGAGAGCGCACTAACGATATCAACTTTGCGGAAGCAACATTCAGAGTTCGCGAGAACATCAGAGTTAAAGAATTCAATCGATAGTCCAAGGACGTAAAGCCGTGCTCGGATACCATTATGTCACGCCCCGCTTCCGTATGAGCGATCGTCCTCGCTAAGGCGTGATGCCGCACGAGCCTAGATTGCGCTCGTGCAAGGCGGGTTCCATAACGGCCGATTTCAACGGCTGCGACGGGGTCGTCGCACAGAAGTCCCAAACAGAGACATTGAATACTAGCAGCGAAAGTTAAGAACAAAACACAAGTCATTCAAAAGGAGCTCTTTATTGATATCGAAACAACGGTTACATTGGGGGCGCAAGGCCGAGATTACAATCACTCAAATTCACTCGTCTCATATTACAAATCACTCTGCTCTCTCTTATCTCTCAATACTTGTCTCGAGCCAGCGGATGCTTCGGATAGGCGATGTCCATATATTATGTCCCGTATAAGTCTTCGATTCTATACGGCCGCACGCTTCGAATCGCCAAGGAACTCCGTGCCTCGACGCATCCAAGCGAGCTCCGCGCCACGAGCTTCTACCTGTGCCTGCACATGGAAACTGTATGGGTGTCAGTACTCAACTGTACTGGTGGAGTGAGCTCCTCGTCTACCCATAAAAAACTGACACGTTTATTTTACTTTGTGCGATACAAGCCCCTTTACGATTGTCTTTCTAGTCTTGCCTTAGGATCGATTTTAGGACCGACGTCTTGGTCTATTTTGTGTCTTTTAGACCGTTACCGTGCCTTGCACTAATAGTGTACTCATACTTTACCGCTAGACCTTCTCGTTCCAATAATGTCAACTTATCGCCTCGTACTTGCCTTTCGTGCCATACTCTGGGACGTAACGACTCGGTCGTGCAATAAACTTGATTCGTGCTTTAGTATCACCGAGGCAGTGCCCCCTCGCTTAATCTTGCCTATACTCGTGTTGTGACAACGCGGCCATGCCTCACATCTCGAGGTCGTGTCCAGAAACTCAACATAACTTAACCAAACTTGCCCTACGGCCCTTCTCGACTTAACTCGCAACGACTAACCCGACTTGTGGAACCGATGTAGGGAACTCAAGCACGACGCCATATCTCGTGCCGAAGTACGTGTCTTTACGTATAGCCTAATCGTATGCTTTATAATACTTTGGGTGCAACCGAGCACACATTTTACCATTCAACGCATACCGTGCTTACACTTCCTTTGTTATGGTCGACACCGTGCATGCGGATTCACCGCTTAGCACGCCAATTATCTATATGAAAGGCCACTGGCATGACAAGCCATCGCGAACATAGCTCGGGTAGGTGACGGGTCCTTCAACGCAGGTAGCGAGCCCCATTGAAATCCCCCGACTACCCACGCAATAAAAGCATGCGCTGCTATACCGTCTACCCCATAGGATGACTGGGCCCGGTGCCCCGGCGTATAACCAGTCTAGACAGAAATCCTTGTCGATAAGGTGTCCAATGACCACGCACCTACGAGACATCTAGACTCACGTAAATGCATGGCCTACTTGTTGGTACGACTGGAACTATACTTAGCAACTCGTGCTCTGAACCACACTTTGCATAACGTACATTGGGACCGAGAGACTCCCAACCGAGGGACCGCCTCATACTCCTTAACGTGGATAGGAATGCGAGACTTCCAACCGAGGGACCGCCTCGAACATCTTAACGCGGATAGGAACGCGAGACTCCCAACCGAGGGACCGCCTCGAACTTCTTTGAACTCGAGGAAACGACTACTACATAGCCTTCCAACTTAACTTGAACAAAACGTATTCCTTAAGTGCCATAGACCGTGGCTAACTTTACATCGTGCCAACCGTGGCTCGTGCCTTTAACTGACTTACGTCCTACGTGACGCTATCACCCAAGTCATATGTTACATGACGGCCCTTGAGATCGTGGGACTATTTGACTTGACAACCGCAGAAAGAATGGGACGGCACTTGGAATGACTTAGGTCGATCGGCATAACTTTGCCTAACTTACTCAAGCCTACAACTTAACCCGAGGGACGAGCCAAGGCTATGCCAAGCCTTGTGCAGTGGAAACGTGCATGCTTTATCGAGCATTTACGCGGGCGATGCCTATGACTTAGGCTAACTCCTCGTTTGTGTCGAATACCAACTTTTCTTTCTCCCAAGCCGCGGGACGAAGGAACGAGTGTCATTTTCAAGGCACGCTGAGCACCAACGCTAATCAAACCGTGGGACGTTTTCCATGTTCTAAACTCGATTCGATCCGTCGGGATAATTCCCTTTAGCTATGTGGATTCGTCGCTTTTATTATTAAGCCTACTTGTGCAAGTTGAAAATACGTGATTTATTATGTGAAGGCAAAGATGAGGCAAGTTCACCGAAACTATCCCATCGGAGCGATGTCTTCGAGTCGCCGTTGTAAGGCCAAGTTCGAACGCCGTCGGCGTTTCGATTCCTCCGATTGACTTCGCCGGACGGGGCACTACAGCAGACCTAGAATCCTCTGCACTTCCTTATCACTATGTACAGAGGGGGGATCATGATGAGCAAAAGCGGGCACATGCCACGCTAATTCACGTCATTCCTCATCAACGTTAGCATGCATTTCTCTCCCTAACGATGGGAAGATTGCCTCATCAAAGTCACAATCCGCGTGTCTCGCGGTAAAGAGATCGCCTGTCAAGGGCTCTAAATAGCGAATGATGGACGGGGAGTTATAACCGACATATATTCCCCGTCGCTTTTGAGGTCCAAATTTTGAACGCCTTATCGGCTCAATTGGAACATTGACTAGGCACCCAAACACGGGTAAATGTGAGACGTCAGGCTCACATCCAGTAACCAGCTGGTACGCAGAAAGTGGTTGGGTGGCCATGGGTCTCAGACGGACCAAATTTGCAGCGTACAAAATTGCATAGCCCCATGCAGATAGTGGGAGTTTGGTGCGCATAACCAAGGTCCGCGCTATCACTTGCAGTCGTTTTATAAAAGCTTCCGCTAGGCCATTTTAGGTATGAACATACGCAACAGGATGTTCAAGATTTATTTCCAAAGTCATGCAATAGTCATCGAAAGTCTTCGATGTAAACTCTGCGGCATTATCAAGTCTAATAGACTTTATCGGATAATCCGGATGGTGAGCCCTTAACTTAATGAACTGGGCGAGGAGTTTAGGAAACACTGCGTTTCGGGTGGACAACAACACTACGTGTGACCATCTAGTCGATGCATCAACCAAAACCATGAAGTATTTAAATGGTTCGCATGTTGGTTGGATTGGTCCACAAATATTTTCATGAATTCTTTCAAGGAATTGAGAAACCAATCTCGTAGGTTTCACATGGAACGGCTTGAGATTCGTCTTCCCAATCAAGCAAGCTTGGCAAAGGCTTTTCGGATTTATAACGAAATTCTTTCCTCCAAGAGGATGCCCATGCGATGCATTCATAGTACGAAGCATCGTATTTTGACCCGGATGACCCAGCCGGTCATGCCATAGCATAAAAATGCTCTCATCAACTGGCGCTCGGCGAATGATAAGATTACTCTCGATGTGTTGTATCGTAGTGAGATACAAATCACTTGAAAGACTTTTCAACTTCTCCATGATATGCTTTTGGCCGTACTGAGTGGAGGTAATGAAAAGATACTCGAAGCCATGTTCTCGAGCAGTTTCAACATGAAATCCATTTTCTCGAATATCCTTAAAACTCAGTAAGGTACGACTGGACCTTGGAGAATATAAGGCCTCTGATACTTCAACGGGAGTACCATTGGACAACAAAAAAGGGCTTTGTCAAAACCTTGAACAAGGGTTGAGGGTTCCGAAATGGTTGTCACTGAGGTTACTTTAGGCGTATAGGAGATAAAGTATGATTTATCTCTCAAGACAGTGTGAGTCGTTCCACTATCAACCAGATAATCTACTGCCCCGTGGTCCATGCCTATAAGTAAAGAAAATTAAAGTTTGTCACACGTTTGAGGAAAGTGCTCGAAATAGAACTTTAATTTGTCGAGAAAACAGAAAATACAAACCACCAAAAGTTTCATGACTTAAATCAAATATAGAGAGAAAATGGATATTCATTCTTCCATTTTTGCTATAAAATCGGGGGTCTCAAGATTTAGATTTTCGCACTCGTTGACCAGATTTGCTTCGGTCCGGCGCCCCTTGTGATAGTTATCAACTTCTTAGGGGGTTGCCCTGCAAGTCCGTTACATATGACCATAAGCACCACATTTGGAGGAGAGAGTAGGCGCTTGGCCTTCCACTCTCGCTTTGGGACGACTGGCCCGTTGGTTCTTACCACGAGACTGTCTAGGAGTCAAAGGTCCTTGGTTCTTGTTAGAACCTCGCTTTGGGTGACGAGACTTAAACTTGCCTTTGTTTCTTGGCTGGGACGACTGGCCCTTGTCTCGTTTCCACCGTGGATTTAGTCCACGGAGAGCATTTGCATCAGGCATTGGAATTGCCTTTGTTCCAGCAGGACGAGAATTATTGTTTCTCATTAAAATGAGACTGTTCTTCTCGTCTAGTAAAAGCTGGGTGATGAGCTCGGGAAACTTGGTGAACTTAGACTGACGGTATTGCTTCTGGAGCAAGTTGTCAATAGAAGGGAATGTGGTGTATGTTTTCTCCAATAGATCGCTGTCGGTTAATTTCTCACCGCAGTACTGGAGAAGTGATCGAATCCTGCAGACTTCATTGTTATAATCAGTTACGCTCTTGAAGTCTTGGAAGCGCAGGTTCAACCAGTCATGGCGCGCTTCAGGCAGCCATATGGTCTTCTGGTGGTCGAAGCGCTCTTTCAGAGAGTCCCATAGCGTCTTTGGCGAGGAGATTTCAATGAACTCTGCCTTCATGGCGTCAGATAAATGTCTGCGGAATAGAATCATTGCCTTGGCGTTCATTGAGCGAGTGACTTCCACTTCGCGCTCTTCCTCTCCATAGATGACGTCCAAGAGGCCCTGCGCATCTAGATGGTTCTGGATGTCGTGCGTCCAGTCCAAGTAGTTCTTGCCAGAGGCTTCAAGGATGGGAAAATCAATCTTGATCGACATTTTTCTACAACAGGAGAAAAAATCTTGATCAGTCAACATTTAAAACGACAGGTTTATATGGATTTGGTTTGTATAAGCAACAACAAACAATCGTAAATAAAACCAACGGTTTTGAAAAAACAATTTTTGTTTTTTTAAAAAAAATTTCTTATATCGATCGACGGGCCGATATAGAGAGTTCAATTAGTTTCTTGTAAAAATACATAATTATAAATACAATTTGAGCAAAAAAATATTCGGTCAACCCCTTTCAGTAGCTCTACGTGAATATGACCAGGCGAAAAAATTAGGAAGGAGGGTCACCGAGGACCTCTTAAGAACCAAGCCCCAAGTTCTTTCTGACATCATACCCAAATAGGTGAGCCTATTCGGAGAGACTTCGTAGAAAAAAATTTCAAATATAAGAATAAATAAGATTTTTCAAGAAATTCACACTATTTGCGAACTGTGCAAAATAGGTGACAATTTAGTGCATGCTCAAAATGAGCGTTGCCTTTGAAAAATTATTAGCCAAAAAAATTATTTTGGAAGGCCCAAATTTGGCAGTGCCATAATTTGTTTATGTAGCCAAGACAATTTTTTAAGATTTTTCGTTATTACGTTAAAAAAAAACGTACAACATAAACAGGCAATAACACACAAAAGAATTGGTGCCTAAGCTAGCGGCACCAAAAAAAATGTCAACTATTTTTCCGACGTCTAATGAAGCGACGCCAAAAAAAATAGCGAGAAAAAAAATACAATTTTACTACCCATCTGTTACAATAATTCACTGAGTAACATAAAGAAAAAAAATGCTACTGAGGTGCTCGGCAGGGCGCAGATGGCACTGAGGTGCTCGCCGGGGCTCTCCAAATCCATCATTACCAAAAAAATGTTAGCATTTAAATTTTCTTCGTCAACATGAAAAAAAAATTTCAAAAAAAATTATTTTTTCAGAAAAAAAAACTAACAAATATTTTGTTGGGATAAGTACTATTTAAACAAAAAAAAAATTCTGAAATTGTCAGTTTAAAAAATTTCAGAAAAATATCTTTTACCAAAATATATACAACAGACTATTTGATAAACACGCCAAAGTATATTTTGATAAAAAAAATTTGAACAAAATATTGTATTTTACCAAAGTATATTTTCGTAACAAAATTTCTGTAACAAAATATATTGCTGTAACAAAATATATTTGATAAAAAAATTTTACTCGTATATATTTTTCAAAAAAAAATTTTGAGTATATATTACGAAAGCTTCTACTACTCTTAAAAATCACACACTTCATTTCTTAAACAGTAAGTATGTCTAAATTCATGTTGGGAACGGAATTCGGATGAAAAATAAATTTCGTGACGACTGAAATAAGTCGGAAATATCATGCAATACACAATCGAACCATCGTAAACATAGAATTTTTATGTGAACCATGAAGAGTCTAAGTAGAAGACGAAAAATTTACTAGATGAATAGAAGTGAAAAAAAATCCATATACCATGAGTTACAACAGGTTTTACAATATTGTTTTAAAATGATTAAATTTCTTTAATCCCTTAATGCTCACCCCACGCCTCTCTATCCCTAGACCACAGTTCCAAAATGTTCTCTTTAAATTGGAAATAAATACACCAACCCCCCTATGTTTCATGAGTATTACAGAGACTACCCCTATTTGAAACTAATTACACTCACCACCCCTCTCCTTTAGAAATTTTATAAAACATAGGGGTAGTTAGTGTTATATTTTTATAGAAAATAGAAACTATAGGGGTGGTCCGCGTAATTAGTTTCAAAGTAGGGGTAGTTTCTGTAATAAGTGTATTGGTGATGATGCCATTTCCCATAGAAGCTTGACACGACCAACTCTAGCCGCTTCATATTCCCCCATTATGTTATTTTCTTTTTCTTTTTCTTTTCCTGTTATCGGGTCATGGATCCAAAACCCAACTTCCTACTTTTGCATGCCAGTCGGATCCAGGGGTGAGCATTATTCGATTTTGAACCGAAAACCGAACCGAATAAGAAATTCGATTCGATTTTTAAAAAAAGGTTCAATTTCGATTTTGTATTTCAGTTTAGGTCCAAAACCAAATAAATTTTTTTAGTTTATATATATATATATATATATATATATATATATATATATATATATATATATATATATATATTTGAAGAAAAGATACTTTATTAAAAAAACCAACGAACAGAGAGCAGTTACAACCATATACATATACACTCCTTCGCCTCTTACGAAAACTGTAACCTTAGCTTACCCCAACCCAGCCTGTGCCTACTTTAATTCCAAACACCTAATATCCCAGTTGATATTATTGATCATCCCAGAATAAGTGTTGCACTTGCCATCAAATACTCTATTATTTCGCTCCCGCCAGATGTGCCATACAACCGAGAGAAGTCGCAATCTCATCTTCCGATACACCGTCAAGGAGCGACTCCTCTCCCTATTTATCTCCTCAATCACATTCATCAGATCCGCACTCTGGGTTCTACTAAGTCCCATATCATCTCTGTAGTGCTGCCACAACCGAGAAGAAACTGAGCACAAGAAGAATAGGTGCTCACGAGATTCAACATGACCATCGCAAAGAGCACAGTTCGGGTTCTGAATCAGAACACCAAACCTGCTTAACCGATCTTTAGTGAGCAGCCGGTCCTTAACTGCTTTGTACAAACAAATTTTCATCTTCATTGCCGCCCCTTTGTCCCATACGACTTCGCCCAATCAACCTGCGGGAACACCAGTCGAAGTCGCTCAAATGTCTCGGACTGTGAGAACTCTCCTGTCAACGTTCCGTCCAATATCCAGCGGTCTTTACGTTTCCCATTTCCGATCTTCACTTCCTTAATTTCCTCGTGTCACGCCCCAGAACCAGAATACTGGAGAGCGGGGGCAGACATAGCCAGCTACGTATAACGGAATGGAATCCACACCGCTATACGGTCACGGCTGTCTAGATATGTGAGGGTTTCACTACAATCCATCAGTCTCTTAAGGTCATAAAATAGCCTAATGTCTCAATCTCAACCAACTAATAATAGTTACAAGATGGCAGACCACCAAATACACAATAGTAAGGCGTCCCATACATTATATATTCGAAATGATCATGAAGCTAGTCGTTACAAAATGTGAGGACTAACAAGAGTTCAGTCATACATGATCAACCCCCGGGGCTTGTCAATCATGTTACAGCCCGTAGGCAGACAGTAAGTAAGTACAATCGAGCTAACACTTGCTCGTCGGCTAAACGCCTCAAAAGAATAATTTACAATATTACAGTGGGAGAACAAAAAGAAACCCACTCGATGCCCTGGTTACGCCTGGTGACCACCATCGGACTGGAAAGCAGGAAGATCCTTTGGTGCTGCTCCGGTATCTAGCCATACAAAACCAGCTGGGTCAGACCCCAGAAAGAGCAAGTGTCACAAAAGAGGCTTCACTTAAGAACTAAAGCCAACAAATCATTAGCATTCAACATGTAAGAAAACAATAAGTAACACAGATTGAGGTTTGTACACTACCAATGCACTTGCCCCAAATCAGAGAAAATAATTAAGAGAAGCATCATTGACATAAAAGAACTGAAGAATCGTGCTAAGTAAATTATAGCTGGATAATATATGAAGAGAAGACGAATGTACTATTCCGGAAGCCAGGTTACAATCCTTAAACCAAACAAGGACCGAGATTGTAACCCTTCGCCTGAACAGAACTTAGTCCCTGATCATTTATTGCTAAAGGTGACAATCATTAAGGTAAAAAGGAGAGAGTACAATGATAAAAGTGACAATAAAGAGTGCAATCTGCTAGAGTGACAATAGAGTACAATCGTTATAGTGACAATCTGGAGTGGCAATCATTATAGTGACAATCTGGAGTGACAATTATTCAATCATTCTGGTACAATCTTGCAATCAATCACTTCTAGACAATACTATACTGAACTAGACTCCATCCAATCAATCATGGCCAATCATTGCCTACGGCTTTCTACATTAACTAACTAGGGTTATCACAATCCTAGTTACTAGCAAGATACAATGAGATGCTCCAAGTAGTCACAGGCCCTGTAGCTATCCAGGTTATCCAGGCAATCATTATAGTGACAATTTAGAGAGTTCAATCATTTTAAGTGACAATCAAGAGTGCCCCACATGACAGTGGGCTGGAAATGTGCCCTACTCGTCGGCAGGCTACAAGTCCAAACATTTGCGGCCGGGATAACGGGATCGCCTGTAACTGGGGAACATCTCTTCATGTCTAATGAATTATACTAGTCATTAACCTTAGTCCATTTCAGTAGGTACTCCTGACCGTGGTACTCAGGAGTCCCCTCCTAGACATGAGGCAAGACAGGACTGGATTATTCGTACAAGCACAATCGTCCACGGTGTCCAGATTACTTATACAAGTCATGTCATGTCAGGTAGCCGTCGCAACAGCTATTCGAGATAATCATGTCAGGTTTATCATATCAAGTGTACTAGTCAGGAGTGCGCCACGACGGGCCACTATCAGGTCATGTCAGGTTATTATTGTCACGCCCCGAGTCGACAAACCGTTCGTCCCCGGTGTTACTTTGCCGATTCGATCGTCCTCGCTAAGGCGTGATGCCGCACGAGCCTGGAGTTGCGCTCGTACAAGGCAAGATGACAAGTTCTCAAATGGTTATCTTTTGATTTTGATATAAATACGCCAAGTCGAAACTTTACAAATCACATCAGAATATAAGACGCAGTATAGGAAGATAGAAATGCTTTTCATTCATAGCTTGCAACGAAGTGCAAGTCGTAATTTACATTGGATGCCGTTGCGGCTACATTGATTGAAAACAGAAAGAAGATACATTCGACAAGTTGCCTGAACTAACGCTTGCCGTCCCATACATTCGCCCCTTTATACATAAGCCGTCGACTTGAATTGGCTTCAAAATACTTCAGCATAGAAAGAGCTTCAAAACGCCTCTCCGTACTTCAGCTCCAGTTTAGTTGAGCGCGCCCGTCGCACCTGGGGAAATTAGGGGAATGGGATTAGCACACTTGCTAAGTGGACGAGACGAACCCACTCGTCTAAACCGACTCTGATTGTTAGGGTAGGCATGCTTTAGAGTTGTCTTTCTATTAGAACTAAATGAATTCAGTTCACATTCGATAGCCATCTTTGCGTAATAAAGCATACAGTGAACTATAGCAGTTTATCATATTTCTTACCACGGCCGTGCTCGTCCCTGCATGAAAACAGAGATAATATTTACACCTGCATAAGACAATAGGTGAGCATGCTACTATCTTATATGCGGTCATTGATGTTACACATCACGTGGGACTTTATATGGCATTACGACGTGCCTGTCAGCGTGGGTTGCAAGCCCTGCTGCAGGTCCCGTAATGCCTCGTGCCGAAGCACGACTTTAATTTTTCCTCCTAGGTCGATTCAGTTCCGATGCCCCGGATACCGCATCGAGGAAAGATCAACTTGTGCACAAGCCGTCCATAACCATGCCAATGCGTGAACAGTTTAATATGTGCAAGCAGTTTTTGTATAGCACGGACAGTATTGAACGACATTATCATTTTCCCCCAACTCATGCATCAATTCATTTTCCCCGAAACCGTACTCTCGATTTAGCGTCCCGCAGGCACCAAATTGTTCGAGGCATCATAACCCACGATCGACGTTTCATAATATTTTGCAGCACTTGAAATAGTCTATCTTTTTCCGTAAACCTTAAACTTTCTGGTTTATGTGAAAAACTTGTATTTATAAATCGATACATTTTTCCCGAGTTTTTGACTTAGTGGATTTGCATGCAATTAACTTGGCATCGTTCGATTTGAATGAATTCGAAGCAAGGAATAAGTTTGCGGGATGGAATAGAAAAGAAGGCCGAATCACCCACCGATCACTTTACTTTGTGCAGGTCGTCGAAGCGCTACGCAACGTCAATCCTTAGTTACGCGAGCTCCTGCAATGCATCAACACTTTGTTAGATTTCCTTCTTTTCCCCTTGCATTGAAATTTATAATTGCATCCATGAAAACGACGCGAAAGCACTTCAATCAAGCCCAGCGGCAAAGCTCCAAGAAAACCATACAGCGGTCCGGTCCCGTCGAAGGGACTCTTATAGAGAGCTCACTCGCCTAGACGCAGCCCGTTGCATCTAGGACTTATTCCAACAGAAGTCGTTCCATTAGTTGGATCGATTCTCGTAACTTCCGTCCAAATCGATTTAAATCGATACCGCAAGGCGTTAACGTTTACCAAGCTTAGCGATCGAGTCAGATGGCCATCTAAGTTCCCGGCCGATCTGACTCGGCGCTAGCATATTATGAAGTTCCGTCGCCTATCGAAAGCGGGGCACTACATAATATACCACTAAGAAAAAGTTTCGTCCCGAAACTTAAGAACAAGGGTCTGACCTTAATTTAGACAAACAACGCGGGGTACTTCTCTTTCATCTCTGCCTCCATCTCCCACGTCGACTCCTCGACTGAATGGTTCCGCCAAAGCACGCGGACCAAGGACATCGACCGATTTCGCAGCACCTTTTCCTTGCGGTCCAAAATTTGAATAGGCTCCTCCGAGTAAGACAAGTCAGTACGTAGCTCCAACTGATCGAAGCTAACCACATGACTTGGATCGTGCACGTATTTTCGTAGTTGTGAAACGTGGAAAACATCGTGCACATCAGCTAAGGCATGAGGTAGTGCGATCCGATAAGCAACCGTCGCAACTCGCTCAATGATCTCGAAGGGGCCTACAAATCTCGGGCTCAACTTGCCTTTAACGCCGAACCGCATCACACCGCGCATGGGCGTTACTTTCAGAAACACATGGTCCCCGACCAAGAACTCTAGCGGACGTCGACGAAGATCTGCGTAGCTCTTTTGTCGACTTTGTGCGATGCAGAGTCTATCTCGAATCAAGCGGACCTTTTCGACGGCCTGCTGCACCAGTTCCGGTCCAAGCACTTGTCGCTCTCCGACTTCATCCCAGCATATCGGCGAACGGTACTTCCTCCCGTAGAGCGCTTCGTATGGAGCCATCTGAATGCTCGACTGATAATTATTGTTATACGCAAACTTCGCAAGCGGCAAATGCGTATCCCAACTAGTCTTTAGGTCGATCATACACAGACGCAACAGATCTTCTAAGATCTGATTTATCCTCTCTGTCTGACCGTCTGTTTGGGGATGGTACGCCGAACTAAAGTTCAGTTTGGTCCCCATCGCCGCTTGAAGGCTCGTCCAGAAACGCGATAGGAATCGCCCGTCTCTGTCCGAAATTATAGAGGCCGGTACCCCGTGCAGTCGAACAATCTCATCGACGTCGATTTGTGCTAACCGATCGACGCTCCATCCTACTTTAATTGCGATGAAGTGAGCCGACTTGGTCAATCTATCAACAATGACCCAAATCGCGTCATTCCCCCGCGGCGTCTTCGAAAATCCCATAATGAAATACATCGAGATATTGTCCCACTTCTACTCGGGAATGGGGATGTTCTGCAGCTCGCCGCCTGGCCGTTGGTGTTTCGCCTTCACCTGCTGACACGCCATACATTGCGATACGAACGTAGCCATGTCTTTCTTCATGCCGTGCCACCAAAAGTTTGTGCGCAAGTCCTTGTACATCTTGGTGCTTCCAGGATGTAACGAGTACTTCGCATAGTGCGCCTCCGTCAGAATTTCTTTTCTGAGTTCGACAGTTTCAGGAATGCAGAGCCTTCCCTTTAGTCGCATCGTCCCATCTCCGTCTTCCGCAAAGTCAGTCGCCCTTTCCGTTGAAATCAGCTCGCGCATTTTTTTCTGGAATGAGTCGTCCCCCTGTGCGGTCTTTATCTTGCTAAGCAGGCTCGATCCTAACTTCAGTTGAGCTAGGTGCAGGTGTCGATACTCAATTTCGAGTTCGATACCCATCGCTTCAAGGTCTCGCTTTATCTCCTTGTTTATGGCCAGTGTTCCCATAAACATTCTGCTGAGTGCGTCGGCCACCACGTTTCCCTTGCTCGGTGTATACTCGATCGTTAGCTCGTAATCTTTTATGAGTTCGAGCCAACATCGCTGTCGTAGGTTGAGCTCCCGTTGTGTAAATAAGTACTTCAGGCTTTTGTGATCTGTATAGATTCTGCATGCCACACCATAGAGGTAGTGCCGCCATAACTTCAGCACAAAGACGATCGCCGCCAATTCTAGGTCGTGTGTCGGGTAGTTTTTCTCGTGCTGCTTCAACTGCCGTGAAGCGTAGGAGATGACTTTGTCTCTCTGCATGAGTACGCACCCGAAGCCAGTTCCCGACGCGTCGCTGAATATCTGAAAGCCTTCTGGACCGTCTGGAAGTGCAATGATTGGAGCTGAGACGAGCCGTTGCTTCAACTCTTGAAAGCTGGATTCACAGTCGTCGCTCCATTCAAATACTACTCCCTTCTGGGTGAGGCGAGTCAGAGGCGACGCTAGTTTTGAAAAGCTTCGCACGAACCTACGGTAGTAGCCCGCTAAGCCCAGGAAACTCCGAATGTCGCTAGCCGAGGCAGGTCGTTTCCAATCCACCACCGCATCAATCTTCTTTGGGTCCACCGCGACACCTTCGGCAGATATTACGTGCCCGAGGAATGTCACGCTACTCATCCAGAACTCGCACTTACTCTGCTTGGCGTACAATTTGTTTTCACGCAGAATCTGCAGCACCGTCTTCAAATGTTCTGTATGCTCTTCCCGATTCTTTGAGTAGACAAGGATATCGTCGATGAATACGACTACAAATTTATCTATTTGAGGTCGGAAGACTCGGTTCATCAGATCCATGAACGCGGCAGGGACATTCGTCAAACCGAACGGCATGACGAGGAATTCGTAATGACTATATCGAGTGCGGAAGGCAGACTTCGATATGTCGTCGGACTTGATCTTCAATTGATGATAGCCTGAACGAAGATCGATTTTTGAAAATATTGCCGCGCCTTGCAGTTGGTCAAACAAGTCGTCGATTCGCGGCAAAGGATACTTGTTTCGCACGGTCGCCTTGTTGAGTTCCCGATAGTCGATGCATAGCCGCAACGACCTATCTTTCTTCTTCACGAACAGTACGGGAGCTCCCCACGGAGAGACGCTAGGGCGAATAAATCCGCAGTCTAGCAACTCTTGTAATTGCACCTTCAGTTCCTTCAGTTCTGCTGGAGCCATTCGGTAAGGCGCCTTGGATATCAGCCGTGTATCCGGAAAGGTGTCGATGCTGAATTCAATTTCTCGATCCGGCGGCATCCCTGGCATCTCGTCAGGAAAAACATCGGGAAAGTCTGTCACAACATCAGTCTGCATTGTGTTTGTATTATCCTTCTGCGTGTCTCGGACTGATGCCAAGTATCCCGTGCAGTCGGAACGCAGCATACGTCTCGCCGAGATTGCCGACACCATCATTGCCGTCTTCGAGACCGTACCGCATGAATAGGAGAACTCTATCTCGCCAGGAAGACAAAATACCACTCTCTTCTCCGCGTACTCGATCATTGTACGGCAAGCGCCCAACCAATCCATGCCCAGGATTACGTCGTAATCTTTGATGTCTAGTACGACGGCATCCAAGGATAGATATCTTCCTCCGATGCAAATGTGGCCATCCCTACAAATAAAGTTTGCGGGCATATCGACTCCCGACGGAGTGCTAACGCTAATATTTATATCTAGTGATTGCATGGTTATTTTATTTTCTCTCGCAAAATCAGCAGATATAAAGCTATGCGTCGTACCCGAATCGAATAATACTCGAGCAGGTATATCTTTGTAGAGTAATATACCTGTTACAACCGTATCGGACGCAAGCGCCTCGTCCCGAGTTAAGGCATAAACTCGGCCTTGAGCTCCGTGGCGTTGGTTCTGTTGGTTGATGGGCACCGCATTCGTGCCTTGTAGTATCGGCGCTTTATGCGGATTCGGGACGTTCCTCGGTGGGTTCTGTTGGATCGGAACAGTTCTCGTACATTGCGACTTTGAATGGCCCTTCTCGCCACACCCGAAACATATTCTGTGGTAACAATCACTCTGGTGATGCCCATCCCTGCGACAGATATTGCAGTATAATCCCGAAAACGGATGCCGATTCTCAAACGTGTTTGGACGCTTGTGTACTCCCGATCCTCCAGCGTCATTAGGACGCTTGTTGAAATTGCTGCGAACGACAGACACGGCCCTTTCTGACATGCGACCAAAGATCCGTTCACTATCAAGTGCGACTTCGTAGGATTCACGATAAGTTCGGCATCGTTGGTTCATGACGTCCCTTCGCAGTTCGTCGTTCAGGCCTTGTTGGAAGCGTTCACACCATGCTTCCTTGTTGGGCAGGAAGGCGCCGGCAAACTTCGCCAGCTTTGAGAAGCTCGAGTCGTAATCTTCGACAGGCATATTTCCCTGTCGCAATATCATGAACTCGTCTTCTTTTTGACGACGGACCGCGCGAGGAACGTATTGTTCAAGGAAAGCTTCCTTGAATATCTTTCAGGAAATCGTGGCGTCTGTATCGGCTTCGTATATTTCCTGCTTTTTAGCTCCCCACCAGTCGTGCGCCCTCAGTTGCAGCTGTAACGCTGCACAAGTTACTCTCTGGGACCCTTCAATTCTAAGCAGATTAAACAGGTCCTCCATCTCCGTAAGCCATCCCACGATCACATCAGGCTCTGCTCGGCCGTTGAACTTCGGTGGATTCATCTTGCGAAACTTCTTGGCCTTGAACAAGGAAGAAGAACTTATCATTTGCTGTTGAGCTTCTTCTTCCTCATTTTCTTCTTGTTCGCTTTGCCTTTCTTCGGTCTCTTCGTCCGTCGTCTTGGTATTGCCCGCCATTCTGCTCACTATCTGAGTCAGGGCATTCATCTGTTTTTGTTGCGCCTCGAATTGGGCTTTGAATTGTGTCTGAAGCTGCTGCTGCTGCAGCTCCATCAACTGTAGCATCTTCTGTATAGTCG
The DNA here is from genome assembly GCA_029216955.1 of Iris pallida. Classification (NCBI taxonomy): domain Eukaryota; kingdom Viridiplantae; phylum Streptophyta; class Magnoliopsida; order Asparagales; family Iridaceae; genus Iris; species Iris pallida. The sequence continues at coordinate 554,966 of JANAVB010006199.1, read as the reverse complement.
TCTCGCTAGGCTCAGTACTTTTTGTGCTCGACGTACTATCTACAGTTTGGGTTGGGGCGGGATTGTTCCTTTTCTTAGTCATTCCTACAAAACATAGTAAACCCGTTAGTATTTTTCAAAATATCTACGGGCTTACCTGTATGGAACTTTTATTTCACGCAGCATGTCGACAAGCATTCAATCGAGCCATCGCAACGGACATTCCAACCATGAAACATCTTTCGAAAATCCGAGGAAACATAACTGTGCTCTGATACCAATTTGTCACGCCCTGAGTCGACAAACCGTTCGTCCCCGGTGTTACTTTGCCGATTCGATCGTCCTCGCTAAGGCGTGATGTCGCACGAGCCTGGAGTTACGCTCGTGCAAGGCAATGATGACAAGTTCTCAAATGGTTATCTTTTGATTTTGATATAAATACGCCAAGTCGAAACTTCACAAATCACATCAGAATATAAGACGCAGTATAGGAAGATAGAAATGCTTTTCATTCATAGCTTGCAACGAAGTACAAGTCGTAATTTACATTGGATGCTGTTGCGGCTACATTGATTGAAAATAGAAAGAAGAAACATTCGACAAGTTGCCTGAACTAACGCTTGCCGTCCCATACATTCGCCCCTTTATACATAAGCCGTCGACTTGAATTGGCTTCAAAATACTTCAGCATAGGAAGAGCTTTAAAATGCCTCTCCGTACTTCAGCTCCAGTTTAGTTGAGCGCGCCCGTCGCACCTGGGAAAATTGGGGGAATGGGATTAGCACACTTGCTAAGTGGACGAGACGAACCCACTCGTCTAAACCGACTAGGCATGCTTTAGAGTTGTCTTTCTATTAGAACTAAATGAATTCAGTTCATATTCGATAGCCATCTTTGCGTAATAAAGCATATAGTGAACTATAGCAGTTTATCATATTTCTTACCACGGCCGTGCTCGTCCCTGCATGAAAACAGAGATAATATTTACACCTGCATAAGACAATAGGTGAGCATGCTACTATCTTATATGCGGTCATTGATGTTACACATCACGTGGGACTTTATATGGCATTATGACGTGCCTGTCAGCGTGGGTTGCAAGCCCTGCTGCAGGTCCCGTAATGCCTCGCGCCGAAGCACGACTTTAATTTTTCCTCCTAGGTCGATTCGGTTCCGATGCCCCGGATACCGCATCGAGGAAAGATCAACTTGTGCACAAGCCGTCCATGACCATGCCAATGCGTGAACAGTTTAATATGTGCAAGCAGTTTTTGTATAGCACGGACAGTATTGAACGACATTATCATTTTCCCCCAACTCATGCATCAATTCATTTTCCCCGAAACTGTACTCTCGATTTAACGTCCCGCAGGCACCAAATTGTCCGAGGCATCATAACCCACGATCGCCGTTTCATAATATTTTGCAGCACTTGAAATAGTCTATCTTTTTTCGTAAACCTTAAACTTTCTGGTTTATGTGAAAAACTTGTATTTGTAAATCGATACGTTTTTCCCGAGTTCTTGACTTAGTGGATTGGCATGCAATTAACTTGGCATCGTTCGATTTGAATGAATTCGAAGCAAGGAATAAGTTTGCGGGACGGAATAGAAAAGAAGGCCGAATCATCCACCGATCACTTTGCTTTGTGCAGGTCGTCGAAGCGCTACGCAACGTCAATCCTTAGTTACGCGAGCTCCTGCAATGCATCAACACTTTGTTAGATTTCCTTCTTTTCCCCTTGCATCAAAATTTGTAATTGCATCCATGAAAACGACGCGAAAGCACTTCAATCAAGCCCAGCGGCAAAGCTCCAAGAAAACCATACAGCGGTCCGGTCCCGTCGAAGGGACTCTTATAGAGAGCTCACTCGCCGAGACGCAGCCCGCTGCATCTAGGACTTATTCCAACAGAAGTCGTTCCATTAGTTGGATCGATTCTCGTAACTTCCGTCCAAATCGATTTGAATCGATGCTGCAAGGCGTTAACGTTTACCAAGCTTAGCGATCGAGTCAGATGGCCATCTAAGTTCTCGGCCGATCTGACTCAGCGCTAGCATATTATGAAGTTCCGTCGCCTATCGAAAGCGGGGCGCTACAATTATATCAGGAGTGCACCACTACGGGTCACTATCACGTCATGCTCAATTATCAATTCCAAACATATCAAATGAATTCATTATTTTCAAGTTCAGGACAAAAGGCGTAAGGATAAAAAAATGGACGTAAAATATCTAATAAAATATCAATATTCAGGACTATAGAAGAGCCATGCGGCTAAGGCACATGCGGCCAGGAAAGGGTAAGACTCATGCGGCTGGATGAGAACAGCCCATGCGGCTGAATGGGGTCAGGCGCATGCGGCTAATAAGGGAAAAGCCCCTGCGGCCAAGAAGGAGTTCGGGTCCATGCGGCTGGAAAGTGTGGAGATGGGGGTTCATGCGGCTGACGGGGAGGGGTGGACCCTATGCGGCTAAGAATGTTCTTGGTCCCATGCGGCTGAGATCAATCGAATCCATACAGCGCAGGGTTCAAAAACCCATACGGCTGGAATCAATTGGATCCATGCGGCCCGATCAATTGAGTCCATGCGGCTCAGGTCAATCGAGTCCATGCGGCTCAATCAATCGAGTCCATGCGGCTCAATCAATCGAGTCCATGCGACTGGGTCCAAGCAAGGGTCATGCGGCTCAGGAATGTGGTGCTTATGCGGCCAGCGGAAGATGTGTCATATGCGGCTGCGACTCAAGTAGGGGGCTCATGCGGCTAAGATAATTCATGCGGCTCAGAAGAGTACAAGGGCGCATATGCGGCCAAGTGGGGAAAAGTCCATGCGGCCAAGAATGAGACTCAGCCTATGCGGCTGAGAGTCTCATGCGGCTGAATCACTTGCCGCATGAATTGTCATGCGGTCAAGTCAAGTCCAAGCACAGTTCATCTTCTCCAAATTTTTGAGAAGATGAACACCATGAAAGCCAAGTTCTCAAGCTCCACAACTCCATCATCCGGAGTCCAAATCAGAACTTCCATAGGTCAAAATGGGGTAGAACGAAATTCTCTACAACATGGAACCATCAAAACTCGAAAATAACCAGATTAAGTAGATCAAAATCCAAGAAATCCAAAAATAATGTAAATATAGATCTACAAGAATCTAGCCATGGAAAGTGAAAATGCCAAGTACTAAAGTACTTTAGAATGTAGTAAGGAAGAGAATGAAATAATAAAATTGGAGTTCTTCCATGAAGCAAGTTGCACTTGCCTAGCTCTTTCTCTCTCTTGGTAGGTGCAGGAGTTAATGGTGGAGAAGAAGAAGATATTAATGAAGAGAGAGAAGGAGAAAGGGTAATAAATACTATGGGTGGTGGTAGGTAGGGGGTTCACCCCTTGGTTCTTGATGAACCAAGGCAACCAAGCCTAGCCGAACCAAACCAACCCCAGGAATAAACCAAGCCTCACTAATCCAAAATAAACCAATGAACCATTAAAACCATTTAAACTATCAATGCCAATATAATCAAGCCAGTGCAAAATAAACCAAGATAACTAATCATGACTAAATAAATTATGGGCCCAAAACACGTATACGTACACTAAATACGTATCACGAATTTGGGATATTACACATCGCCAAACCATGAATCAATGTGTCTATCATTTATTCTCCAAGCCCCATTATCAATATAAGTACTGACCATTGAGTGCCTCCCAACCAACTCATAGGTAGGCCACCCGAGCCTATCTATAAAGCTTTGTTTGTTAAGCCATGGATCCATCCAAAGATTTGTAGATTGTCCATTCTCAATCACCCGACTGATACTTGCCCGTAAAGTCTCCCGTTGCGCAAGAATTGTTTTAAAAGTAACCGAGAAATTATTATTCCTTTTCATAACCCAGAAATTTTCCTTTTTGGTATATCTCGCACGCATCCAATCCGCCCACAAAGTTGTACCCATCAGGAATTTCCACGCCAATTTAAGACTAGCTACCTCTCGTAGAGTCAGAAGCGATCGAATCCCCATGCCACCTTCCTCACGGGCCATGCATAATTCTTCCCAAGCAATGCCGTGAATTCCTCCCTTCCAAATAAAATTTGCACATAATCTTTCGACGGTCTTAATGGTCCCAATTGGCAAAATTATAGCTTGAAGCCAGTACGCCGTGATGGCCCCAATCATCGATCTAACTAATTCGACTCTTCCTCCAAAAGATAGCAATTGAGACTGCCACCCCTCCAGGCGACTCTGTACATAATTAACCAAACCCATGCATTCAGTGTTGCTAGCATAGTTGATAAATAACGGAAGGCCAAGATATCTGACTGGAAGTTGGCCTTGTTGCATGCCCAGAATCTCTAACCACTGTGTTTGCCGCGGACAATCCCTATTGAAAAATACCACCGATTTTTCTTTATTAAGGGCCAGCCCCGTTCCCCTCCTGAACTCCTCAAGTACCTGCATCAGCGTGAGTAATCCCATCTCACTTGGTTCTATGAACACCAGCAAATCGTCGGCATATATAAGATGTGACACCTGCGGCTCAATCCGTCGAAATAACGGAATAATGTTTCTCTTGTGTACCTCCACATCCATCAAACAAGTGAAAATTTCCATAACCACAGTAAAAAGATATGGAGATAATGGGTCACCTTGCCGAATTCCCCTGCTGCCAAAAAATCCAAATGGCTGTCCATTGATGAGTACTGAGAAGGACGGCGTTGAAATACACTCCTCTATTCTGTCCACCCACCAACTTTCAAATCCCATCCGCCTTAGAATTATGCATAAGAATTTTCTGTTCACCGTATCGTACGCCTTCCTCAGGTCCAACTTGATGCATCCTTTCTTTCCCCCTGCCTTGTTGAAGTCCCGAATCATTTCATGAGCAAGAAGACAATTATCTGCAATTGTGCGGCCTTTTATGAATGCTGCTTGATTCTCCGAAATGAGACCCTGTATAATCTCCTGCATTCTGTTACACATAACATGGGTAATAATTTTATAAATAAAATTGCAGCATGCTATAGGTCTAAAATCTCCCATCTCCTTAGCTCCCTCTTTCTTCGGAATGAGAACGAGGAAAGTATGGTTAATTTCCCGAATCAACTGTCCCGTCGCGAAGAAATCATCGACCATCCTGTGGAGATCGTTCTTCAAGAGCGCCCAGTGATGCTTAAAAAAGGCCGCATTAAATCCATCCGGACCAGGCGACTTATCGGGATTTGCTTTCTTGACCACTTCTTCTATCTCCTCCATCCGCACCCTTCTCCGGAGCTGCGCATTTCCTTCCTCGGACACAATTCTTTTGCACAGAACCTCTGGGATAGCTTCTTCATTAATAGTAGGATTATAGAGGTTTTGAAAATAGGCAACAGCCTCTTCACTGATCCGGCTAACATGGGTGATCTCGACTCCATTTTCATCTAGCAGGGAGGCCATGGAGTTCCTGTATTGTCGAGCTTTAATAGTAGAATAGAAGAATTTTGAGCAACGATCTCCGTCTTTCAACCAGTCGCACTTCGCTCTCTGCTTCAGATGAACTTCTTCAATAAATCGGAGTCTCCGAACTTCCTCCTGAAGTTCAGACTCTTGTTTCGCCAATTCCTGGTTTAGCGGATCTGCCTGGAGCCGATCCTGGACCTTGCTGAGTCGACAAGTCTTCTCTTCACTTGCATTATGAGGCCTTGCTCGATTCCAGCTCCTTAGCTGCTGTTTCACCTTCTTCAACTTTCGGATAATGCAGTACTGGGGAGTGCCCGAGATCGATAGACCCAGCCCGCTATCAACCGCCTCTTTGTAACCCTCCATAAGCATCCAAGCATTTGAGTACCGGAAAGGCCGCCTACCCGATCGGTGGACTTGCTGCATACGGATAAGGATAGGAGAATGGTCACTTGTCCCTCGATGTAACCCCTCCGCTCGGCTGTTAGGGAACATTTCGAGCCACTTATTGTTCCCCAAGGCTCTGTCCAGTTGACAAACAACCCGATTCGTGATTGAACTATTATTCCAGGTCCAAGTGTGACCTGATCTTTCCAAGCACACCATCCCTGCGCTCAATAAATAATTCTGGAATTCTTCCAGAATATTGTGCGGAACAGGGCGACCCCCTTTCTTCTCCTCCCTGGCCATCATCGTATTGAAGTCCCCGCATATAATAAATGGTTTGTTGTTCTCCACTTCATTAGCCATATTTATGATATCCCTCCACAAGCTTCCTCACAATCGTCGGTCGTTGTGGCCGTATGCCGCCCCAACAACAACTTCTAATCCTCCGGTGTTTGTGAAGTTCAGAACCATAAGTTGCTCCGTTCGGAGTCGCACCTGACCAGTCCATCTTCGACTATCCCACATGACCCAAATCCTAGCCGATCCCCCTGGTTCCAGATTGTGCACCGAGACCCAGTTACTCGGAGTCCTTATGTTGATTCTATCAGCTATCTTGATCTTACTCTCTAGGATAGCAACAATAGTACATTTGTTGCTCCAGATAACCTGCTGAATCTCCCTCCATCTCTCAATCGAGTTCGCGCCTCGAACATTCCATACTAGGACCGTCATTAAGATCTATTTGTAGAGACGTCCTCCGTGCTTCGCAGACTCTCCCCAGGACGAACGGGGCGAGACTGGCCTGAGGTATCTTCCTCACTTCTACGAACTTCCCCTGACTGCATCAAAATCGATCTCTGGATCATAGCTTGCCATTCAGGATTCTCCACTGTGAGCTTTATATCTTCCTCTTGGTTCCCGTCTTGGCCCGTCCTTCTATTCCAATCGCCGCTTTCATCGCCATACATCCGCCCAGTCTTCATAGCTCTATCTCCTGTAATCTCTTTCCGATTGAGGGAATTATCCGGTGTGTTTCCCTCCCTCATCTCTTCTTCGACTGCTTGAGTAGCATTGCTACTGCAGGCTTGTAATCCACTAACAACCAGTTGTCTGTTGTTTCCTTGGCCATCTTCTGCTATTGGAACTTTTCTCTTCCCGAGCATCGACCACCCCTTCACCCATTGGCTTGTACCGGGTAGGCTGATATTAGGTGCTTGTACATCCATCATCTCCTCACCATCCCTTTCACTTGGCTGATTCATTATCTGTGTAGCCTCTAATAACCCCTCGTCCGCCTGCAACGAGACGTCTTCATTCCCCTCCACATCATTAGCCACCTTGTCTAGGCACTGCGACTTGACGTGCCCGAAACAATGACAAGTCGTACATGACGGAGGTACCCATTCATACTCAATGGTCTGCCACACCGTCTCCCCATTGGGAAGCATTAGTTCTATTTGTCTGGGTAACTCACAGGCGACTTCGATCTCTATAAAAACCCGAGCATACGACAGCCTCTTACGTCTCGCAGTCAGGAGATCTGTTCTCAAAGGGTTTCCCACCATGCTTGCCATCTTCATGATTGCTGGAGTACTCCATAATTGCGGGGAAAGCCAGGGAAATCTAATCCAGATAGGAACACTCGTGAGACGGTCTTTTGCAAAGCACGATTCTGGCCTCCATCTCCTGAGGACGACTAATCTGCCATCAAACGTCTATGGACCCCCCTCCAAAATTCGATCCAGGTCTTCAGCTAAATCAAATCTAATAAAGTAGAAACCATTCTCTCTGGAAAAAATCTCCATCTCTCCTTTGGGTCTCCACATCCGCAAGGCATATGCTTTTAACTGTCCATAGTATGGTCTGTTGCCCATAACATAAAGAATCAATGTGTTTCTCCAGAACTCCGTGGTTTCTTCAATGTCATCGGACGTTATCTCCACCACCTTCCTTCCATCTATTACCTTCGGCTCCACATATTGAAGTTCTACCTCCTCCTGAATTTTACCTGGTTTACACAAATCCGCCCAAGATATAGGAGTCGGCATCGAGCTCTGCCTGGCAGTACGATTCTGATTTCTACTATCTCCTTCCACATCGGCAGCCGCACGTGTCCTTCTCCTCTCCCCCTCCACATCAACCATCGGAGGTATCCGACCTCGTCCTCCCCCAAGATCAGTCGGCCGACCCTGTCCGCCCCCTTGACGAGTTGCCGGAGGCATCCCTCTTCTAGGCGGTGCTGCCTGTTTCGCCGGTATGGATCTGTTTGTCCATTGATTGGGCTGCCATCCGTAACCTCCCGAATATCGATCCTTCCTTCCCTGCGGCCCCTGCCGCCGCCGCCTCTCCACTGTGGTCCACCCACCCCCCTCGTCGCGAGGTGCGTCGACTCCTATTCCTTGGGGGACATCCACCGCTGTTCTCGTCGCCCCAAGGGAAGAGTCTCCAGGCGGAAACCCTAGGTTCTGCATCTTTATATATATATATATATATATATATATATATATATATATATATATATATATATATATATATATATATAGAGAGAGAGAGAGGTGTTAATTATAGGTATATATAGAGAGGTATATAATAAATATATCTAGGTATATTTAGTTATTATATATATTAACAAAAAAACACAAATAAACCCAAAAATCGAATAAACCGAAAATCGAACCGATTTAATTCGGTTCAGTTCTGTCATTGACCAATTCAGTTCGGTTTCGATTTTGCTTATTCGGTTTCGGTCAAATTCGATTTTCGGTTATTCGGTTCGGTTGCCGAATACTTACCCCTAGTCGGATCCACTTTAACTAGAATAACCAAATTCTTTTCTTTTCTTTTCTTTTTTTTAGAAAATAGAATAACTAAGGTTACACTTGGGCCTCGTTTGGTTCACGGAATGGAAGGAAAAGAAAAATCAATTTATTAGCATTTTCCTTCATTTAGAAAATTACAATGTTCATTGATTTTCCTTTCGAGAGTTTGAAAATGCAAGGCGGAAAAGTAATTTCTTGCTTGGATAGATGGAATCACTTTTTTTCATAATTTTTCTTCCATTGGAAAATATTTTATTTTCTCCTCAATTCCTTTGGCACACAAACATAGGAAAGTAACCACTTTACTTTTCCAACCCGATGATTCCGCGAACCAAAAGGAAGAGGCTTAATCACATAACTACAATGGGTAGGGTCTAAGGCCTTCTCCAATGCGGGTTTCTATCTTCCCTATTTCTAGCACATAAATCCAATTTTAAAAAAAAAAACCTCCCGAGAAATATTCTATGACAATTTCTATTTGGAGAATTTATATAAGAATTTCTACATCTAGAAATCCTCATAAAAATTCATCTCTCTCGTACCAATTAATATTGGACCCCACACCATTAAATTGATCATTTCGTTTATTATCACATATGATAGAATTAGAGAACCATTGGAGTTTTTTTTTTTTTTTAATATGCAATTTCTATATGGAAACTCTACCAATTAGAATATAAATCCAATTATAGAAATTTTCATTGGAGATGGCCTAACTTTGAAAAAATCCACTATAATTTTAAAACTTTACAAAATATATAGGATCAATTTTGATTAATTTACCATTTTATCCGAAACTCCATTTAGTATCAAATATAAAGTACAAATCAAATTATTTTATTCTTAATGACCGTTTATTTTGAATATATAATTTATTTCGAACAAACAAAATGAAACATAATATGTAATTTAAATTAATTTTACTGTATTTTTTTTTGAACTTTAAAAGTATGTGCTATGTTATTAAACACTCGATCATCTAATATTCAAAAATCCTAAAGGAACTCGTGAGGACTTATTTTTTAAACTCTGCTATAAAAAATCGTTTGATTACATACATCTCATTCTTTGATTTTTCTAAAGTGCCTATAAAAAAAATCTAAATCTAAATAATTTTGTTTTTATACACGTGCTTGTAAGTTCCTATTGTAAGTTTATACTTTAGTTTATGTAGTCTAACCTTTTAATATTGGATATCCACCCCACACCCCAGTCGCAGAGAAAGATCTAAGAAAACTAAATTTTTCATGAGAAAATCATTACAAGGTGAAAACTATGTAAAAGATAAATTAATTTCACAGAACTATCTTACTAAGGAAAATTATTCCATGAAAAAAATTCAACGAAATTAATTTGAGTGTTTGATTACCATTATTTCAGAAATCCTATGGGTTGCATCAGTTTTATTTTCCACTATTTTAGAGAAAAATATGAGAAATTATAGATTTTTGAAAAATAATTTTTTTGGAAATATATGCTATCAAATGTTATGGATGTTGAAAAATTTGCGATAAAAATATTTTTCAAAAAAAAAAAAAAAAAAAGCTCAATCGAAGTATCGAACACAATCTTATTTTTTTTTACTTTTACAACATTATCATGTTCCTCGTGTGAAAAAGCAAGAGCCCAAGCAAGCAAGCAACCATAACTTGCCAAGATGGGGTGGTCGATTGGTGGAACTCGGAAAAGCCTTCCACCTCCCTCTCTGGAAGTCACTTCCGGACAAACACGTTTCGTGCTTCCCATGGGGGGCAGGTGGGACCCACCACTACGGCATGAGATTGCGATTGTGAGTGCGAATCGTGTACAAAATGGAAGGTGCATGATGATCAATGGTGTGGTATCGGAAGAAAATTTGAATCATTGTCACGTCTTCATCAAACTCTGCCTACAACCACACACACGCACTAATTATCGAGTTCGACTACAGAAGCTCAAAGGCCACGTTTGGTTCGCAGAAAAGGAAAAGGAAAGGAAAGGAAAGGAAAGGGAAGAAAATTCAATTTCTTGTTCTTCTTGTTTTTTTAAAATTTTTATAATTTATATTAATTTTTGTTTTGTGCTTTTTTCCGTTGGAAACTTGAATGGCTAGAGGGAATCATTTTCTCTTAGGCCTCGTTTGGTTCGCGGAATGGAAGGGAAAGGAAATCAATTCCTTGTCATTTTCTTTCCTTTGAAAAACTTTAATTCCTATTGATTTTTATTTCCGATGTTTGGCAATGCCAAGGAATTTGGAAAGGAAAGTGAATACTTCAATGTGGAAAAGTGATTCCTTCCTTGGATGGATGGAATCACTTTCCCCCCTAATTTCCCTTCCATTGGGAATCACTTTCCTTTCCTCCTCAATTCCTTGGGCGCCCAAATATAGGAAAGTAATCACTTTCCTTTCCCAACCGGGAGATTCCGCGAACCAAACGAGGCCTTAGGGTGTGTTTGATTGCAAGGTGAAAAATACATAGAAAAGAAATTAATTCCATGGAATTATTTTCCTAGGAAAAAAAATTCCAAAGAATTTTAAAAATTTTCATGGAAAACTTAATTTTGTTGTTTGATTGTCATTATTTTCCACGGAAAATAGTTATTTTCCATAGAAAATGATATTTTCCTATGGGTTAGACAAGTTTCATTTTCCACCATTTTAGAAGAAAATATGAAAAATGATAGTTTTTTGGAAAATAATTCCATGGAAAATATAAGCTATCAAACACTACAATTGGTGAAAAATTTGTGGTAGAAATATTTTTCATTGAAAATTACTTTTCTTTTCTTCTTCAGTTTTTGACATCCAAACAGTGGCCTCGTTTGGTTCATAAAATCTTCGAGTTAGAAAAAAAAAAAGTGATTACTTTACTATATTTGGGTGCCAAAGAAATTGAGGAGGAAAGGAAAGTGATTCACAATGGAAGAAAAACTAGGAAGAAAAGTGATTCTATCCATCTAAGCAAGAAATCACTTTCTTACATTGAAGTAATCACTTTTCTTTCCAAATTCATTTACATTTCCAAACATCGGAAAAGAAAATCAATGAAAAATAAAAATTTTCAAATGAAAGAAAATGACAAGGAATTGATTTCGTGAACCAAACGAGGCCAAATATAAGCTCAAATAATTTTTCTTTCCCAACGCCATAATTTTGCGAACAAAATGAGGCCAAATCGAAGCTCAAATAAAACATAACCATACGTGGTATTATTTTTATTTTAGATGTCTGAACTTTTTCTGTTTAGATTTTTGAAAATAAATTAAAGGATGAAACGCAATAACCATTAGTACTCGATTTCTAAATTTGGGAACTCATGAGTTCCTTAGGATTTTTGTTTTGCACTATATATTATTGGACATTTTTAAATATTCAAATAAGGGCAGGATACAGTAATTTAAACATTTTTTGTGTTTTTACTTTAACATGCTAATCTCCATGTAGTGATGTCTTCTATAACTGGTAATTTATAAGCTCGAATCTTGAATTCATAATTTACCACTTAGCTTGTAAATCCGAACAAAGATTATTATAACATTCAACAAATTTAATAATACAAAACATGTCCAAGTAATCGTTATCCTTTCTTCGTAACTAACTCTATTATAACATTCATCAAATTTAATTATACCAAATAATCGTAATCCTTTCTTCGTAAATAACTCGTTTCAAACTTTTTAAATCTTTTTAAATTATCAAATATTTTTTTTTTTTGAAATCGGAAATTGCATTAACACTTTAAGGGATTACATAGTTCATGTCATTAAGAACATGAGATGAAACACATTCAGGAGTATCATCATAAGAAAATAGATGATTTGATTGACTAAAAAAGAAAGTATATGAAGCTTGATGAAGAGCTTCAGCAGCCAAATAATGTGCACATGAATTTGATAATCTGTTGACGAAGCCGAAGGAAATAACACCAGAGGAATTAAGAACTCTCCTAGCATCTTCAATAGTATGCCTGACTCGCCAAGGAACTGATACCCAATTGAAATTAATAGCATCAATCAGAGGTTTGCAATCACCTTCAATAATCACATGGTTGATCTCTGCACTGGAATATAATAACAATGCTAAACGTAATCCCATGGCCTCCGCTTCAATTGGACTACCACCACCCTCTATCTTGGAAAAAGCTTTCATGAAGCAACCATTTGTATCACGGAGAATAGCTGATGCAGCCATTTTTCCATCCACATACGCGTCATCAAAATTAATCTTCCAAGTATTAGGGGTAGGCTTGATCCAATATGTTGGATGGTGAGGTTCCTCCATAGTGTTACCAGAAATAAAGTTCTTTAAGTTGATAGCTTCAAACTTGGCCTTCATACTGACAGCTTCAGTGTAGATGCTTTTCACACAAATTGGCTTTTGTTCAAATACAGATTTGTTCCTAGCCTTCCAGATGAACCACAAGTGATAAAAAACAAATGAGATTTTGTCTTGATCTCCCTCCGTTAACAACTCAGTAATAAAAGCTATCACCGATGTTGAACTGATGATTCGATGAGCAATTGATGAATGATATTGCCATAATGTACCTGTAATTGGACTATGGAGAGTTAGATGATCAAGGATTTCTGGATATACCTGACAGAGTGGACAATTGGCATCAATATGAGCAAGTCGTCTATTGATGTTTGCATTTGTTGGAAGGGAATTGGACATGAGCCTCCAGATGAACATAAGGACCCTGGGACTTAGATTTTTTAAAGCCCAGAGTTTGCGCCATTGCTTGAATCCATTACTGTTGGTACACTGCTCGCTTGTAGAGAGTTTTTCATGGATAACTCTATAAACAGATTTTGTGGTAAGGACACCATCACTAGTATGTTTCCACACTAGTTGATCTGAATTGCAATTAGTAGATAGGGAGATCTTCAAGATGGCATTGGCTTCAGTAGGAGGGAATAGAAGATTGATAAGATTACTCTTCCAACTAGTTGTTGCCTGATTAATAAGATCACTCACTTTAGTAGCCCAACGGGGAGCAAAACTATAACCAGATACCTTCGAATGCGGCAAGGAGGGTACCCATGGATCAGTATAAATGTTGATTTTAGTTCCATCTCCAACAGACCAAAAAACATTATCAAATAAGAAATCTCTGCTACGCAGAAGACTAATCCATATACTCGAAGAAGAAGAGGAAGGAATTGCTGTCCAAAAACAATCAGTCTTCAGGTATTTTGCCTTAAGTAGGGAAGCCCAGTCCGAGTCAGGATTGATCAGAAATCTCCATGCTAATTTGAGTAGAAGAGATAAATTTGTGATGTGAGGATCTCTAAAACCCAATCCACCTTGATATATTGGCTTTGAAAGAACCTCCCATGAAGTGTAATGAAGTTTTCTCTTTTCATTATTACCCCACCAAAAGTCTCTTTGAAATTGACTCAATTTATTCGTAATCTTCTTAGGGATATGATAAGAAGATAGGTAATAAGTAGGGAGGGATGCCAATGTAGATTTAATCAGAACTGCCCTACCAGCATGTGACAAACAACTTCTTTTCCAACCTTGAAGGCGGGTGGAGGTAGCAGAAATGAGATTTGAATATGTACTTGCTCTGATCTTTGATTGAAGAAGGAGATGTCCCAAGTATTTGTCAGTCTTACTCATCAATTTAACACCCAACATATCAAGATATAGTTGGCGCATAATTTTGTCAGTTTTATTGGAGAAAAACATGGAAGATTTCTCGAAATTGATACGCTGACCTGTCCACTGTTCAAATGTTTGAAGGATAATCTTGACTTGATTGACATTGTGAAGAGAGGATTTGCCAAAGATGATAAGATCATCATCAAAGGATAGATGCGAATAGGTAGTAGGGTGTCGATGTATTTTGATACTATCATAAAGACAACTTCTATCCATGATATTGAGAAAAGTGGATAAAATCTCCATACACATTATGAATAGATAAGGGGAAAGAGGACATCCCTGACGGATACCTCTACTAGGATAGAATGTTGTTGATGTTCTCCATTAATCAAAATTGCAAAAGATGTCGTAGATACACATTGCATGATAATAGAATGAGAAAGTCCAGTGAATCCGAAACCTGAGAGGACTTGCTGAAGGAGACTCCATTCAATCCTATCATATGCTTTAGACATATCAATTTTTGTTGTCAAAAATAGACATCTAGATCAACAATTAATAGTTAAATAATTTTGGTTACAAAAAAAAACTAATTTTTAAATTATTAAATAATTTCTAATTTTATTGTTATTTGAAAGTAAACTTGAGGGTTAAATAGTTTTATGTCGTGTTAATAAAAGTTTTTGACGATGAACTTATGAATTTTTTTTATTTATACTGAATTTGTATTTTAAATGATATAATAATATTTGAGAGAAAAATAATAAATTCATATATTTATAATACATTTTAAAATAATAATAAAAACAAACCATAGAAGTGTAATATATAATTATGAAAAACAAACATGCACTTTAAAGTACTAGCACTGCATATCTATGAAAAGAAAAGAAAAAAAAACACACCAGTCATAAGTGTGTAAAAGTTATTCATTTCATATAGATCCAATAATGTTTTCATAGAGATCCAACAATGCTATTTGCTGACTGTCAGCTACCTGAAGGAAACCTCCATTATCCAGACTCAGGACCAACGGTAAAGTTATAAAACATGATGCACAGCACAAAAGGATTTGTGCAGAAGTCGTCCAATGATTTAGCAATACAATCTTCCCAATTAATCAATGGAATTTACCAATTTGGTTTTCAATATAAAAGCTATAGTCCGACCCAAATCTGCTCTTTTATTTTTCAACATTTCAACAGTTAAATTGATTTCTCAACATTCAGCTTTAGCCATATTCAAAATTCAAACATAGGTAAGGATACAATCACACCAAAGAGGTACAAAGGGGGAAGAACTCATTTCCTTATATTGCTTGCCCAATATGAAGATCAAATCCTCCTTACCAAGTTCCCTAATTCCCTAATACATACTACATTGAACTCATATCTCCTCAAATGGTGCTTCGCGCCATTTGGCTGCCGTTATAGCGCAATTAAACTACCTTCACCATATACATACGCTAAGAAAAGACGTATTTATCTCTTTTCGCCAGAAACCTTCACTTCAGACTGTGTGGTAACGAACACCTCCTCCCTTTGGGGGCGGTTTTTGTAGATGACCCACAAGATGAGGCAGAGCATGACTCCAGCAGAGATGAGGGCCATCCCAGCATTCACCAACCGAAGTGCATGATCCAGATCAGGGCAGTACATTGTGGTGATAGAGTGGAAGGTCTCACGAACAAATTGGCAGTCTCTAAGGCTGAGAAGCAAGGGGGTGTAATGATCGAGGGCATAGCTCACGTTCACGGCAGCCACCAGTTGGGTGTATATATCTGGCGTGATTCTTCCTGGAGTCATACAGGATCCTGATTCTGAAACTTCACATGTATAGTTCTGCCAGACCTGAAATTTTGAACAAGGAGTGATTAGGTAATAAACAATGTTGTTCATGGTCAGATGAGATACACTACTGCTAGCTTACAAGTAATTATAGTGTAATACTAAATAACTATTGAAAAAGTTCCATCAAGTGGAGGAAACCCTAAAGTCTGGAAACAAATAGTCCACTTTATCATAGGAAAATGACTTTCTAAGATCCAAGGAGCGATATGGTCGATTAACGTACATTCTAGTGAGCGATTTTAGGGTTCCAGAAAACAAATTATGGACAGAAATCAGATCTAGAATGACAATTAAAGCAAAACTATAAAACTTTAAGCCAACTTGAAATAGAAGCAAGCAAGAGCATCAGGATTTAATCCCATTGATCTCAGAATTGGATGAATAGTTTTCGCTTCAGACATTAGAGTTACAGCTAAATCTTCACACATGACACAACTAGACACCGCAAAAAAATAGCTAGGGTATATGACCTTAACTGATCAACAATTGTTGGATGAAACTGAAAGACAAGCTTTTATATGTTGAATAGGAGATGTACCTAATCACTATTAAAAGAACAGATCTTGTTTCCAACATACAACACCAAGAAAAATAGCAAAGGCAAGAAAGGTAACCGATAAAGGTGGATAGGAAGAGAATTCATGACATCTAAGAAAGGTTCACTGGCCAATAGCGATACGTATCGCCAATATCATATCGATACTCACCCCCCACCGACACCAACTGAAACCGAGATCGTCTCTCTCTTAAATGGTGAATTCAACATGGAAAAAGAGAGAAAAGTATTGTTTTTGTGTGTGTGCGTTAAGAGAGGGGGGGGGGGGGGTTGGTGATATTGACACACCATGCTAGAAAGTGTTGATAAAAAAAAAAAAAAAATTATCGTCACAATGCAACCATTACCATTTGTCGAATTATTTACTATACATTCACATCGTTCATACATCTTATATTATTCCATTCAAACTCTCCCTCTTGTGGGTGAATAATCTCTCTTGTGGGTAAATAATTTAGCAGTTTTTAATATCCCATTCAAAATTAACAGGAAATGACAAAAGTAATACATAATGTTATGTCTAAATGTGTCAAATATTTTTCTAGCTCCCTTTTTCTTCGTTATACTCTTCTATACATAAATTGAGAATATATGGACCAGTTACCTTAGGATCTACCTTTCCCCTGTCATCGACTTTTGGGTTGCCAGTCCCTGGTAGATAGTTAATTACCAACTTTGTTTAATTGCAGCAAAATGAATGCATAAAGTAGATATTTATTGCCAAATGCAGCACAGCAGGGGGTTGTGTGTTTTTTTTTTTTTAAAATCCTCCGTAGTTGTCTGGTATAGGAAAGTAGCTAGACAAAAAGTAAGGCATATGAAGGGTCTATATCTAGAAAGCATTACGTGTGCATCAGGATGTGAAAGTTGGGAAAAGTTCAGAAAAAGAAAACCTCCGAAAAGGGCTCAACTGACACGGATATGTAAAGAAAGGTTATGGGTTGCCAGTCCCTGGTAGAGAACTAACAAGGAACTCGATTGAAGAACCATCTGGAAGAGAACAAGAGTAAGGTTATGGGAGTTCATTTGAGCAAAGAAGTAATAACGCATCAAGGCAGCAGAATATGTTTCCAATGGAACACCAAGTTAAATGAGTTGCAGAAGCAACAAATGAAAATAGACTAGCCAAAGTAGCATATAATTTCTAATACATACATGAAAACTATATATTACTTTATGGTCGTAAAAAATGAGATGGAATTTATAATTCCAATAAAAATGTATACTCACCATTGATGCATTGTCAAATGACACTTCCTGAGGTTGACACTGCTGACTAAGCAGACTGGAATTATACGGAGAACATAGTGAAGGCATCAGGGTTCCAGACTGGTTGTAAAAAAAAGAATTGCTATTCTGAGGCGGGCTGTTTGAATTGGCAATTGAAAATATTGCTGTGTTGACCATATTCACAAGCTGTCGAATCACATCTTTACTCTGGTAGAGTGTCTTATTAGTAGTTTGTTCGTCTACACATGGGAGAATGTTACTGAGAGCAGTCTCTGCTTGTGGATAGCGCACCCATTCATCCATGGAGGTACATGTATCACCTACAGCACTGCAAGGTGAAGAAAAAGAGTGAGTCCCTAGAGCCAGTACTAAATTATAGTGTGCGTTTTTCCTCTATGGAATTAGATTACAGTATTCTAGATGAAGAAATATAGTGGGCCCAAGAGCTAGCATAAAATCAAAATGGTATCACTATCGTGTAATATAACACACACAAACAGAAAGAGACTACGCACATACTGCAGAACTAAGAAAAGTGGGCTCAAAAAATATAATGAGAATCCAAATCTGGTCAGAGAAGAAAGTTCATCAAAACAGAAAAGTTCAACACTTTCAAGAACTGATTTGACCGCAACAAACCCACCGCATGAGTACATGTGATCTACCAAGTCATTTAAGAAGAAATAGTATGTCATACGAATGCCAAAATCCGATGTTGTCGGTCTGAAACTGCCGGTACACATACTCATATATAGTCGATATCAATGTGTTCATATTTCATGCAAGTCAACTGGGATGAAAACTCACTTGTTGATGATAACAAAAACGCCACAGAGAAGAAATGTAACTGCCACAAGTAGCCACCCACTCATAATAAATCTGAAAGATGAAAAAAGAACCTTATAAAGGCTATTCTACAAATTAATGAAGCAACGAACATAACCATATATACTGAACTAAGATACGGAATCTTTGCTTACATGTACATTGCATGTTTGTGCCCCAAAATTGAGAGTACTGCACAAGGATAAAATACTTAATTAAGATAAAGGGACAAAAAGAGAGCCAATGCATCAATACTAAGCGAATAAGAATACGTACAAAAACCTATTATGGCAAGTAAGAGCATGACCGCTGCTACCGTAATCAATGCACTCCGCCTAACAGAAGAGGAAAAGGCATAAGTGCAATGCAAGAATGAAATACCACCATATAAAGAGAGAATAAGATGTCAACTCGTACACATTGTTGACGACTCTTTTGATTTTTCCAGAAGTTTCATATGTTTTCTCTGATAAGGTGCTAGCTGCACTATTCAAGTCTCGATTCAACTTGTCAATTTCATTCTGAACATCTAATGGAAGATAAACCTCTTCTACATCTATTGTCTTTGCAAATGATAGAAAACCTGTGACATTCCTTAGAATCTGAACAGTAAAATCTGACTGATTTACCACAAAATTTAAGGTATCCAGCAATTCATCATGGAACTCATCCTGCCCAACGGATAGAAGAATGCATCCAGTTCTGGCAGAAATGACGAGGAAAGAACTATGAGAACCGTACATAGATAGGACAAAATGAGTAGCATAAAACATGTAGCATCTGATGCAGGTATATATATACATATATTGCAATACAGTATATTAGGATATGTAAATGCCACAGTTAAACTTCTAGTAATAACAGATACCAAACTATGACTATCAGAAATCTACTCAGGTTTTCAACTTTGAACTAATTTCACTAGAAAATAGTATCCTGAAAATACTTCAGCATGCATGCCTCTCAATTTTGAATAAGAAACTTCAGGATTCAACAACTATAACATAAAATGTACATCTATTATGTTGCACGGACAGGATATTACGCAGGAAGGACACGGTGAAACAGACATGACACCCATTTGGTGTCCTACTGTATTTTGGAGTGCTCAGGTTGCGTCTGATACGAGTCTGACATGACATGGCTCAGATTTTTCAAGTGTCCGTGCTGCTTAGCATCTGTATCTCAACTTCCTATGGAATAAAAATATCAAATGCTATAGGTGCCCACACGCATGTACATCGACAAACAAGTAACACAGACCCGCACAAAAAATGAGGAGAGAGATTGAGATTAGTATAATCTCTAATAGCACGTGAGAATTTTTTCTCAATTAACCTAGCATTACCGTAATGATTTCACAACCTCCGTAACTGATTCCAGTCATACTTTCATGGACACAAATCAGGATAAATAAAAGGAAGATAATCATGAAGAAAACGTATTATTCATGACCTAGCTTTACATGAATGTATGACTATGAATGCATGCATCTTAGTATTAGATGTAATATATATGTGCAATCTACAAGTAATATGTATATGTATATGTATGTAAGCAAGCAAAATATGGTTTCTTGTAATGAAAGTATAATTGACCAAAGGTTAAGAAATTTTATGATGGGACACAAAATTTATGGATGTAACGGAAGTATCTGTGGTAATAAAATAGAATTGACCAAAGATTTAAGAACATTACGATGCAGCAGTTGTGAATAACAGCAACAAGGCAAGACAAATACGCTGAGAACGATATGATCCATTGTCTTTGGTGCCAATCCTCCATTTACAGCAATGATGTGCTCCTAAAGCTAATCCGAAAGAAATAAACCATAATAGTGCAAGAACGAATCCAGCAACTCCAGTGAAACCAACAGACTGCAAGACAAGTTATTGAGTAAGAAAAGCATCAACTTAGCTCCACGCGATGATTTTCAAGAAAATGTTAAGTCTTAAAAAGGTCCTCATTGTTTAACTTAAAGTTCAAAGGGGCATCGGAGGATCTCAAATAAATGCTATAGCATCTTAGCAAACATGGAAAAAAAAAATCTCTCTCAAGACACATTTGCGAGACTACGGGAATCCTCTTCTACCATTAGACTCTAGTAAGGTAACGACACAATTGTCGTATACTTCTTTCAAGCCTTCTTACTTTCTCAACGAATGATTTGTAAGATGTTGGTGCATGCAATTTTAAGTTCAGGAACAAATGGCATTCAGACAAGAAAAAGTGGTCTAAACATTACTTTTACTGTAGTAACTGTTAGTAATTTTGTTATCGTTTATATAGTAATTGTTGTTGTTCCGTAATTGCTATTGTTGTTGATGTTATTATTACTACTAGCAAAGACATTGTAGAAGAGTATGGTATGTTTTAGGTCTAATGTAGGATTGTAGATTGTTCGAGTCAAATACATTTAGTCAAAGATTTGGTCTAGATGTATAGATTTGGTATGTGTCTACATCTCCTTATTGAACTCCATACTGAACCTATAAGGTTACATTTATATTCTTGACTTATTAGAGTATTTCTCTAATTATATGTTTATGATATTACATACTTCGACTCCAAAAGTTTGAATATTTCCTTCTCACAAAAATTATCAATGTGATGAGATCTAGAAGTTGCAACTTTTACAAAGTAATGCCCCGAAGGCAGTTCCTTAAGGCCACGTTTAGTACGCGGAATTGGAGCCTTGGGAAAGGAAAGTGATTACTTTCTGTGAAACCCATTATTTGGTAATAAATTATTAAATAGTGTTTTAGTATTATTATCATTAGTATTCCTAAAATTATTATTATTATTATTATTATTATTATTATTATTATTATTAAATATTTTGGAGTGCAAACAATTTCGAAAATAATAAATAACACGGATCTTTGGATTCAGACCCAGACCCGAGTCCGAGCCCAGACCCAGGCCTGAGCCAAACCCAATTCCTTTCCTCTCCTTCTTAATTCTGATTTATGACTTGGTTTAAAAAAAAAAAAAAAACTATTTGTAGCTGGTCCCGTAGGACCAGCACCCCTCAAAACCCACACACACGAATTGGCCCATTCTCCCGAACCCCCCTACTATTTCTCCCTGCATTTTCTCTTTACCACAAGACAATTCCCCTCTCTTCCACACGAGCACAACCACCCCTTATTTACTTCCACTCTTCCCTCTCTCTGCTCACCAATATTAACTCTCTCCTCTCTCTTTCACTTCCTCACAGGAGAACAAAGTTTTCCCTCACCTCTCTATACTCTCACCTCTCTCTACTCCATTTCCCCCAAACCCCCAAACCCTCATCCCCGGCCAGTGCTCCGTCGCTCGCGGCCCTGACCCTTGGCCGACCGCCGACTCACTCCGTCGACCCGCGTCCTCGCCCGCCGTCGAGTTACCCCTTCGGCGACCCCGACCAGCGCTCCCTGCGAGCGCGCGTCCGCCCCGCCTAGCTCCGGCCGACAGCGCCGCCTCGCCGACGTCCGGCGACCCCCTCCTGTCCGGCCGACCGTCGCCCCCCGACGCCTATGAGCGCCGCCCCTTTTTCGCGGCTGAGCCGCCGGCCCTTGCGCGGCCACCCCGCCGAAACCCCTTCGACGTTCCCTGGCTCGCGCCCGTTTCCCCGCGTCAGAACCCGCAGATCCACCCCCCCTTGGCCGCTGTTCCTTGGCCAGCACCCCTAGTCAGTCCCCTTGGCCGAGCCTTCTCCTGTTGGCGCCCAGTCGTGCCCTAGTTCTGAGATTTTACGGCGTTGCGTCGTCGACGTTGGGTCCAGCACTATTTTGAGAGTTCGTCGCTGATTCTGGATTATTCTATTCTTTCTATTTTTGCATCTGAGAGCTCTAGCCGAGCAACCCGAGGTATAACCCCCTGTCCCGCTATTTTATTATTATTTGTCGATGATGAAATGGTCCCCGGTTCCCTTTGGGAATTCGGTATTAGCGACGTCGTATTTTTCCGGGACTTTCGGAAAAGTCTCGTGAATTATTTTGGACTCCCGGAATATTTCGGGAATGGTTTTTGGTGTGTTTTAGTTTTCCGGAAATTTCCGGGAACGTTCTGTGACTTGTGGATTTGGAATCGGACTTCCGAAATTATTTCGGGTCGTCCCGATTATTCTGTGGATTGGCTGTGGATGTTTTATATATATAAAATGTAGGTTTTTCCCTGGTTTGGGACTTGCAGGAATTATCGGCGTCATTTTTTTCAGTTTTTTGGTTGACCAAAAACAGAGGAGATGATGCCCGATTTTTCCATAAATCCTGAATTAATTTAAAAATGAATTTAAAATGATTTTCGGAATTTATTCGATATTTTATTTTTGGGTGACGACCGTATCGGTCAATGGACCCGGCTAAGTGCAAACGATACCGGCCCCGCCCGGACGTTGAGGCAATTAGCCAGATGAGGATCGGACCATTATCTGAGACTTATGATTTATCATTATTTTATTATTTATTTCTGTTTACATTTATTTAATATTTTCAGTTTAGGACTAACGGCAGTTTATCTTATTTCAATTTATGTAAATAAATTGTAATGGGCATAAGCCCAGCTGGCTGGTCTGTGACTGTAATAGCTTAGATTTCCTGCATTTTCCGGTTTTTTCGAGTTTGCGTATTTAACGATTAAAATGATTAAAAAGTATTTTTCGTATAAAATTAATTAATATTTTCTCACTTAAAATTTACCAGTTTATTAATAATTAAAAATCACGTATTTCTCACTAAACAAGAAAATTAGTTTTATATTTATAGAAAATACCAAGTTTTCCTAAACTAATCTGGTAGCGACGTTGTTTTCCCGAATTCAAAGTTAAAATGATATTTTTTCTCGTATTAAATCAACGCACTTAATAAACGCGTTTTTCTGTGTTAGTTAATTAAATAACTAAAATTGGACTAGGACGCAAATAGAGATTACAACTAGCATAGCTAAGTTGGTTAACCTGAAAGCTGAGTCTCTCTCGAATCTAGGAATTCGAGGACAACTCTAAACTTTCCATCTCGGAGTCGTCCATCTCTCCAGTCATTTTCCTGAGGCAAGTATAGTTTATGTTAGTTTACAGTTATTTATTTAATCGCTTTACTGCATGTCTAAACCACGATGCAAACACGAAACTCTCTCCGAGAGTACTGTACTGTAACTACTGTAACTATTGGGGACTGGGGGAGTAGTGTAATGAGTATGACCACATCCAAACTACTGTAACTACTGTAACTATTGGCTTACCCCTCATACACACGGGGATAAGCTGTACCCTCCTGTAACAAACCCAAGCCGGTCATATGTCATTACCTGTTCAAATCACTGTTTTATATTGTAACAAACATGTTTTAAAACTGTTTAGAACTGCATGATTCTATTTCTTATTTAACTGTTTAAAATTAGCATGAATTGTACTTTGCTCCCTCCTGACTGGAGACCCAACATTTTAGGTATCACTGATGAGGCTTTGTTCCGCGATATTTCCCGAGGTTCCAACTAGAAGACGAAGATTTCGAGACTGATGAGCTGTGTACCTAGAGTTTTCTCTTCTTCTTGATGTATGTGGAAATGGTTTAAGTTGTAGCTTTCACTTCATTGTAAAAGATCAATAAAGTTTTAAATTTCCGAATTTTGAGTTGTGACAAATACAGATGTTGTTGTGGTTATCTGCTAATGGAACAGCTTACTGTCGCCGTCTCAACAACGGTGCAGGCTGGGCATGATCCGGTTCGACCCAATTATTTGGGATCGGGTCGTGACACTTTCCTTTGTTTGGATGCCAAAGGAAATGAGGAAAGGAATTTGATTCCCAAGAGGAAGGAAAATAGGGAAGAAAATGGTTCCTCCTACCAACACAATGATTCATTTTTCCCCTCTAAGGATTCACCTTCCCTCCCAATTTTTTTGGCTTTTCCAAACACCGGAAAGGAAATTGATTGGAATTGCAATTTCCCAAAGGAAAGGAAATATCATAGAATCAATTATTTCCTTTCATTTCCGCAAACCAAACGAGTGAGCCTCCCCTAAACATCTTTTATTGAATGATGATATCATATCATAACATCACGAGCATGCCATAGAACGTTACAATTCCAAGAAGGTCAAATTACTATTAGATGAACGATTGACGTTTGGGAGTTGGGATTGCGGGATTGCCCAATGAAGATTCCGGTAATCATTTGGTCAGTTGAGTTCTCCTCTATAATGTTGAATAATCTCGATATCAGCACCAATAACATGAATGGTCAGGCGTGTTCATTCTATATAAATTACATTTTAGAGTATGATGTTTATGCATTTGACATATTGTTACATATACATATTTCTCTATTTGCTTCACATCTGATAAACTTTGGCCAGGATCTCCTTGATCCCATCCTTTTCTCTCTCAAAGGAAAGGCCAAGTTACTATTGTATTCATTTCTTAATTTATAACCTCAATGAAAGCTAGAACCTACATGGATCCAGCCGCCTCCTTACCAAGGCAAAAACAAATTACTATTGTAGCTTGGAGGAAAGTAGTTTATTTCATAGCCCGACTAAAATATCTTGTTTGCTTCCGCAACTGTGTGGGTAAATTACCCAACATCACTACTCTGTTCATTTTGAATTAATGATCAATAAAAATGAAGCATTGAGAAAGAGCAAACTCGACCTTTTACTGACACTCGCTATGTCTCCAATCAAGATAGAAGCCTAAACGATAGCTTCCCTTCTCTCCACTCTAGAGCTCTCTTCTTCTCTTTCCTTCTTCCCCACGGTGGGGTGGG
>JANAVB010006199.1:472500-518348 GCA_029216955.1 Iris pallida | reverse complement strand
GGTCAATTCTTAGTATAACATTTGTTTAATTAACTTTTGTTATATATATATATATATTATATATCTATATATATATTATATATAATATATATATATATATATATATATGCAATGACCTCTACCTAGTGGTAAAAGAGATGTATGCGAGCCCCAGTGGTCGGGAGTTCGAGCTCGATCAAGGGAGACGAGTTCGTCACAATTACCCATACTTCAAATAAATAAATAAATAAATATATATTATATATATATATATATATATATATATATATATGGGGCTAATTTTGAGAGTTCGCTTTGGGATCCCATGAACTGAAGGCCGACACTATATATAATAATAGAGTGAGAGAATCTAGTGCATGTTAATAATATTTTAATGAACGATTTACTCAACCAGTTTGTCGGAATGAAATTACGATCAAATGGTGATCATGGACCAACAACATAAACACGTTGTCATAAAATCTAGTGTGGCGGATAAACTACCTATAAAATTTTGAGAATTTGTACTATATATATTTTTTTTAGAAGTTATCAAAATGATGCTCCTCCAAGCCTAATCTCGTGAAGACCGTTAAGTTTGTGAAGACTAATCTCGTGACCGCAAGTTTAGCTTGTTATAACGTTGGTGACGATGAAAATGCTAAGAGTATAATGGTATGTTGTCTAAACTCACAAACGAAAAAGAATACGTGATGGAGAAAGCAGTAAAATTGCTATAGAAAATTTAGCATGTTTGGTGAACAAATCACTCAAAACAAGATTCGACCGTCTGCATTGATTCGTTAAGAAAAACCACAAGTTATGAAGAACATCTAAAATGCTCTTTGTCACCTCCCCGTTCCCTTGCCGCCTCACTACTCTTGCCTTGCATCAACTCTGTGTTGATGCATATGTGCAAATTGTACAACTAAATCGTCATTTTGTCGATGTACAAGTTTGAACTATACCCTAAAAAAAATAACATTATCTATTGTAAAATTCTCTGTCATATCAACCATCTGAACTAACATACCTTGTATATACAAGTAAATAAATAAAAACTCAAATATTAAAATATGCATATTTAATATTTGCTTCAAAATGGAATGGTTGGATCGAATCATTAATAACCGAAAGCCAATAAATCCCAACAATTCCTTCTTGACATTTCCTTGGGTTAGGGGTATGAGAGTAGCAAAAAGCAAATGTAGCATGAGACAAGAGGAAGAGGCAACGTAGCTTTTATGGAGTGCATGCCTATAATTGTTAAGAGAAAGTGGTAGGTTCCGTTCAACTAACTCTCTTTTGCCTTTAATTAATGCTTCTTTTGAGACCTTTATCACTGGAGAAGTCTATGCTACATATAAACGAAATTTCAACCAGGAACATAAAATCACAGTAATTTATATATGAAGAAAGATTTTTGTAACCATTAAGAAAAATAAAAATAAAATGTCCTTAGTAAGGTTTAAACATGATACGGATAATTTTTAACTGTTAAAAAATTGGATATTTAGACTTTGGGTCTCAAAACCTAAAATTTGTATTTGGATCTCTATATTATACATAATTAGTATTTGGATCTCAAAAGTGTCACTAAAAATAATAGTGATACTTTTTGACATTTTTGAAACATTAGTGACATTTTGAGATTCAAACACTAACTATATAATATGAAGATCCAAACACAAATTTTATATTTTATTTGAAATTCAAAGTCTAAATATTTCTTAAAAATTAAAGAAATATCGTTGGACGTTTCTATCACATTATACGTCCTTGACAAGGACATATATCTCTCTTTTCTTATTAAAATTAATTAATTTGTTGTTAGAGGATGCTAAAGAAGATGGGAGGAGGAATCAAGCTAAAACATCATTATAACGAGCCTCATTTGAATTTATTCTCATAAATTTTAACAAATTTTTTTGTTACCGTAGAATTTTTTTAACCAAATATTTTTAACTTATGTTTACTAAATAAAATTATTCATTAAATTTAACATAGATATTTAATTATATATATATATTATAATATATAATATATATATATATATAAAATAATAATATATAATAATAATAATAATAATATAATAAATAATAATTTTTATTTATTCTTTTCAAATAAATGAAATATGTACAACTTAGGTGCATCTATGTAAGAGTCCAATTTTGTTTACCTACCAAAACTTGGTGGGATGATCACCTTCCAATAAACAAATAACACGTGACATTTATATTCCTCACAACTACTTTACAAGTGGTTTTGTTCACTCACCAAAATCGTTTGTGTCACGTGTCACTTGTTTAGTGAGAGATGAACATCCCACCTATCTAGTTTTGTTGGATGAACAAAATAGACTCTATATATAATATTACATATATGAGTCTATTTTTTTATCCACCAAAGTTAGGTGGGATGTTCAGTTCCATAGTATTATTATTATTTTTCAGCACGTGCGGGTTCAATTAAATCGTGTGTCTCCCCGCACACAATTTTTAGCCGGTCGTCATATCGTTCGGACTCTTCGTGCGGATCGTGTCTGCACTGATTTTTGTTCACAATCGTCCCACACGCATGTCCCGTGCACTACGCGCGCTCCAGAGCTCCACGAGTCGGCCGACGTCTTTCGACGCCCGCAACTCGACGCCTCGCTTCGTCCACGACGTCGAAGGCGCCCCCGACGTCTTCACGACGCCTACGATAGCCAATGCCGTCCAGCCACCCATTATATGTGCACGACGTCCTTACGACGTCTTCTCGACGCCCATACGGCATCGCACGACGGGACGCGT
Source organism: Iris pallida (assembly GCA_029216955.1). Classification (NCBI taxonomy): domain Eukaryota; kingdom Viridiplantae; phylum Streptophyta; class Magnoliopsida; order Asparagales; family Iridaceae; genus Iris; species Iris pallida. The sequence continues at coordinate 515,574 of JANAVB010006199.1, read as the reverse complement.
GGTCGGCAGCCGTTTATATCCGTGGTAGAATGGTGCCGGTTCTCGATCGTCCGCGCGGCGTCTTAGTCGTTGAGTTTTCATGTACGAGCGTCCCATTCTGACTCACGCCAGCTCAGATCGTGACCATTTTTTGTCAGTCCTACGATGTTATAGATGTCCCGTATCATACAGGTCAGACTAATCATCGCCCCTGAGGGGGTGCGGAGCGACACGAAGCAGATGAGATAGTTCCATATTATAGTGAAGAGGGAGGGGTGAAATTGAAAATTTTCTTGTGAGGAGGAAGGTGTTAATATTTTGATGAGATCCAATCCATCCAACATTTTGAATAATGTGCATGTGGTTGCATGTGAATTTAGGTCAGAGCTTAAATGTCTTGGTGTGTGGGCCTGCCTCTGCATGGGCCCTGGGCTTTATGAATACGTACGGAAGCAGATCCAGTTTTTTGGGAGAAGATTAAGACGGGCACTAGAGGTAATTTATGGGTTTGGTAAATACTTCCTTTTTTATATGAGTAATACTATATGTACCTCCAAAATTAATATATGTATATTTAATTTTATCATCTCACATATATATGGATATTAATATTTAGATTTTGAAATTGATCAATATTAGAGTTTAGATCTCGAAAATAATATTCATAGAGACTAATGAACAATAATTTCGAACCTAAATCATAATGTCGGTCAATTTCGAGACCCAAACTATAATATCCATATACGTATGTGAAACCCTAAAACTAAATAACTTTTTTAAAAACATAAATATTAAAATAAAAAAAAATCCCCTCTTGCTTTTAAAAGCTAGCTGCTTATCAAGAAATTATGTATTGTTACCAAGCAACAAGTTTTAGTCTGCATTAAAAATAATAAGTAATTCTTACGTTGTGTATACTGAATATCTTGTGTCTATTTGATTGTTATAAGTACAAAAAATGTTTATAACGATATTATTTATAATAAAATAACCGTACAATACAAGTTAAAGAATAATTACAAACATATTTTCGTCAGAGGCTCTGGCAGAACTAGTGTATTTGGTTGGTTTGTTTGTTTTTTTTTTTTTTGGCTCTTTGGCAGGTGGGTTGGGGGGTCAAGGAAAAGTGTATTTGTTTGGTTTTTTAAACAGATTTATGAACGATCTTTGAGGAGGAATTTGATCTATCTCAAGACATCATACATTAAGGCCTCGTTTGCTTCGCAGAATGGAAGGAAAAGAAAATCAATTTCTTGTCATTTTTTTTCTTTTGAAAAATTTTAATTTCTATTGATTTTTCTTTCCGATATTTGGAAATGTCAAAGAATTTGGAAAAAAAAAGTGAATACTTCAATGTGGGAAAGTAATCACTTTCCTTTGGCACCCAAACATAGGAAAGTAATCACTTTTCTTTTCCAACCCGGAGATTCTGCGAACCAAACGAGACCTAATAGATAATATTACCGAGATTGCAGTGGTTCGATTGGATTGGGCAACGACTAATCATAGAGAAAATTATCGGACCTCAAAGTCGGCTTGAAAATGTATTTTCCTGACAGCGGTGAAATATTCGGCTGTGTTTGATTGGGCGTTTTTTCCATGGAAAATATTTCCACCACAAAGTTTCCACCAATTGTAGTGTTTGATAGCTTATATTTTCTATGGAATTATTTTTCAAAAAACTATCATTTTTCATATTTTCTTCTAAAATGGTAGAAAATAAAACTTGTCTAACCCATAAGAAAATATCATTTTTCATTAAAAATAACTATTTTCCGTAGAAAATAACGACAATCAAACGACCAAATTAAGTTTTCCATGAAAATTTTTAAAATTCCATAAAAATAATTTCCTAGGAAAATAATTCCATGAAATTAATTTTTTTTCCACGTATTTTCCACCTTGCAATCAAGTGATTAGCCTACTTTGATCGTGAATTTGAGTCATCAAATCAACAATCTATCAACTGAAATTTAGGGAATTGGAAGATGATCATACCAGACCAGCTACGAGGAGCCGACTTTACATAAGGAATCGTATTGGAGATGAAATGCCTTTATTTAGGAAAAAAAAAATTCTTTCATTTGTATTTGTATCAATTTCTACAAATATTACAATCATCTCGAAAAAAGTACAACTTAGCCCAATCTTTTTTTTTTTAACATTCTTTGAGATGCCTTCATTCTCGGTCCATATTTGACTGGTCCATCCGAAATTAATATTAAGATAAATTAATAATTAAGTAATATCAATAATTATTTCATTTGTTAGAAGATAATATAACAAAATTTAAAAGTATGCATTAACAACTTATGTATTAATTTGCAAAAAATTGATATATCATTAATAATTTCGGATGAGAATATATACATGAAAATAGCGTTTTACATGAAATAATGTTAGTATTAAAATTTGAGCAAAGTGTTCCTCTATCATTCTCGCACACCCTTTTTTTTTTCTCACTCAAGAAGTGAAGAATAACAAAAAAAAAAAAAATCTTGCAGAATGAAGTAGTAATTGTAGTTCTCTTTAATTTCCTTCATTTCATGCTCATTCTCTGAGCCCAACAGGCTCTATGCGCATAAGAGACTGCTTAGTGGACCATAAGTTGGTCTTGGGCTGTATAGTTTGGGTTAAGCCTGCTAGTCCATTACATAGTAACTCCGACTAAATTGAGAATGCTCAATGATCCAATCCATATTGTTGTAATTTTTTAACAAGGACTTGTGGTTTTCTTCAACCGAGTACACAACAAATTGCAATTTAATGCAAATGCATATGATACCATCACTACCATGAAATTCCATATTTTTTTTAGATTTTTTTATGCGGCCAAATAAGCAAAACTGAAGTATGGATACTGAAAAATATACATTAAAAGTCTAAATTAGATACAACAAACATGTGGCTATTATATGTAACCTTCGACTATATCGATACTAATAAGGGAAGGAATGTAAATATTTCATATTATTGCAAGTTTTATTCCCGAACAATATCTAACTCATGGGTAATTATTTATACCATGGTATGGCCATTGCCATCAAAGTCTTTTCCCAGCATAATAGGGCCGGTCTTGAGATCATGGGAGCCCACGACGAACTTTCAAAACATTCCATACATGTGAAAAAAGTAAATAAATAAATAAATATAGATATAAAAAATAGAAAATTGTTGTATGGCTAGCTTAGTACTAGCTCACTACTAGCAAATACTGATGTAGCGGAGAGAGATAACCAATTTTACAGACTTAGCTGGTTAACATTAACATTAATATTAAAATTAAAATTAAATTAATATTAGAATTAACATTAATATTAACTTTAACATTATAATTAATATTAACGTTAAATTAAAATTAGTATTAACATTAACTTCAAATTAACATGAATATTAATATCAATATTAAAATTAATTAGTATTAATATTAATTTTAACACTAACATTAAAATTAATATTAACATTAAATTAAATTTAGCATTAGCATTAACATTAACAATAAAATTTTTGGATAATTAATTTTTTGGGTTAAAACATGACAAGTCAACTGCCATGTCACTTTCCATGTCAGATGCCACATAATGGGAGATGTCATTACCCAAATTTTTGGAGCCAATTAACATAAGAGAAATATTTAAAGAATATTTTTTAAAAGCCGTTGACTAGCTAAACCTGTAAACTTGGTTACCTCTCTCCGCCACATCATCATTTGCTAGTAGTAAGCTAGCCATACAATTATGAAAAAAATTTATCAAATGTCCAAAAACCGCAAAAGTTTTATGAAAAACCTACCAAAAAATAATATTTTATCGCGTACCCAGAATTAGCGAAGCTATATAAAAGGGTGCGGAATGACATTTTTGCCCTTCTAATTTATTGAAAACATCCACGAAACCTACTCTTAAAAAAACGTTTCGATCCTTCCACTTCTTCCATACGCTGCTCACTTTCGAATTTAGGTTTTCTCCTCCAAAATTTTCAAATCTTACTTAAAAAACTCGTCAGTGGCTCTCCATTCGCAATCTTCACACCCGTTGTAAAATCACGGAGAATTGTCATTCTTCGTGTTAAAATAACGGAGAATGACCATTTCCCGTGTTAAAATTATGGAGAATAGTTATTCTCCGTGTTAAATGACGCAGAATGGTCATTCCCGTGTTAAAATTTATGTGTTAAAATCAAGGAGAATTGTCATTCTCCTTATTAAATTGACGGAGAGTAGTCATTCTCCGCGTTAAAATGACGGAGAATGACCATTCTCCGTGTTAAAATGCAGAAGAAATGTCATTCTCCATGTTAAAATTACGGAGAATGGCCTTTCCCCCGTGTTAAAATGCATCACTACTAAAATATCATCAAATAGAGACGTAATGTAGCGACGGCAAGAAATTACGTCGCCAGTAGCGACTTCTTTATAAACACGTCGCAAAACGTCGCTGGCTAGCGACGTTCTGCGACAGGAGTATACTACGTCGCTGAATAACGACGTTCAGCGACATATTATAAGTATATGTCGCATTGGTTGCGACGTTTAGCGACGTCAACACGTGACGTCGCTAAGTTATTTTACTTAGGGCACGCCGCTGCCTTCTTTCCCCCTCACTCTCACTCGAAAACCCCCGAAAATTTTAATTTCCCCTCCCCCCGGCGACTCCCTCCCCCCCGGCGACCCCCTCCCCCCCGGCGACTCCCTCCCCCTCCGGCGAGCTCCTCCTCCTCGAGATCCTCCTCCTCGAGCTCCTCCTCCCCCAATCCGACCTCCTCCTCCTCTTCCTCAGGTAAACCCTAACCTAACTCCTCTCCTTCCACCTTCTCCTCTCCCACGGACACACACACACACGGACACGGACACACACGCACACACACACACACACAGACACGGACACACACGGACACACACACACACACACACACACACACAGACACAGACACAGACACAGACACAGACACAGACACAGACATTGATATGCACGCCAAGTGTTTGTCAAAATGACTCAAAGAGCATCAATGCTCTAAATTCAAATTTTAACCTTTAGTTTAGGAGTGCTTTGCTATAGCTTTAGCATTGGTATGATAATCTAGCATACAAGAGTATAATAGAAGTAGTTATATTGATTGGGGGATTTGTGGTTTAAGTGGACTGTGGGTGTGTATTTGTGTGGGCTGTTTATTCCATATGTGATCAACCATATATGACTGTCCAGTCGTTGTATATATATATATAGACTCAAGTTTGTAAGTGTGAATGTATACATTGTTAGTCTCTTAGTAGGTCAGTCCATTGCCTTTATATCGATTCAATCCCTTAGCTTTGTTCAGTCAGTGAGCTTTGAACAGTCCATATTTGATCCACATGTTAGCATTTACCACTGTATAGTCCAGTTTGGGGGATTATCACAGTGTAATGTTCAGTCCCATATCCATTTGGTATCAACTATGTGTATCAGTCTTGCTTGGCATATTGCAGTCCATATTATCTCTCCATATCAGTCCAGGCATTTATTTAGTTCCAGTCCTATTATTTGTCTTGTATTCAGTTGTTCAGTCCCATGACTGACATATAGATTAGGTATTGTTTGGTTGAAGGATTACCTTTTTAGTTCATTCCACCCTTGCACATCGACATTAGTTATCAACTTAGATGTCCAGCCTGTCCTTAAATCAGTTTTGAATCAATTATTCAGCCCCCAAATTGCTTATTGGTTAGTTCAGTCCCCTATTGAATATGAGTTCAGTTCCTGAGGTCACTTGACTAAATACTTGAGTATCAGTCCCTAACATCAAGTGTCTAGTCACCTACCTACCATGTATCAGTCCATGCCACACAGGTTCAGTCCTATTTTCATAAATGGGTCAGTGTTTGGAGTGTGGCTCGAGTTTGGGGCTTTTGATGATAGGTATTCTTGTATCAGTCAACAGGTGGTCTATTTGAGTAACAGTCCTTGTAGATTTCATTTTCCTTAAACTGTAAATAGGACTGAGATTGGTTTTCCTATTCCTGAGATAAATCCACTGAATGTGTCAACTGATTCCCTTGAATAACTGAAATTGAATTGACTATTAACCAATAACGATAAGGTAAAGGGTACCAATAACGATAAGGTAAAGGGTACCAATAGCGATAAGGTAAAGGGTACCAACTTAAGGTATTGGTATTGGGATACCAATAGCGATAAGGTAAACGGTACCTTGGTAGGTAATGACTAGAAATAGGATATTTGACTTAGATTGGACTAAGAGTTGACAAAGTCAACTATAGGTCAACCCTTGACCTACTTTGACCTTGTTTGACTTTGTTTGACTTAGGTTGACCTTGTTTGTCTTTGTTTGACTTAGTACAACCTAGTTTGACCTAGATTGCATATCATTGATATTAGTAACTGTCCGCTACTAATGTGTGTCCCTAATAAGACATAATATACGAATTTGTGCCTGTTGGATAATGTGTGTCCATCTTTGTAGAATTATTTCCAAATGGATATGAATTACTACTTGCGGAATCGTTCATGGATGTACAATCGTCGTCCTGATGATATGTGTGGTGTGCGGGATGAATACATAGCGGGAGTAGAGCAGTTCCTGCAGTTTGCTAAGGCGTTCCCTCAGTACATGGACGGTACCAAAATTAAGTGTCCGTGTGTGAAATGTCATAACATGAAATGTTATCCAGAAGTGGAAGTGACATATCATTTGTACTCGAGGGATTTCACGCCTAATTACTATCAGTAGACCGTACACGGAGAACTTGTGTCTTTAGCATCAGAGCCGGAGCCTTATGTTGAGCCATATATGCATGCGGGACCTAATTTTGTTTCAGATAATCATGCATACGACGACGGGTGCATGGACATGGTTTTCGACGCTGCGGGGCCTAGTTTCGTTCATGATGCACCTGAGGAGGCACCGAACGCCGATGCTGCACAGTTCATGGAGTTGCTGGAGAATGCAAGGACTCCATTGTATCCTGGTTGTGAGGATCATTCACCGTTGGAGGTGGTTACAAGACTGTTGAGCATTAAGTCAGATTTTAATATGTTGCAAGAATGCTACAACCGAGTGTTGGAGTTGATTATAGAGATCTTGCCGGCGGGTGCTAAGTTGCCTAAAGACTTCTACCGGTCTAAGAGGATCGTGAGATCGCTCTGGATGGGATACGAGAAAATCGATTCCTGTCGCAATAGATGCATGCTGTACTACAAAGACGACAAGGACGCAGATGTGTGCAGATTTTGTGGTGCTGATCGCTATAAGACAACTAGTACAGAAAGGTCTACCGGTGCAAGAAGACCGACCGATTCAATGCACTACTTGCCTTTAACGCCGCGGTTGCAAAGATTATTTATGGTGAAAGAGATGGCCAAAAATATGAGTTGGCACATGCGAGAACAGATTGAAGGAGTGTTGGATCACCCATCCGATGGAGAAGCGTGGAAGCACTTTGATCGAGTGTATCCCGATTTTGCTTCAGATCCGCGTAATGTCAGGTTGGGACTATCTTCTGACGGTTTTACTCCTTTTGGTCTTTCGGGATCCCAGTATTCGTGCTGGCCTGTGATTGTCACTCCGTATAACCTACCGCCTTGGATGTGCATGAAGACTCAGTACATGTTTCTAACCGTTATAATTCCTGGTCTGAACAATCCCAAGAGGAACATTGACGTGTACTTACAGCCTTTGATAGATGAGTTGAATCAGTTATGGGAAGTAGGCGCTAACACGTACGATGTTTCCAGGAAGCAGAATTTTTAGATGAAGGCAACCCTTATGTGGACCATCAACGATTTTTCGGCCTATGGAATGTTATCTGGATGGAGCACTCATGGCCGTCTTTCATGTCCGTATTGCATGGACCGTAGTAAGGCTTTTCGCTTGAAACACGGAGAAAACCGTGCTTCTTTGATTGTCATCGACAATTTCTGCCAAAAGATCACCCGTTCAGAAGGAACAGGAATGCATTCCGTGTCGGCGTTGTAGAGAAGGGTGATCCACCGCCAAGGTGGTGCGAAGCCACGATATGGGAGGAGGTTAAAGATTTTTCAACTGCTATCGAAGATCCTATAACTGGGTACAAGTGCGATGGATTTGGTAGAGATCATAACTGGATAAAGAGGAGCATATTCTGGGATCTGCCATTGTAGTGCCCCATCCCGCAAAGTCAATCGGAGGGAATCAGAACGCCAACGGCGTTGGAACTTAGCCTTGCAACGGCTGCTCGAAGGCTCGCTCGTCCAAGGCGACTCCTCGCACAGGTGGGGTAGTTTTGGTGAACTTGCCTCATCTTAGCCTTCACTTAATAATATGCATGTTTTCAACTTGCACTGGTAGGCTAATCTAAAAGCTACGCACCAACATAGCTAAGGGAATAATCCCGTCGGGTCAGAATGTCCTAGAACATAGAAAATGGTCCCACGGTCTACTTAGAAGTCGGCTCAGCGTGCTTTAAAATGATACTCGATCCTTCGATCCCGTGGCTTGGGAGAAGAAAGTTGGCCTAAGTTGCTAAATTGCCTCGATACTTGAAATAGCCTAAGTCTTAGGCGTCGCCTGCGTAAATGCTTGCTAAAGCAGGCACGGTCCCATTGTGCAAGGCTTGGCATAGCCTTCGCATGTCCCGTTGGTCCCGTCGATTCGTCCCGACACTCGAATTTGCCTAAGTCATAGGCGTCGCCCCCATGAATGCTTAACAAAGCATGCACGGTTCTGTCCCGTAAGGCTTGGCATAGCCTTCGCACGTCCCACAAGTTAAGTCGTCCTGCACAGCTCGTTGGCTTAAGTCTAGGTACCCAGCAGTTGGTTATGCAAGTCGACCCCGTGCCTAGCACGTTCCCTAGACGCGTAGCTCGGCGCAGCCTTTGCTCGTCGAGTCGTTGCCCGAATAAGTTAGACAAGAGTTGTGCTGGGCTATCGAAGCCATTTCTAGCACTGTCCCGCTCTAGCTGTGGTTGTCAAGTCGCGTAGCCCCTTGAGAATAAGGCTCATCGTGCAAAGTATGTGACTTGAATGTTAGCGTCGCCTAGAGAACCAGGCCTGTCTAAGGCACGAGTTATGGTCGGTTTAGTAAAAAGCTTACCACGAACAAAGGAAGTCCACGCGACTTGTTGTCGCCGAGATCGGTCCCGTAACTTGGGAGTCTCGCCATGTCTTGATATGTCCCGCACACGAGATCGGTCCTCCGGCTTGGGAGTCTCGTAAGTCTTGATAGAAAGAAGGAAAAGCATGTTCATGTTAAGAAAAGTCTGGTAGATCGAGTTTAGACTTGCATGGTCATGGACAACTTGTCGATAAGGTGTAGTCTTCTCGAATGATTACCGGGGCGCCGGGATCATTTGGCCCGGGAGAAGTGAGTTGTGGCTCAAAGTAGGATACTGGATAACCGCATGGGAGACTTCGGCGCCTCCGGGCTAGCTACCCGTGTAGGGACGTGACCGATATCCCACGAGCCAGTCCAAGATAGCTTGAAATTGCTAGTGACCACTCATGTAGATGTGTCGGCAATAGCGGCACACTACGTGTATGCCTTTGGATTGAGTCTATAGTTTGAATGCAGGTCTAGTCGGTAACACAAGGTCTGGGCCTAAGACTGGGCTACAGCATAGGCACCGTGCTTGGCACGATAGATTGGCGTCGGAATGTCCATGAGATCGATGCTAGGTTTGGCAAGTCTTGTCTAAGTTGGTTCATGAGTCAAATAGAAGGGCCGCAAGGCGGCAGCATGATAAGTCTTGATATGTTGCGAGGCACGGCCTCAATCTCGAAGCACGGTCAAGTTTAAGCAAAGTCTAGAGGCACGACCTCCCGTTGTCGTCCCATGGCCGTCCTTGGCACTTGAATCGTTGGCACGAGGATTGGTCTAGAGGCGTTTGAGTTTAAACCAAGGTCCTGGCACGGCCGAGTTTGCGTAAGTTGCTCTTCGGCATAGCATTGTCTTGAATATGTCTAAGTTGCGAATAGAATGTGGCACGACCCTGCCATCCCAAGTTGAAGTTTGGTCAAGTACCTAGGCGATGAGGCACTGCCTCGATCGAAATACACGCTTGTATTGTAGCACGACCATGTCGTTGCACATCGAGTTGGCTAGACGTTAAGTCTTAAAACTGATCCTAAGGCAAGAATAGAACGACAATTGAAAGGGTTTAAGCTGCACAAAGTAAATGAACGTATTGGTTATGTATGGGTGGGCGAGAAGCTCACTCCACCAGTACAGTGGTACTGACACCCACACAGTGTTTTATGTGCAGGCACAGGTAGAAGCTCGTGGCGCGGAGCTCGCTTGGATGCGTCGAGGCACGGAGTTCCTTGGCGAGTCGAAGCGTGCGGCCGCGTGATCTGAAGACTTATACAGGGCATAATGTATGGACATCGCCTTCCGAAGCTTCCGCTGACTCAAGCATTGTAATCAAGAGAGAGAGCAGAGAGTGACTTTGTAAACGAGAGAAAAGTGAGCACGAGAGACTTGTAATTTGGCCTTGCGCCCACAAATGTAATCTTGTGTTCAATATCAATAAAAGAGCTTCTTTTGAATGACTTGTGTTCATGTGTTCTTCTTTAAATTCTGCTGCAATGTATTCAATGTTTCTGTTTGGGACTTCTGTGCGACGACCCCGTCGCCGCCGATAAAATCGGCCGTTATGGAACTGCCTTGCACGAGCGCAATCTAGGCTCGTGCGGCATCACACCTTAGCGAGGACGATCGCTCCTATGGGAGCGGGGCGTGACATAATGGTATCAGAGCACGGCTTTACGTCCTTGGACTTCAAATCGAATTTTCAGTTTTGAAAGCTCGTCGTTGGAAAAAGAAGTATGCGCTCTCTCTCGAATGTCCCTCGGCATGTCCATACAATAAGTCTAAATATTTTCAAAAGCTCGTTCAAGCGTTCAACCAAATGCATCGATAAGCAATGGCCTTTGTGCCGAACGGTGGTAACTTGTCTTGAATGAAAACGTATGCTAAAGTTAACAAGTTGCACGTGTGCCCGAATAGTCCTGCGTCGACCTTAGAAGTCGCGTGCATGCCTAACTATAGTCCAATGTTGACCTTAGCATGTGAGCATGCAAACTCGAATAAAAGTCCGTACGGGATAACCATGCGCACGACCTTTTGGCTAAGTTGCGTCGCACGTCGCGCACCTCGACCTTTTGGTGCAAAACGAGTTACGAGCAATATCAAGTACCGGTCGATCGGGAACGAGCTACACTTAGAGTGTCTATCGATAGGAACGCTATCGAGTTAACGCTTAGGCGTACATGGAGGATTGACTTGGATTTCGAGAAAATAGTACGAACGACTTAGTGCGTCGTTGCGACGCGAGCGACTACGCTAGCGATTCGTCGAACGAATCCGAAGGATATCTTAGAGAATTATGCGAACGTGATTGTGGGCTAGATCATATAGCTCGAATTCGAGTGGTGTATAGATTTTCTTGGAAATCATTCGAGCAAATATTGAGGATTACGAGTACGTCGGCGAGGCGATACGATCGCACAAAGCCTTAGAACGCGTCACGCTTAGTTGATCGTGACTTCGTGTGTCCCGAACGAGCGTCTCGTTCGAACAACTTGCATATAGGAAACGCAAGTGAGAAAACGATATCGAAGTGATTCAAAACGATGAATGAAAATGAATGGTCTTGATCGAAGAAACTTAGAGGATTGCGCGTACGATATCGGATGGATTCAAATGAAATACGACTTGAGTTTTGAACAACGATCTTGAAACGAGCTTGAGGAATAGCGATCGAACTTGATCTTGAATATCAAGGAATGGTGGTATATCCAGTTCGGACAATAGCATCAGGCGCATGATTCGAAATTGGTTGCAAAGGAAGATCGTCAGGTTACGCATATCGTCGATGGTATTGAGGCGTATCAAAGATCGATATGCGATAACTCGGGGGTACTCTGACTCGGCGAATGACGATCGTGCAAATGTCATTGTTTTGACGAATGCTGTACTCGGGATATTGAAATGTGTCGAAGAAAAGATAAAACTTGGCTCGAGGATTTTCTAGTTGAATGAATGACGGTCGGACTATCGAACTTGGATTGGATGAAAAATGAAAATGGTTGGATTTGCTTCGTCGATAACCACAACTTCGACATTCTTGTCTTATGCGAGCGCAACCCCAGCCTCGCACATGCGTCGCGCCGATTAGGGCGATCACTCCGCGTGAGCGCTGGTATGGTGATTCATACAGCGGGGGTGATTGACCTAGCTTGGCGTGACAATTTGTGTGCTTCGACTTGTGGTTTGACGCGAAGGTGACTCGAGAATGGATTTGTATGCTTGAAGGATTGAATTTGAGGATTGAGTAGGTCCAATCCGCGTATCGAAAATGCGTTAGTCTAAACTCAAACAAGAGTTACGCCCCGATGAGGATGATTATTCAGCGGGAGCGTTGCATGGTGATTCATGAACCACCGTGGATAATCGGACTCGCGTGAGATTGGGGCACAACGTATTGTCGAGCTAGATGACCTCGTGATCGAATGCACGAATTGGTTAGAATTGGTGATTTGAATAGATTCGAATACGCGCAACGAATGCGTTGATACGAATAGGTGATCGTACTCGATGTTTAGAAATCTGAGTGACGCGAGCTTGGGTAGAAAACCCCGTACTACCGACTATGGTTTGACCCTAGGATTGGGGTCAGTGTTGGCATTATTGTTGGAGAACTATGATTCCAATCCTGACATTGACTTAGCCTCGCAAAGATTGGCCTAGCGGTTAGGCGAAACGCCCCTGTTGCAGAGTTATCAATCGAAGAATTGATCTTGAGGATTGGTTTGAATGGATAGCATGAATCACGAACGTAGGAAATCCTCCTCACGAAACTCGACTGACATGCATATATTTCAGGGACACCTGGGTATGTGCACGATACGACTCGAGTGAGAATGACGAATTCTCTATCATGCGGCTTGGTGAATGCATGTATTTGGGGGACGCTTGGAATGCGTGCACGATCCAGCCAAGTGATACGTTGATTTAAAATGAGACTTGGGTAATGGAAGAGTGTCGAGATCTTGAAATCATGTTAAAGGAAAGATTGATAATAGTGCGAGCGTGGCTCGGAATCGAGGAAACGCGTAGGCGAAGTGCGTACGATTAAGTCTTGGCCATAGAAATGATAGGAATGGCTTGCCACCAGGAAAGTCTCGAGGACGAGACTTTTTCTAAGTGGTGTATGTTGTAGTACCCCATCCCGCAAAGTCAATCGGAGGGAATCGGAACGCCAACGGCGTTGGAACTTAGCCTTGCAACGGCTGCTCGAAGGCTCGCTCGTCCGAGGCGACTCCTCGCACAGGTGGGGTAGTTTCGGTGAACTTGCCTCATCTTAGCCTTCACTTAATAATATGCATGTTTTCAACTTGCACTGGTAGGATAATCTAAAAGCTACGCACCAACATAGCTAAGGGAATAATCCCGTCGGGTCAGAATGTCCTAGAACATGGAAAATGGTCCCACGGTCTACTTAGAAGTCGGCTCAGCGTGCTTTAAAATGACACTCGATCCTTCGATCCCGTGGCTTGGGAGAAGGAAGTTGGCCTAAGTTGCTAAATTGTCTCGACACTTGAAATATCCTAAGTCTTAGGCGTCGCCTGCGTAAATACTTGCTAAAGCAGGCACGATCCCATTGTGCAAGGCTTGGCATAGCCTTCACATGTTCCGTTGGTCCCGTCGATTCGTCCCGACACTCGAATTTGCCTAAGTCATAGGCGTCGCCCCCATGAATGCTTAACAAAGCATGCACGATTCTGTCCCGCAAGGCTTGGCATAGCCTTCGCACGTCCCACAAGTTAAGTCATCCTGCACAGCTCGTTGGCTTAAGTCTAGGCACCCAGCAGTTGGTTATTCAAGTCGACCCTGTGCCTAGCACGTTCCCTAGACGCGTAGCTCGGCGCAGTCTTTGCACGTCGAGTCGTTGCCCGAATAAGTTAGACAAGAGTTGTGCTGGGCTATCGAAGCCATTTCTAGCACTGTCCCACTCTAGCTGCGGTTGTCAAGTCACGTAGCCCCTTGAGAATAAGGCTCGTCATGCAAAGTATGTGACTTGAATGTTAGCGTCTCCTAGAGAACCAGGCCTGTCTAAGGCACGAGTTATGGTCGGTTTAGTGAAAAGCTCACCACGAACAAAGGAAGTCCACGCGACTTGTTGTCGCCGAGATCGGTCCCATAACTTGGGAGTCTCGCCATGTCTTGATATATCCCGCACACGAGATCGGTCCTCCGGCTTGGGAGTCTCGTAAGTCTTGATAGAAAGAAGGAAAAGCATGTTCATGTTAAGAAAAGACTGGTAGATCGAGTTTAGACTTGTATGGTCATGGACAACTTGTCGACAAGGTATAGTCTTCTCGAATGATCACCGGGGCACCGGGATCATTCGGCCTGGGAGAAGCGAGTTGTGGCTCAAAGTAGGATGCTGGATAACCGTATGGGAGACTTCGGCGCCTCCGGGCTAGCTACCCGTGTAGGGACGTGACCGATATCCCACGAGCCAGTCCAAGATAGCTTAAAATTGCTAGTGACCACTCATGTAGATGTGTCGGCAATAGCGGCACACTGCGTGTATGCCTTTGGATTGAGTCTAGAGCTTGAATGCAGGTCTAGTCGGTAACACAAGGTCTGGGCCTAAGACTGGGCTACAGCATAGGCACCGTGCTTGGCACGATAGATTGGCGTCGGGATGTCCATGAGATCGATGCTAGGTTTGGCAAGTCTTGTCTAAGTTGGTTCATGAATCGAATAGAAGGGCCGCAAGGTGGCAGCATGATAAGTCTTGATATGTTACGAGGCGCGGCCTCAATTTCGAAGCACGGTCAAGTTTAAGCAAAGTCTAGAGGCACGACCTCCCGTTGTCGTCCCATGGCCATCCTTGGCACTTGAATCGTTGGCACGAGGATTGGTCTAGAGGCATTTGAGTTTAAACCAAGGTCCTGGTACGACCGAGTTTGCGTAAGTTGCTCTTCGGTATAGCATTGTCTTGAATATGTCTAAGTTGCGAATAGAATGTGGCACGACCCTGCCATCCCGAGTTGAAGTTTGGTCAAGTACCTAGGCGATGAGGCACTGCCTCGATCGAAATATACGCTGGTATTGTAGCACGACAATGTCATTGCACATCGAGTTGGTTTGACGTCAAGTCTTAAAACTGATCCTAAGGCAAGAATAGAAAGACAATTGAAAGGGTTTAAGCTGCACAAAGTAAATGAACGTGTCGGTTATGTATGGGTGGGCGAGAAGCTCACTCCACCAGTACAGTGGTACTGACACCCACACAGTATTTTATGTGCAGGCACAGGTAGAAGCTCGTGGTGCGAAGCTCGCTTGGATGCGTCGAGGCACGGAGTTCCTTGGCGAGTCGAAGTGTGCAGCCGCATGATCTGAAGACTTATACAGGGCATAATATATGGACATCGCCTTCCGAAGCTTCCGCTGACTCAAGCATTGTAATCAAGAGAGAGAGCAGAGAGTGACTTTGTAAACGAGAGAAAAGTGAGCACGAGAGACTTGTAATTTGGCCTTGCGCCCACAAATATAATCTTGTGTTCAATATAAATAAAAGAGCTTCTTTTGAATGACTTGTGTTCATGTGTTCTTCTTTAAATTCCGCTGCAATATATTCAATGTTTCTGCTTGGGACTTCTGTGCGACGATCCCGTCGCCGCCGATGAAATCGGACGTTATGGAACTGCCTTGCACGAGCGCAATCTAGGCTCGTGCGGCATCACGCCTTAGCGAGGACGATCGCTCCTACGGGAGCGGGGCGTGACAGCCATACTGGAGTACCAATCTGATCAGACATAATCTTGATGTCATGCATATTGAGAAGAATGTGTTTGATAACATAATTAATACTATGATGGACGTAAAGAGAAAAACAAAAGACAATCACAAGGCCAGGTTGGACTTAGAAGAAATATGCAAACGTCCTACGTTGCATTTGATACAGCAGAATGGAAAACAGTTCCTGCCGAAGTCAATTTTCTCGCTGGACAAGGAGGATAAAGTGAGACTTTGTCGGTGGATCCAGGGCCTAAAATTTCCAGACAGATACGTGTTAAATTTGAGAAGATGTGTCGATCTGAAGAAAAACTAATTAATGGGTATGAAGAGCCACGATTGTCACGTATTCATGGAGAGGTTAATTTCGATTGCATTTCGGAAATTCTTACCGCAGGCAGTTTGGGATCCATTGACGGAGCTTAGCATATTCTTCATGGATCTTTGTTCTAAGAAATTGCTCGTTGATCGTCTAGAAAAGCAAGAGAAGGACATTGCGGTAATACTATGCAAGCTAGAGAGGGTGTTTCCTCCTGGATTCTTCGACTCTATGGAGCATTTGCCGATTCATCTATCCTATGAGGCACGTGTTGGTGGACCCGTCGAATATCGATGGATGTACCCGTTCGAGCGATATTTGAATCACCTAAAAAGAAAGGTGAAAAATAAGGCACGGGTCGAGAGTTCTATTTGTGAAGCCTATGTTCTCGAGGAGATTACAAACTTTTGTTCGATGTATTTCAAGCCTCATGTTGCAACTAATAGAACGAGAGCTTCCAGAAACGACGAGGGAGATCATGAAAGTAATGATACAATACTGAAGGTATTCAATGCTCCAGAAAAGCCATCGGGTAAGATGAAGAAGAGATATCTGAACGATAATGAGCTAAGGGCTGCTCAGGTGTATGTATTACTCAACTGCGACGAGGAAGAAGTAGTAAAACTGGAGGGGTAAGTAAATAATATGTCTACATTATTTTAATAGTGTTGAGAATGATACTATTACATTAATTGCACGATGTTGTTTTCAGCATATTTAATGATGATGTGAGGTCAGGTAGGCCACACATAACAGAAGAAGAACTAGAACAAGAAATGAGGCGTTATTTTTATCATGGTTGAGTGCATATGTAAGACTTGAGAACTCTGTAATTATCTTTCTGTATATGCACTTGATTGGAAATGAGCTTAATTGCTTCTTTCGTGGTATTTAGGTCGATCATCCATACGCAAGACTTGAGAATGAGTCTATTAGAACGCTAGCCAAGAGACCAATTTATACTACAAAAATATGGCCAAGCTACTGTGTTAATGGGTTTAGGTTCAAGTCAACAACTTGCCCGATCAGAGACAACTTTGTGGATCTCGACTCCACCAAAAACAACTGTTTGTGTATTAGATCTTCGAACTACAAAGATGTTGATGCGGGCAACGATTTCTATGGCGTGCTACGAGAGATCGTGGAGCTGACATATAGTTATGGAATAGAGCCTGCTAAGATTGTGTTATTCAGGTATGATTGGTTCGATCCGATTGAAGGTCAAGGTTGGAAAGTAGACAAGCACGGTCTTGTTGATATAAACTATCGACGTCGATATCAAGCCTATGAACCATTTGTCCTATCAAGTCAGGCTCAGCTCGTGTACTTTACAAGTTATCCTAAACGGGGAACAACAAGGTCGGACTGGTGGACAGTATGCAAGACCAAAGCTAGAAATACCTTTGAGGTTGACGATATAGCATATCAACAGGATGAACTACCTCTTGTAACAAATATTATAGAAGTGGACACGACGGAAGTTCCTCATTACACATCTAATTATGTAGAAGAAGTAGAATTATCTGAAGAGGAAGATGCAGATGAAAGTGAAGATGTAGAGGAGGAAGAAGAAGAAGAAGAAGAAGAGCTAAACGAACTAGATGAATTTTCAGAAGAGGATTAAAATCTGTGATGTCTAGCATATAAATATATATTTTTGTAATAATAAATCTGTGACACTTTAGTGACACTTTAGTGACACTTTTATCTGTGACCATGATATTTTTAAAAAATTTGTGATGTCTATCATAATAATAAATCTGTATTTTTGTTTTATTGTCATATGTTATTATCAGGTATGACTAGACCATCTGGACGACGCGAAGGATTTTACATTAGCCAGTCCCGTCAGCCTCGGCGTGGGGATGGAGAGGGCAGTTCCGTACCCTCATCCTCATCTCCGAGTACGCCATTGTACCGTTCTGTTCCCGGTCCATTATCGGGACAGGGCAGTTCCAGCAGGTTACCGACTCCTCCCTCGTCGTCCAGCCTTCCTGATCCCGCGTCCAGCAGGTTGCCGACTCCTCCCTAGTCGTCCAACCTTCCTGATCCCGCGTCCAGCATCCCTGATCTCCCGTCCAGCATTCCTCCTGTCGACGGCTCTATGGGGGGAGCCGACGCCGAGCATATGGAGGACGGCGATCAGACTGATCCTGCCCAGGCAGGAGGTGAGAGCGACCCTCCATGCGCTCCCCCGGACGAGACACGTATGGAGATTTGGACGGACGGGCCTATGAAGTAAGTTAATTAATTAATATATTTCTCAAATGATTATATGTACATATATATTCATGAAAAATTATTATTGTATAGATATCGGCCTTCTGCAGTACAGAGACAGCTGGAGACATTTCTGAGGCAGAACTATGGTGGGGCTTGGATTAACTACTCAGATGCTCCCACAGATAGGAAGGCCTTTTGGTTCGCCCACTTCAAGGTAAAAAATTTGTTTATTTTTAAATTTTAATAATCATTTGTGTATATTATACAACTTTTGTATTTTACTTCTTGTAGAGGACCTATTTCTATCCACCACACCGGACGGCGAGGATTGAGGGCCAATTTTCTGCCGTCGCAGCCAAGCTCATCCGTGATGTGATCGATGACCAGAAGCGTCGGGATCGCTCCGGAAGGCCGATCCAGGGTTGGATTACGCCAGAGCAGTGGACTGCGATGAAGGCTAGATTCAGCGAGCGCAGGTAAGTGGTGTGGTGGCTCCATTCCGATGACGGAGCATTTTTATCGTCTGGTACGTTTCCTATGACGGACATTAATTTATATATAGTTCGATAGAATGTTTAATACTAATAATAGATAATATATTTTAACAGGTAAAAATGGGTGATGACCCGAACATGGTGACCATCTTCCTGGTCACCCATCGGAGGGCTGGGGAGTTCATTGACGAGAGGGCGACGCAGGCATATGTACGTTCTATTCTTTATATTAATTTACTATAATTTAGAAAACAGAAAAATAGATATCAATATAGACTTTATCAAACACTTACACGTTAGCAAACATGGTCTAGGCCGAGTTTGTTCGGCTACAGAAGGAGGCGGCTGCTGCTGCTGCTGCTAGTGCGCAAGCAGAGGGAGGGGCTGGTACTTCCTCCCAGCCGCCTACAGATCCATCGTCGGACGAGCTCTGGATGACCGCCGTTGGCGGTCTTCAGAAGGGTACGTACTACGGTACGGGATCCTACGGCGCGTATTTGGCTTCGGAGTCATCCCGAGCCCCCTCTGTCAGTGGCAGTCTCCGGCTACGCAGGTGTAATGTCCCAAATTCGTGATACGTATTTAGTGTACGTATACGTGTTTTGGACCCATATTTTATTTATTCATGGTTAGTTATCTTGGTTTATTTTGTATTGGCTTGGTTTTATTGGCATTGATAGTTTAATTGGTTTTAATGATTCATTGATTTATTTGGGCTTGGTTTATTCCTGGGTTGGTTCGGTTTGGGATTGCTCTTGGTTCATCATGAACCAAGGGGTGAACCTCCTACCTACCACCACCACTCATATTTATTACCTATTCTTCTTCTCTCTCTTCATTAATCTCTTCTTCTTCCATTTACTCCCTTCACCTACAAGAGAGAGAAGAGAGAGGTCTAGGTAAGTACAACTTGCTTCCACAAGAGAGCTCATTTTATTGTTCCATTAGCTTCTCCTTATGTTTCTAAGACACATTAGAACTTGTCATTTTCCATTTTGAGGCTTTAATTTTTGTAGATCTAAAAATTAGTTATTTTCGGATTTTGGTAGTTTTGATCTATCAAACTTTCTTGTTTTCAAGTTTTGATGGTTTCATGTTGTAGAGAATTTTATTCTACCCAATTTTGACCTTTGAAAAGTCAGATTTGGACTTATTTTGACCAAGTTATGGACTTTTGAAGCTTTTAGGTTCAACCCATGGAGTTCTTGCAGATTTGGAGAAGACAGTGAGCAGTGCGCGAGCTTTTTAGCTTGTGCCACTGAGCTGCGCGCGCTCTTTAGCGCAGAGCAGTCCGACCATACGCTGCCTTTTGGGAGCGTATGTCTTGCATACGCTCACTTGGGTGACAAGGAGTCGTATGGAGTCCATACGCTGCCTTTTGGGAGCGTATGTCTTGCATACGCTCACTTAGGTGACAAGGAGTCGTATGGAGTTCATACGCTGCCTTGATGAGGAGTCGTATGGAGTCCATACGCTGTCTTTTGGGAGCGTATGTCTTGCATACGCTCACTTGGGTGACAAGGAGTCGTATGGAGTTCATACGCTGCCTTGATGAGGAGTCGTATGGAGTCCATACGCTGCCTTTTGGGAGCGTATGTCTTGCATACGCTCATTTGGGTGACAAAGAGTCGTATGGACCTCATACACTGCCTTTTGAGGCGTATGGATGACTTGCACTGAGCGTATGACTTGCACTGAGCGTATGACTTGCACTGAGCGTATGACTTTTGCACTGAGCGTATGGCCTTTGGCTGACTTGGTCTTATGTCAGCGTGTCAGATTTGGTTTTATTTTTCTTAAGCTTGGCTCTTCTATAGTCCTGTATATTGATATTTTATTAGATATTTTATGCCCATTTTATATCCTTACGCCTTTTGTCATGAACTTGATAATCACGAATTTATGTAATATGTTTGGAAAGGATAACTGAGCCTGACACGATAGTGACCCGTAGTGGTGCACTCCTGACATGAGTAACCTGACATGACCTGATAGTGGCCGTCGTGGCGCACTCCTGACTAGTACACTTGACCTGATAACCTGACATGTTATATCTTGATAAGCTGTTGCGACGGCTACTTGATATGACATGACCTGTATAATAACCTGGACACCGTAGACGATTGTGCTTGTATAAATAAACCAGTCCTGTCTTGCATCATGTCTAGGATGGGACTCCTGAGTACCACGGTCAGGAGTACCTACTAAAATGGACTAAGGTTAATAACTAGAATAATACTTTAGTCATGACGAGATTTTCCAGCTACAGGCAATCCCGTTACCTGGGCAAGCCTTGGGATATGTAGCCTGCCGTCGAGTAGGGCATATTTCCAGTACACTGTCATGTGTTGCACCCTTCAAGCTACCTAAGGGTACATTCGTTTCCTGGACGATGTACCCACCTGAATTCAACTCTAATCTTTTAACCCGGGTAACCTGGATGGTCTGCAGGGCTTGTGGCTGTGGAATAATCTCACTGCATCTTGTTAGTAATTAGGCTTGTGACAACCCTAGTTAGTTAAAGTATTAAGCCGTAATTCTTGCTTGGCCGTGAAGTGATTGGATGGAGTCTAACCAGTCTAGTCTTGCCCTGATCCTGTTCCAGATTATTGATGAACAGAATGCTTGTATTTATTTTTACCGATAAATGGTGAGAATTCCAAGTTCTGCTCAGACGAAGGGTTACAACCCCGGTCCTTGTTTGGTTTACAGGTTGTAACCTGGTTGTCTGAATAGTTCCATGGTTATCTCGTCGTATATCATCCTGGTGTATTTTCTTTATTTTCAGTTCTTACTTTTATTTATATCTTGTGCTGATTGCTGGTTTTTAGCTCTTAAGTGAAGCCCCTTTGTGGCACTTGCTCTTTCTGGGGTCTGACCCAGCTGGTTTTGTATGGCCAGATTCCGGAGCAGCTCCAGAGGATCTACCGGTTTTCCAGCCCGATGGTGAACACCAGACGTAACCAGGGCAACGAGTGGGTTTCCTTTGTCCTCCCACTTTATTGTAAAATTATTCTTTTGAGGCGTTTAGCCGCCGAACAAGTGTTAGCTCGTGTACATTTTTACTTACTGTCTGCCTACGGGCTGTAACATGATTGGCAACCTAGGGTTGATCATGTATGACTAAAACTCTTGCTAGTCCTCACATTTTGTAACGACTAGCTTCATGATCAGCTGAATATGTAATATTTGGGACGCCTTACTATTGTATATTTGGTGATCTTACATCTTGTAACTCTATTTACTTGCTTGTGATTGAGACACTAGGCTTGTTCATGACCTTAAGAGACTGTTGGCTTGTAGATAAACCCTCATATATCTAGACAGCCGTGACCGTATAGTGGAGTGGATCCCATTTCATTATACGTAGCTGGCTATGTCTGTCCCAGCTCTCCAGTATTCTGGTTCTGGGGCGTGACAGCAGGCGTCGTCACGAGCTGAGGATGTTCGTCGTCAGATCGATGAGCTGCGTCGCGAGTTGCAGCAGCAGATTTTTGATGCGGTCGAGCGACGATCCGACCCTCCGATCGTCACCGGACGATTTGATGCGGTCGAGCGCAGTATACAGGAGCTGGTGAGTCTGTATCAGGCTACAGCTGCCAGCTTGCATACGCTCACCGAGTCTACGCAGCGCACAAAACGTAGACAGGTCGAGCTGGAGGGATCGCAGAGGAGCATGTTTGCCTCACTCGCTCAGTATACTGAGAGGGTGGTGAGTACCCTTGCTGCGCATGGTGAGCGACTGCGAGAGCTGGAGCAGATATGTCCTCCCGGTCCATCGACGGTGCCGACTCCAGACACTGTACTCCCTCCGACGCCGACTCCAGACATTGCACTGCCTCCTACTGCCCCTACGGTACAGCTCACCCAGGAGCAGTATGACTACATTCTATCCCAGTTGCGCGGCAGGGGTCCGCAGTGATTTTATTGGTTTTTTTATGACTTGTATGTATTGGCCCTATGGGCAAATTATTTATTCATACACTGTTGTTTATACACTTGGTGGGAGACTTTTTATCATCTTCCATTTTTATTTGACTCTATTGGATGTTCGTGAGGATGTGTGTCTGTGATATTTACTTTGCACTACCTCCTATTTTTATTGTGATATTTACTTTGTGATATCTGCGACGGGGATGACAAATATACCTACGCTGGGTTATAAGCGTTGATTTGATATACAAAGGAGGTGCTGTCGAAATTTTAAAAAAATATATTGTGTATTTTTGTTATGATGTGTGTCTGTGTTTACAGTGAATGTGAAATGCAGTGTTCAGAACCATCGACAGTTTCGATTACTGTTGTATGTGTTATCTTGGATAGAAATAGCAACAGTTCAGGGTGCACTTCTGAGAGCTTCATTTTCATGTCCTTCACTTTCTCGGGACGTCGTAAAGGTTCCCGAGAAGGTGAAGGACGTGAAGAGGAAGCTCTGAGAAGTGCACCCTGAACTGTTGCTCTTTCTATCCAAGATAAAACATAGAACAGTAAGCGAAACTGTCGATGGTTCGAACACTGTACTTCACACACACTGTAAACACAGACACACAGCATAACAAAAATATCAATTATATTTTTTTAATTTTTTTATAATATCTGCGACGTATAGCGACGTTCTGCGACGTACTGCGACGGAACGTAAACGTCGCTATACGTCGCTAGACGTCACTAATATGCATCGCTAAATCTGTCGGTAGCCGTCGCTAAGTTGCCCATGTGGCTGCCATGCCATGTCATCATATATAAAGTTTACAGCGTCGCAAGTGGTCACTTTACGTCGCAATTTTGGCGACGTAGTGATACGTCGCTATCTGTCGCTAATTTTGCGACGTCTAGCGACAATGAACTCCGCGTCGCAAATAGCAACGTTCGGCGACTAAAGTGTCATATGCGACTTGCCTATAAGCGACGTCCAGTTTTCGTCGCTAAATACGTCGTAAATTGGTTTTAGCGACGTATTTTCCTTATTTAGCGACGTCTCCTGACGTCGCTAAAATGGGTTATTTTAGTAGTGCATGTCATTCTCCGTGTTTAAATCACGGAGAATTGTCATTCTCCGTTGTTAAAATCACGGAGAATTGTCATTCTTCGTTGTTAAAATAACGAAAAATGGCATTTTTTATGTTAAAATTACGGAGAATGGTCATTACCGTGTTAACATGCAGGAGAATAGTCATTCTCCGTGTTAAAATTACGGAGAATCACGTAGAATGGTCATTCCCCGTGTTAGAATGCAGGAGAATGGACATTCCTCGTGTTAAAATCACGAAGAATGATAATTATCCGTGTTAAAATCATGGAGAATGGTCATTCCTCATGTTAAGATCATGGAGAATGATTTTTTTTCCTTCTTTTTTTAAAAAAAAGTATATATTGATTGATATCAAACTTTTCATTGTTGTTTGTTTTATATCAGTGCAAACAACCGAGCACAGTGACCTAATCGCCGAAAAACTTCAAATCTCTCCACGAAGATGATGACGAGCGATAATCGGAGTTCGACTGAAGAAAAACATAGTGAAATACGAACGATCTTTGCGATCTCTGTTGAAGATGAGAGCAATGGAATTCAGATCTCTTATGAGGAATAAGAAGACGAAAATCGTAATCCAAATCTGATTTATAAATTCATGTCACGACCCGATCACAAATATTTGGGTCGAACCGGATCATGCCCAGCCTGTACCGTTGTTGAGACGACGGCAGTAAGCTGTTCTATTAGCAGATAACCACAACAACATCTATATTTGTCACAACTCAATATTCGGAAATTTAAAACTTTATTAAACATTAAAAATAGATACAACTGGAAGTAAAAGAACTGAATTCAAATAACAGAATTTTTCAAAGAAACAACAAAACTGGAAAAGAAAATCTAGCTAAGCCTTCGGCTCATCGGCCTCAGTTCCTGCGTCCTCCAAAGGGGACTCTGGCAGCACCACGGGATACAGAACCGGGTCATAATAGTTGTTGATTAACAGCTCAGCATCCTCAATATCCCCTAAAAATGTATCTCCAGTCAGGAGGGAGCAAAGTACAATTCATGCTAATTTTACAATTAAAATAATAATAGAATCATGTACTTTTAAACAATTTGAAGTAAACAGTTTTTTAGCAGTTAAACAGTGTGATTTGAATAGACAATGAATATGATCGGCTTGGGTTGTACAGTTGTATCATATTGATACGATATGACTTATCCACATGTGTGTGAGGGGTAAGCTAATATAGTTCTAAGTTATCATTTGGGATGTGGTCATAAATATTATACTATTCCCCCAGTACCCAACAGTCAATCAGTCAGTGCTCTCAGAGAGAGTTCCGTGTTGCATCGTGGTTTAAACTTGCAGTAAAGCGATTATTAAATAATTGTAAACTAACACAAAATGTACTTGCCTCAAATTGGAATGGACTTGAAGGGTTGAAGACTTCGAGATGGGATTGAGACTCGTCCTCGAAATCCTACATTCGAGAAGTTGACTCAGATTCCAGAGTTTACCAAACTAACTATGCTAGTTGCAATCTCTAAGTTGTGTCATAATCAATTTTAATCTTGATTACACAATCACAAACAAATCTCGATTATCGGTGCGTTGTAATTAATAACGAGGGAAAGATCAATTTAACTTGTATTTTGAAAAAACTCGTAGTTACCAATTTATTGGGTTAAAACTTTGTATTTTCGTAATTATACATATAAAACTAAATTTTTTGTTTTAATGAGAAAACATGATCGTTGTTTAAATATTACAAACTTGTAAATTTTAATGTGAGAAAAACTTCATTAATTTTCTATATCAAAATAATATTTATTTTAGATTTATGCATACCTAAAAAATCCGTAAAACCAGAAAGTGAAAGAAAACCTATGCTACAATAATTACAGGCCACAGAAAAAATAGAAAAGCTGGGCTTATGCCCTTACAATTTATTCTACATAAATTGAAATAAGAAGAAATATTTTTTAGTTCTAAAATTATCCTACAATTTAATTATAATTAAAACTAATAATTAAAATAAATTAAATTAATAGTGAGTCTCAGATATTGGTCCAATCGTCATATAGGCTAATGCCTCAACGTCCGGGCTAAACCGGTTTCGTTTGCACTTAGTCAGGGCCCATTGACCAATACGGTCGTCGCCCAAAATTCAAAATAATAATCTTTTCCAAAAAAACATTTTAAAATCATTTTAAAATATAATTAAATTTTGTAGAAAAATCCGGCAGCACTTCCTCTATTTTCGGTCAACCCAAAAACTGGAAAATGTGCCATAAACACCATTTATAAAAAGTCTCAAACCAGGGAACACCTAGAATTCAATTCCAAACCATTTTACACCGCAATTAAAATTCACAGAATAATTCCCGAATTTAAATCAGAACCCGCAATATAGTTTCGAGAATTCCCGAAATGAATTCGGAAATCACAACGCCTAAAATCTCGAAAATATATTTCGAAAACGTCCGAAATAAACGCCGAATCTCACAGAATATTTTCGAAAAAATCCGAAGCTACGACGTCGCTAAAAACCAAAATCTCGGGAGGAAATCAGGGACCAATTTCATCACAGACAAATGAAAATAGGACGGGACAGAGGAGTTATACCTTGGGTTGCTCGGCTAGAGCTCTCAGATGCAAATTAAAGAAATAATAAGCGCGGACAGCAAGAAACCAGCTCGGAAAATGCACAGGAAACACCGACAGTAGACCGGGCCGCAAGGAATGCGCTGGACAACGTCCGAACAGCAGACAGCAACTCGAAAACCCATGGACAGCGCTGGACAGGGCTATCCAAATCAGCGGGGCATGGGCTCTGGATGGCGACGCTAGGGTACGGGCTCTGGATGGCGACGCTAGGGCACGGCCAAACAGGACTTGGCGCCGAAGAGGCGGCGCTCAGGGAAACGTCGGAAGACCTAGGGCACAGCGCGGGAGTGCGCTGGAAGAAGGTCGGGATGCTGGAGTACGGCCGAGGGGGCCGGGATCGGCGCGGATGGCCGAGAGGGGAGCCGGCTACGGGCGGATCGGAGGCGCTGGCTGGAGGCGCGCCACGCGGGGTCGGGGCGGATGGTCCGGCGTCGAGCGAAAAGGCTCGGGGAGAGGGTTTGTGAGGAGTGGGGGAAGAAAAATGAGTAATGGTGGTGGTGGGTTTGCTTAAGAATGGGGAGAAGAGTTAGTTGCTGTGCTCTCGTGAGAGGGAGGGGAGAGTGGGGTTAGGTGTGAAGAGTTTGTTAGCCCAATGATTATATCATGTTTTTGAATATGGCTAATCAATTAAGTTTACTATAATGCCATCACTAATATTCATGTAATATTCATGTAATCAATATTATGTTACTACTTAAACTTAGCATTGTCTTATGTTAGCATTGTCTTATGTTTATTAGTGATACATGCATCTATTGTATATATATTAAACTTAAAGGATTTGCCATAATCAAAAAGGGGGAGATTGTTAGCCCAATGATTATATCATATTTTTGAATATGGCTAATCAATTAAGTTTACTATAATGCCATCACTAATATTCATGTAATATTCATGAAATCAATATTATGTTACTACTTAAACTTAGCATTGTCTTATGTTAGCATTGTCCTAAATGTTCTATATCATATTGCTATGCTTGTATCATATTATTTTATTCGTCTAACATGTTCTTATAGACATGCAGTAAGCATGATCAAGCTTTGTCAAAGCAGGACATATGCAATGGGCCAAAGACGGCGTTATACAAGAAGATTTCTCTGAACCGCCTAACGACCTATCCGGGGCCTCGCATCGGGGGTTCCGCTGTCCGGTCAGCGGACAGGGGTCGAGGGAGCAGCGCCCCCCGTCAGGGGTTCAGGGGCGAAGCCCCCGAAAGGTATTCAGATTTCCAGATATGTTTATCTTTGGACGACCGCCGTCAAGTAAAAAGGCGTCTTCAAATCTGCTCAAATATTTGAAGAAAGGCGTTATCAAAGGGCTCTTAGTTTTCCTATTTCATGAATATAATTTTGCATATTTATTGAGTCTAGAATACGATGTACACTGCATCGTACTGACAAATAGGCTACCCAAGAAATATTTTCAAAATACTCTTTTATTTTGAAAACAAGCCCACTTACAAAAGCCCAAATTACTTCCTAACTGCTTGACTTTTCAAAAACCCCAAAAACTAATTTGCAAAAATCCTGACAGAACTCCAACAGAACTCAAGGAGAATTCGGCCAGAGTTCGGCCCGAATTCGGCCAGAGTTCGGTTAGTGAACGTTGCTTTTTGAACTTGGTCTCCCTGCAGTTACGGATCCCACCGAGATTTTCTCATAGAGTTCTGCCCGAATTCTGCCCGAATTCTGTTAGAATTCTGCCTTTGGAAAAACTATAAATAGAGAAGGATTTCGATCATTTCAACACACTCATTGACTTTCATATCTCTTCTCTATAAGCCTACTACTTCTTCCAAAGTATTCTGAGCTTTTATTTTCAAATCTCAAGCCAGTTACAATCCTCTAGTTGATTTGCCAGTGCGGTACGGTCTAGAAGTTTCAGAGTGGTTGTAATCAGAGGCTTGATTGAAGTTACACACTTCACAATTGAAGTTGGTCGAGTACTTCGGATCAAAGCTCGCGTTGTAGAAGTTGCAAGAACTTCGGATGAAAACTTGTGGTGATTTTCCATAGTGGATTCAACTGGAAGCTAGAGTTCTTCCGACTGGACTAGTCCTCACAAGAGGGAAACCGGTATACATCCTTGTGTTTGCGTTTGCTCTCTACTCTCTACTTTTTATTTACATATCTGTGATATATTATCTGTGATCTTGTTACTAACTTTTTTAATTAGTTAATTTCCGCTGCCTACTCTATTCACCCTCCCTCTAGAGTATTGCGCTTTACAACTCTTTCCTACAATCGGTCCTACAGAGTTGTGGTGGGGTATTATAAGGAGTGGGGAGAGGGATTAGTGTGCTGGAGTTGGGGAGTTAGAGAGAACGTGTGGGGGTGAGTAAGAGTAGTGGAGAAATAAGGGGAGAGTTGGTCCAACGGGTGGACCAACTCAAAGGGGAAATATATATATATATATATATTTTTAAAAGGAAATCAGAATTTTCAAATCAAAGAGAATGGGTTTAAAATCGGGTCTGGGTTTCGGGAAGCTGGTCCGGGCTCGGGTCTCGTCACAACCAAAAAGCCGATTATTAATTTTGAAATTAATTTTTAAACCCACAATTAATAATAATAATAATAGTAATAATATTATAATAATAATATTAAATCACATCACAAAACTGGGTTTCACAATTCAAATACATATATATGACCAAATTTGCGCAAAGGGGTAGTTATGGTATTATCAAAATGGCAATTTTATAAATACAGAACATCTAAAGGAAATCTTGGAATATTTAACGTGAGAATACATAATTTTGGGTATTTCATAAAACCATCATGCGGGTGGGCTTTTCATAAACACCTACCCCAAAAGTGAGTATTTCAGTAATTTTCAGATACAATTATTGTTACTACCAATAATTGAACCAAAAGACCTCTAGAGTACAAGTCTAATGCATAACATTATAACATAATGATTTTGTTTTAAGTTTGTCTCCATCCACGACATTTTTAGCTCCACCGTTATTGATACGAAGCATAAAAAAAAAGTTCCAGTTGGTGAATTATTTATGACTGATCGCCAAAGTGGCATCAAACTATGGAAACCTCAATATTAATGACTAGTTAGTGATGTCCCCGTGGCCGTAGCCCATTGGAAACGGTGGAGCACCTCGGCGCAGTGGCATGGGTTCGAGCTCCCTTGGAGGCATTGCCTCCCAGCACCATTAAAAAGTGGACACCCTCAAAAAAAAAAAAAAAAACTAGTTCGTGACCATGGTAGCTATGAACATGAGAGTTCCATATAGTCCATCCATATTCTACCTTTTACTTGCAAGTACTTAAAAATATGAGACCTTATTTGCATCATCAATTATGGATACTCATAATTGTGAGATCTCCAAAACAAGCTAATAATTCTGCGTAGTGAAATGTGAAATACCCATAACAGTCTTACTGAATTTTCTGAAGTAGCTATCAAACCGTAAGTTTACCCTCCAAGAGTTGGTGCCAAATTTAAGGCCAAGCTAATTATGAGTATGTGCGTCACTGATTTTGATCAAGCAATTTAGAATTTTTTTTTTGTGATCCCGGCCTAGGCCTAACGTACGGACCTTTATGCACGCTGCGTCGTATGTATACCATTTAGGTCCAGTACTATGCCCAATTTTTACACACCTCCACCGCGGTTAAAACCGTCCGTTTGGCCTAGAAGATTATACCTCTTCTTGCTGACCACAAAAGTCGATAGCAATTTAAGTTCATTGACTAATACGTATAATTTTTTTCGGAGGAAGGGGAGAATAGGATAGGAATTTCAATTTTTTTTTTTTTTGTGGAGTGTGCTCAGTAGGTCATGGAGTACGAATAGTCGCGTTCATGTGCATAACATGAACTATTATTACACAAAGCCAAATACATATAACACTATATATATGATGACTTTGTCATTCGAACAAATACGAAGTCTGGTCAATATAATTATATTAATATAAGTTTTGTTCGAATCATTTATCACAACATTCAACTATCACAAATCTCATCTAATGTCGATCTCCCTGAACGAAGTATACAACTCTCCGCGCACAGATCTCCTCTCTTATACTATCTTGAAGTACGAGTCGTACGAGAGACTTATGGAAGTAGTCCGTCTCCTTGAATCTTCTCAACGAGCACTCTTAGATGAACAAACCCCTTAGCTTCTTATTCATAGTGATGTCTTTTAAGTTAGCCAACAAGCTATCTTGACCGTCCATTGTAGATTCAACGGCCCAAAATTTACGTTGAAGTCCGTCCTACATAAAATAGTTTGCAACACAACGGTATACTGACGATATACAGTGTAGATACCAGACTAGCTTGGTTTTGAAAATTATCCAAATGTTTTGGTATACCCTCGATATTCTGTCCTTATACCGGTGACCTTGTTTCGGCTCTAATACAAACCTGGTTTAAAGGTAATCGATCTGTCGTATTTGTCACAACTTCCATCGACGCTTCACACCAATATTTTAAAAATCGGACCGATGATTGAATCGATTTTTTTTTCCAGAAAATTTACTGTAGGGTAATATATTTTAACGAAATTGCGTGTAGGATACCATATTCGGGAAAATTGCAAAAAGGAAAACGATCCGCCAGACAGTATGTCGAAAATTGAGCGCGGTGGGGGGTGGGGGAGGGGGGGGCTATGCCTATTTGTTTGCAGGGGGGTAGGTTCGCAGACGGGGGGAGGGGGTTTGCAGGCTTTTGTTTGTGGGAAGCATGCTGGTGCTTTTGTTTGTGGGAAGCATGCCCAGCCACTACCAAAATAAGTCATATTAGCGACGAAATTAGCGACGCCAACTTAAAACGTCGCTAATATTTTTGGATTTAGCGACTCCTAAAGAATGCGTCACAATACGTCGCTGATAGCGACAAACAGCGACATATTACGACTACCTTTAGTGTAATAAAAATCAACGTCGTTGATTTGTCGAAAAACGTCGTTAGTTTTATTAGTTCAGCGACGTTTAGCGTCGCAAGGATTAATAAGTCGCCGAATATTAAACGCTTACCGACGCTTTGCGACGTATTTTAGGACGTCGCTACTTTCTGCTAAATATGGTTTCCTCGGTTCCAATTTTCATTTCTCCCTCTCCCCAAATTCTTTGTTCCCGCCCCTCTTCCCCCAACCACGACGACAGCCACCCAATTCCCTCCGGTGCCGCTCATCCTCCTCCTCTACCGCGAGCCCCTTCTCCTCCCTCAAGCGAGCCCGTTCTCCTTCTCCTCCTCCACCGCGAGCCCCTTCTCCTTCTCCACCGCGAGATCCTCCTCCTCCTCCTCCTCGACTACCGCGAGGAGACTGAAGGTAAACCCTAACCCTAATTGAGGTGTTTTTCGTGTCCAAAATGGACACGGAGACACATTACGACCATGTGTTCACTGATACAGTGTGTTCGTGAGGTTTTGCACACTTTGTGTCCATTTGTTGGACACGTGGACACCCCCAAGCTTGCATATACATGTATTTCACCTATGTACACTTAATCCCCTCCTCCTCCACAACAAAACTTGTCCTCCTCCTCCTCCTCCACCACCGCGAGGAGACTGAAGGTAAACCCTAACCTAATTGAGGTATTTTTTGTGTCCAAAATGGACACGGAGACACATTACGGCCATGTGTTCACTGATACAGTGTGTTCGTGAGGTTTTGGACACTTTGTGTCTATTTTTTGGACACGTGGACACCCCCAAGCTTGCATATATATGTATTTCACCTCTGTACATTTAATCCCCTACATACACTTGTGTATTTTCGTATTAATTTGGATTTGCATATTGGTGAATTGTGTGAGTTCTACAGTATGGTTCTGTTTGGTGAATTGTGTCTTATTATAGTCCCTGCAGCCATTCGACTGGCGAGGCAGAAACTATGTAGTCGTAGATAAAGTTGACTGTCATCCGACCCTCATCCCTCGGCAATGATGATACGACAACCAACCGGAGAGGCAAGGACATAGTCCATGCATCCATTTGGATTAGTAAATGTGAATATGGGGTTTAGATTCATGGTGTATATGTTCACTGTCTCAAGGACATTGTCCCTGCAGCCATTCGACTGGCGAGGCAGAAACTATGTAACCATAGATAAAGTTGACTGTCCTCCGACCCTCATCCCTCGGCAATGATGATACGACAACCTATCACTATATCTTATATAGTAGTAGATGATGTCTTAGTATTATATTATGTGAGTTCATCTTGATTCTGTTACATTCTTCAGATACTAGATACGATAAGAACGTATACTACACCATATGTACAGAACCTTGTTAGCAATCACCCGAATAAAATACGTATTATACGCGAATTTTTTCGTATCTTACATAAACGTATAATACTTACGTACTTTTGAAAATTTTGAATTTATACGCGAATTTTAAGCATGTGGCGTTTTAAACGCGTACCGTACGAATTTTTAAAAATTTTGGTCAAAAAAATGTGACCAAGAAATCCAACAGTCTTGACTTTCTTGACTTTTGCTGCTATTAGATATTAAGACTGGCACAATTCTGCTATTAGATATTAAGACTGGCACAATTCTCAAAAATTATCAAAAGAAAAGAAGAAAAGGTCCCACAGTAAACAAAAAAAAACCCCAAGAGTCTTTGCACATGTTGCTTGCAATAATCAAAAATTATCAAAAGAAAAGAAGAAAAGGTCCCACAGTAAACAAAAAAAGAAACCCAAGAGTCTTTGCACATGTTGCTTGCAACAATTAAAGAAAAATCTTTCGATTTTTCATCATCCAACCTCTTCTTATTCTCACACTGAACCAAGAAGTATAGGTGGGTGGACCCTATATATATGTCGAATTTTTAGACCATCTCCAATGGTGATTTCTAAAATTGAGTTCTTATCCTACTTGGCATTGTATTTTAAGGAAATTTCTATCCTAGTTGGAGGAGTTTCTACATACAAATTGTAGACATACAAAAATGCTCTCCAATGGTTTTTCATTTCTATCATATGTGTTACATAGTAAAAGGACCAATTTAATGGTGTGGGACCCAATAATAATTGTCATGAGAGATAGGAGAATTTCTATGAAAGTTTTCATCCTACGTCATTGCCACCTAGGATAGAAATGGTGATAGAAATCACCATTGGGAGAAGTTTTTTCTAAAATGGATTTCTTCCATAGAAATAGGGAAGATAGAAACCCCCATTGGAGATGGTCTTAGTGCCGAATTGGTTCATATGAAACGCACTAAACACGAATTAAATATAATCCGAATATTTTTCGTTAGACGAATTTTTGACCGTATTTTACTTATATTGTGTCGATTTATACTCGTCCTTTTGTCGTTTCGAATTTTTTCCGTTTGCCGAATTGCTAACATGGGTACAGAACATAGATGATTCACACTAATGTATACTTGAATGAATTTTGGGTTGTGTTCTGAGCCATTCGTTCCCATACTTGGCAATTAAGCCATTCGACTGGCGAGACAGAAACTATGTATCCGTAGATAAAGTTGACTGTCCTCCGACCCTCATCCCTCGGCAATGATGATACGACAACCTATCACTATATCTTATATAGTAGTAGATGATGTCTTAGTATTACATTATGTGAGTTCATCTTGATTCTGTTACATTCTTCAGATACTAGATACGATAAGAACATATACTACACCATATGTACAGAACATAGATGATTCACATTAATGTATGCTTGAATGAATCTTGGGTTGTGTTCTGAGCCATCCGTTCTCACACTTGGCAAAAAATCGAATTATTTGTGAACACATGGCCGTAATGTGTCTCCGTGTCCCGAGGAGTCCAAATTTCGTACCTCCGCTACATGATGGTTCCTTTAGTTAGCTTGCTTATGTTACAATTATATTATTTGTGACTATCGATCTTACCAGATGGCACCCATGACCCGAGGAGCGGCACGTCGTTTGAAGAAAATAGTAAATGCTGAGGTGGCTCCTCCTACAGTTGAGGAGGAAGTGGCACCGGTTGCTAGTGAGACCGGGAGTTCTATTCATCCAGCACCGGTAGCTAGTGAGACCGAGAGTTCTCTTCATGCAGTCCTTGCAAGGGACGACATCTCTCCTCGCGCCAAAAATCTCGCTTTTTCGAGGTGGTTGCGTGAATGTATCACTGAGCGTTTGCGTGAGCAGCGTGGTTCTCATTAGCTATTAGTACTTATTTGTATTGGACTATTTGTATTGGGTTTTTTTGTATTAGACTATTTGTATTGGACTACATATATGAATTAGAACTGTGTCAATCTCTGGATTATATTGGACTACGACACCGCGGTAACATAGTCCTTGCAGCCATTCGACTGGCGAGGCAGAAACTATGTATCCGTAGATAAAGTTGACTGTCCTCCGATCCTCATCCCTCGGCAATGATGATACGACAACCAACCAGAGAGGATACTCTGAGAGATCCATCTGAGAGGGACGTATACTCTGAGAGATCACTTTTACAAGAATGATATCAGTAGTGGGATTGAGTGCTGGAGGAGATATTATCAGAGTATACGTCCTACTCAGATGGGTCTCTCACCGTTACAATTTTTTTTCTGACAGCATGGTGGATGTGCTCCGTCCACAGATTCTTGCTCCGAGCCAAAACTTTGTCCCGGAGCTCAAGTGGACATCTTTGGTGTAGAGCTCGAGTGAGAGGTTCCTGACAGCATGGTGGCCTCCTTGGTTAAAGTATCCGTGCTCATCCCACATTGGTTGTGGGACGAGCACGGATACTTTAACAAAGGAGACCACCATGCTGTCAGGAACCTCTCACTCGAGCTCTACACCAAGGATGTCCACTTGAGCTCCGGGACAAAGTTTTGGCTCGGAGCAAGAATCTGTGGACGGAGCACATCCAACATGCTGTCAGAAAAAAATAGTAACGGTGAGAGACCCATCTGAGTAGGACGTATACTTTGATAATATCTCCTCCAGCACTCAATCCCACTACTGATATCATTCTTGTAAAGGTGATCTCTCAGAGTATACGTCCCTCTCAGTTGGATCTCTCAGAGTATCCTCTCCGGTTGGGTTGTGTTCTGAGCCATCCGTTCTCACAGAGGGTCCTATTTTGGATTCTATATTTTGTATTTTGGTTTCTGTATTTTGTATTTTGGTTTCTGTATTTTGTATTTTGGTTTCTGTATTTTGTATTTTGTATTTTGGATTCTGTATTTTGTATTTTGGTTTCTGTCTTTTGGCTCCAGCTCCATTTGCACTAATCTACGGTACGACATGGTGATCAGGACATAGTCCCTGCAGCCATTCGACTGGCGAGGTAGAAACTATGTAGCCGTAGATAAAGTTGACTGTCCTTCGACCCTCATCCCTCGGCAATGATGATACGATAACCTATCAGAATCCTCGACTCTCTTTCGCTTCTTGCATATTGACCCAGATTCCAATCTCTCATTTTCCTCCGGGTCCACTCTACTCCCAATCTCTTCCTCTTTTATACACGGATCTACAGAATTAATACCATCCAAGGAAGGCAAAACTGAATCAGCATTGTCTTCCGGATCGTCCTCATCAAGGCATAACGGGCTGCTCAACGTGCCCAGCTTCTTCAACTTCTCGCTGGCTGCAGAGTCGAAATGGGAACGGGTCCTCTTTGCCGGCCCGGAGCTCTGACTCGCACTCGTCGCCGCGCTACTGGTTTCCTCTCCTCCTCGGCGAATGTCGGCAATTGCGACGTTTGGCGACGTTTATATGATCAGCGACTTACATTTCCGCGACCAGTCCGAAACGTCGGTAATTTTGTTGCGAATTATTTTTAGCGACGAAAATTGTTATTTTAGCGACGTCTTCAGGCGTCACTAAAATGACTTATTCTGGTAGTGAGCATTGGAGACCCCCCAAACTTGTTTGTATATGTTGAATGAGTGTTTGAATGAAGGAGTGCAGCTTTATAGCACATTGAAAAATGGGATGAAAGAGATGGGACAGAGGAGTTATGTTATAAATGATGCTCGTTCCTTCTCCAGGAACAAATACAGAAGAAGGGAAAGAAGAAGAGAAGAGAAGAGAGGAGAAGAAGCAGAGAAGAGGAGGAGCAGAGAGACTAACATACATTTAGAGAGGTAAAAA
Source organism: Iris pallida (assembly GCA_029216955.1). Lineage (NCBI taxonomy): Eukaryota > Viridiplantae > Streptophyta > Magnoliopsida > Asparagales > Iridaceae > Iris > Iris pallida. The sequence continues at coordinate 479,060 of JANAVB010006199.1, read as the reverse complement.
TATTTCAAAAAATATAATTTTAATTTATTTTATTTGTGTTTAGTATCTTAGAATTTGGTATTAATAACAGATGGATCGTCGAAATGACGAACTTATTCCGGGAGGACCCACCACAGACGAGATTATCCAGCAACGTTTGAGTCATATCTCAATATTAGTATTTTCTGGAAAGGTATACTTAATTTTAAATGAAAGTTATTATTTTGTATATTTTTGTTATTTTGTAGTAATAATGATCATTTTGTAGTAACTCAATTTTTTCTATAGTTATATGATTATCCTGGCGATATTCGAATGCGAGAGCATGGGACATGGCGGTATGAACAGAACGTTGGGTGTTGGAATTTAACTAGCGAATAATATGCTATGTTGGTCATATTCGGATTTAAATACATTGACGAGATACGGTACTAATCACAGGTAAACATCCCTTTAAAAATCCATCAATGCATGCCTTAAAACATATAAAAATTCTTTCGAAACTATTGCGTTCATTAGTCTTTATAAAACATCTGCAACCTGGATTTGTCTCGATAATTGTGGAAGCATATCATTCAAGACCACCGTAGGCATCAATATAACTACCATTTATTTTAGATAAAGCAATTTCTCTAGCTTTCCAAGCTTTCGAACATTTGATACGTATTCGATGTTCTCTGTATATATCCTTCACAACATGCGATGGACTATACGACTGGTCATCTCTAATTTTATTAAATATCTTATTCTTAATCCATACAGTAGTAGCTAATGGATGACTACCTATTGTAAGTCCACATAAGCAAGTATGTCGATTTTCTAACGTAGTAATAACAAATGTCTTGCTATTACCAATAGATTTAGCGTATACCCTCCAATTACAACTTGATTCGTTACATTTATATATAATCTTGTGAGCATTATTCAAAGTAGTCGAACAAACAAAATTATGCTTAATTGCTATGTCACAAATTAAACTTCTAAATTGAATACGATTTTCAAATTGTCTCCCAACAAATAATTCAGGAGTATCAACATTATCATCAATATTATCAAATACATCATCTACATTTTCAACTAAATCATCACTACTAGAATCATTGTCGTTATCTTCATCTACTGTATTTTCTTCTTCAGCGGCAAAAATAACTTGATGAGAAGAACTAGGACCCGGACCCAAATTAGTAGTTTCATTATTAGCAGCACGTCTACTACTTATATGAGAGAGTGCTGGAGTAACAAAATACTAATATACGATGATGTTACATTAATTTGAAGAATAAATGTCCATGCATGATCACTATTTAAATTTATACATTTAGAAGCAAAAATATGCACTAATATAAATTCATCAAAATCAATAGAAAATTGTTCAGTTAATAAATTAAGTAAACTACTAAACGTAATATTTCTATCCACTATAACAACTTCAGTTAAACCCCCTTCATAAGCTAACCTATTTAGGACGCCTCCAAGCGAACATAGAAGAGTTATACTTTGACTCATGTTGGTAGGAAAAGAGCCTTCTACTTCTTCCGAAAGAAATAGGAAATGGAAGAGGAAGATGGCAGCCTTCTACTTCTGAAAGAAATGGGAGATGAAGAGGAATGTGAAAAAATTTATAGGAAGACGATCAATTTATAAGAGTAGAAGCGAGTAAGAGCCGTTGTAGATATAACCGTTGGAGAAAATTTTATAGCCGTTAAAGTAAAATTATAGCCGTTATTCTAGCCGTTGGGTGAAAAAAAAAACCAAAAAACGAATCCTAGCCGTTGCGTAGCGCCACGCGTCCAGCGCTCAATTTCCGACATACTGTCTGGCGGACGCCCAATTTCCGCCATACGCTCTGTCGGATCGTTTTCCTTTTTGTAATTTTCCCAAATACGTTATCCTACACGCGATTTCGTTAAAATATATTACCCTATAGTAATTTTTTTTTTTTTTTATAGGTCGGACTGGGATTCAACCGGAGTTCAAATAGACTTGGTTTGGTTTGGTTCAAACAGATAACATATCTACATTTACTTCTTGGGTTGGTTCTTAGCATGTTTGGTTTGGTTTAATTTACAACTATAAGGTCTCTCAAAACCAAATGGTCCAAATCTCACACAATAAATTTTTTTGATTTTTTTTTTAATAAAAAACCAAAATTTTCGGTTCAATTGCGAACCGGTTCACCGGTTAAATTCGGTTCTGTGAAAAAAAACTGATGGTTCTTCAAAAAAACTTCGGTTCACATCAGATCGGACCGAAATTTTTGTCAAGACCGGTCGGACCCGATCAGACCGCCGGTCCGATCCGATTCTGACAACACTGCTCCACACCGTCCCACCTTCTCGAATCCGAATTAGCTTACCAACATATCTAAGAGAAACAATTGTTTAGAGTAAAAGTCTTAATCCAAATCTAACAGGTGTGCAGTCCACATCGAGCGACAATTCAAATAGTCGTCATCATATAAAAATTAGTGTGATTAGTGATACGAATATCATTAAAAAAGTACGATGGGGGGCGATAATCCAAATATTTTGTATTATGTCACAGAAAATATTTCGTGTCCGTATGTGTCTGATGTTACTGCAGCTTACGTAAAACAATGACAATATATATATATCATAAATTAATTAGGCGAGCCATAATTAAAAAAATAAATAAGCAATGAATTTCTTAAAGAACTATATATGATTTTGAGTCACTCTCAGCTAAGTGCTGCAGTACCACCAGCTGTCTCTGTTTTCAACTTGATTATTAATCTATAATTTAATCTGGATAAGCATCAAATTTATGTCGATCTGATTATTAATCTATAATTAAATCTGGATAAGCATCCAGATTTAAATTATAGATTTAAATCTGGATAAGCATCAAATTTTTGTCGATCGTCCAATATGTCAAAGAGGAAATATTCAAAGCCATGACTATTACTCAGCCTAGGGGAGTGACCACCTCATTACAATTTGAATTATGAATGATTAAAAATGGTGTCGTGTCGTTTTCAAAATCTACTACAAATGATTAAGGGTCTGCTTGGCAATTATCGGGATAGCGGTTATGAGGTGTTTTTAGAGTACCGGTTATGAGCGGTTATGAGGGGTCCGGTTTTGGATGGTTTTTAAGTAGCGGCTTTTAAACCAGTCCAATCCATGCTTGGTAATTCACTAACGAGCGGTTCTGAAAGTTTTTTACACGAATAAATTAAATAGGGAAGGGTATCGGTAGTTATAATTATATCTATTTTGTGAGGATATAAATGGAATAAAAAAATAAAGCCGCTCAAAACCCGCCGATTTGGGGTGTTTACAAAGTCACCCAAAAATACATTATACCGATTTTGGGGGGTTTTTGAGCCGACGAAAACCAGTGCCTCAAAAAAATTAACAAGCAGGGATTTTCATAAACGGTCGGTTCAAAAACACCCCAAAACCGGTGAAAATACTATTACCAAGCAGACCCTAAGACTCTCGCGGACTTTTGGATGAATGTTGTGTATTTGCAGGAATTCACTTTTCATTCTTCTTTCATGGAATTTAATATTTTTATATCCATATTTACTTAGGTTAAAAATATGTAGCCTGAAATTTTTTTAAAAAAAATTATTGACGTTTTTTGTTTAAACGAGAATAGAAATCTTAATTTATTTAATTTTCCATCTTTACCTTTTCATTAACCTTATAATGCTTCTATTACCTAAATTCATATGTTTGAAAATTGGAATAGAAGTTGGATTTGAAAGTAAAGAGAACAAAACACAAAGAGCCATAAAAGTTCCATGAAAGGAATACTATTTCCAAGGTGGGCCTATAGAGTTTACTTCCCACAACAATGGGAACTCGTATTCCCTCACAATTCCAAATTTTAGACACAAAAACATGGATAAGGAATACAAAAGCCTTCAAAACTTAACCAAACGTCCCCTTATGGCTCAGATTGCAAGCGTTGAATATCTAAACAATCTCAAGAATACTTAGAACCTTATAGTTTTCACCAGAGTTCGTGCTTTTTCTACCACACAGGACATGATATATACTTCATTTTATGACCCACATGTAAGGGTGCAACTCGGACGGATTGGGTCTGGTTTGAGGTCAACCCGAGCCCAACCCGATAAATCATAAGCCTAGTCCGAGCCCGAGTCCAACCTCGGGTTCAACATATGAAGTCCAAAACCAAGTCCGGAGGATCAGATTTGGCTCAGGTTGAACTTGGATTGGAACTGAAATAAGATTTAGGATAAGGAGTTGAAGAGTTTGGGTGAAAAAATTTAGAATTTAAACTTTTTATTTAAGAAGTATATATATATATATATATATATATATATATATATATATATATATATATAAGTCGGGTTTCGGATTCTTCGGGTAACCCGACACATGAACCCAAGCCCAACCCGATTTATGATCAGGTTCAAATATTTGAACCCAAACCCGAGCCCGAACCCGAGTATCTTCAACCATAACCCAATCCATTAACGAGTTTATCCGATCGGGCTCGGGTTTAGCCCACCCGAGTTGCATCCCTACCCACATGTCAACTAGAGACATAAACATATCCAGGGTGAGAATTATTCGGTTTTGGATCGAGAATCGAATCGAATAAGAGATTCGATTCGATTTGGATTGAAAATACTTTTAAAAAAAATTCGGTCTCGATCTAAAATCGAAAATCGAATAAGACTTACACAATTATGTAAATAATCTCAATTTGTGCATATTTTGTGATTACTTTTTTGTATGCTTTAACAACAACAATTGTATGTATGTGTTTTAAAATCCAACTTTAATACTTTAATAATTTAATAATTATTCCAACAGAAATTTTCGTACAACAGGATTAATTTAATACTATTTGTGGGAGAGGAGAGAAGTTTGCCAAAATTTCATATAGCGGGATATCGCGCCAAGTAAGGTGGCGGTGGTGGCGACGTGGCGTACGGGAATGGAAGGTGGAGGGGGGCCGCCAAGTGCGGTGGCGGTGTGGGAGGGGGCCCGCCACCCCACTTGGCGCGGGGAGTTGAGAGAGAGAAGAGAGAGAAGGGAGGGGGCTGACTCAGCAAGAGAGAGAAGAGAGAGAGAGGGAGCGCCAAGTAGGGTGGCGGTGGGGGGGGGGGGGGGGGGGGGGCGCCACCCCACTTGGCGCGGAGGGGGAGGGGTTTGTTCCCGAGAGCCTTGGGGGAGGGATTAAAAGCAGTGAGAGAGGGATATATAGAGAGAGACTTGGGGGGGGGGGGATTAAAAGCAGTGAGAGAGGGATATATAGAGAGAGAGACTATATGGAGAGAGAGAGAGAGAGAGAGAGAGAAGAGAGGCTAGAGAGAGGGAGAGAGAGAGGCTATAGAGAGAGGGAGAATTTGTCAGAGAGTCTGGAGGGAGAATTTGTGAAGAGGAGAGAGGGAGATTTGTCAGAGCAACGTTAACTGTCCTTGCAACGTTAACTTCACCGCCAAGTAGGGTGGCAGTATTAGTTACGTTACCCATTTATCCCTATAAAAACATATACATCTTAACAATTGCAGTCACTCATTCACTCACTCTCCATTCACTTATTCACTCAATCTCCAATACTCTAACAAATTCTCCCACTACAGCAACATCAACTCATTCACTCATACTCTCCACTAGTCCAACAAATTTTTCCACTCCAGCACCATCAACAAATTCCAACTTTGAGTCCAATTTCGAAATATAACAATCGTACATATAAAAATTATATATTTTAATATAATTTAATCACAATTTTAACTTTTAGCCAGTCCATTAAACAATAAAAATAGTCAAATCGAATAAACTGAAACGATTATCATTTGGTTCGGTTTTAGTTATGACTAATTTTGGTTCGATTGCAGTTTTAGATTTTCAAAAGTTCGGATTATTCAGTTCCGACTATTAGGATTCAGTTGAAACCCAACAGAATAAAACCAAAGCTCTACTCATTAAGTAAGTGAACTTACATTAAAAAGTTTTTGTTTCAAATGAATCAACTCTCTGGCAATCAGATGTAATTAGTAAATTTTCTAACATTAGCCACATGGCCCACATCCAAAATACAAGATTTTCCTTTGCTCTCAAAAAGCAAAAATAGTAATCAATCAAGATCCCGAATATCAATTGAACATGGACCTAAAGGCATCGACCAAATGGAACCCTACTAGAGCCATGGAAGTTGGCACGCCCAAGAGGAGGACAGCAACCAAACCAACGGCCACACTCGGCCTCGTCCTCATCAAGACAAGTCGGATCAGCCCGACGGCTCCGTCGACATCCGACCCGTAACGACCCGCATAGTAGTAGTCCCTCTCCCACTCCGCCCAATCGAACCCCGAATCCGGGTCGGCCCGGTCCGCTGCCCGCAGCTCGTCGATCCGCTTGTGCAGCACGATCATGTTCTCGTCCACCAGCCGGCCGTTGCGTGCGGAGTCGTGTCCGTACCCGTGTCCGTGCCCGTACCGGTCCCGCTTCTGGGCGGAGCAAAGCATTAGCCGGGTATTGCGGATCCTGCGGAGCTCCGATAGCCCGAACCGCCGGTGAGGTGTCACATTATGAGCGAGTATGGTGAAAGAAGTAGCCTCCATGAAGAATGAA